>CAJNDS010002349.1:0-317500 GCA_905221605.1 Symbiodinium natans
ATCAGCCCAATGGAAGCCATCATGGCTACCCTACCGTGCTTGATCTCTGAGACACGAAGCTTCCTGAAACCCTTCTCGTCGCCAACCTTGGTGAACCCGACCGGATCAAAGAATCCCAGAGGCTCCGTGGCACCGAACTGCTCGGACGGCTGGAACACTGTTGGCACAGGCGCCTGCCACATTGCCGCACGCACGCACCCAAGCAGGCGATTGCATGTATCCAGGACGGTTTGCGGTGTGTAAAGGCTGCTTTAGACCCCTGCTCCCCCGAACTGAAAGGCTACCTTCAATCTCAAAACTCGAAAGCAAACCAAGCCGAGCAGGACCTCAGCTGCCGAAGTGGCCCTCGCCTTGGCCAAGAAAAGCCGGGAAGAGCCAAGGCCAAGGGCGTAGGTCGAGGGTTCAGAGCTACTAGGTTTTCGGCCGGCCTAAGCCCTATACAACGAAAGCGGCGAAGGATGCTTCGCATCCTTAAGCGTCCTCGTCTAAGCTCCCCCCCCCCAACCCCCAAATCTCCAAAAGTCCGAAATCTCCAAAAGTCCGAAACCCCCTTTTGGTGCACTCCAAGCCGGCCTGAACACGGGAGTTGCCGCGCAGCGCAGCCAAGCCCGCCTCAGTGCAATTTGCCATCTTCGAGGTTCTTGTTCGACCCTTCCACCGTGCTTCTGCGGAGGGTTTGGGCTTGGGGGCTTCACGTTCACGTAAGGGCTTGTAGGATTGACTGGATTCATTTATGGGATTGTGGCGCCTTTGGGCACTGAGAAGGTTTGGCGCGTTTGGAGTTCCAGGCTTTTTAGCTTTTAAAATTCTTAAAGGCCACAAGGGAGTTGAGCACCAAGCCCCGACCAGCCACTCCCGAGACTCTTGGAAGACCAGGAAGACCAAGACCCTAAGCCCGAACCGCCATACGCAGCCGTCAGAACATGCTCTCCCAAAGCAGCAAAAGACCCGTGCATCTCCGTGCTTGAGAGTTTGAGGAAGGCTTCGGGCTGAGATGGGCTGAGACCGTCCAAGCAGCACCAAGCACGGCCAGCGCTGCAAGGCCATCGCCCGACTTCCTCAGCATCTTACAACAACCTGTTTTTTCGCAGTTTGCACCCAGCCATGTGATGCCCGGCACTGCGAAATCTGAAGCCCGAAAGCCCTTAGAGCGGAGCGCCTTTTTTTTAAAGCAACTTAGAGACCCGCGCGCCCCTTTCAAATCCAGTACACCAAGCAGGCGAAACACTGCCCAGGATTTTCGGGGGGGTTTAGGGCATTCCGACTCCAGGGCTGAAGTCGCGAAGCTTTCGGATTTCAGCTTTGCGGGGGGCTGGTTGAAGCGAACGAGCTAGAAAGCCGAAACTTCATACACACCGTTAAGCCCCAAAGACCAAAGACATCCGACAAAATTCCCCGAACCCCTGAACCCCGCATCTGCGGTTCGGGAGCTGCGCGGAAACAGCGCGGCCGGGCGAGGGAGCCGCGGCGCCTCCCACAACCGGACACTGAAAGGCTTGGGCACAGGGATCGCCGAGGGCGGCCGCGGGCCCAGCAACCCTAAACCCTATAGACCCTAAACTCTTAAACCCCTAAGCTAGACCCCCAGACCCCTAAAAACCTAAAAACCCCTAAGCCCCTAACCCCGAAAGTGCCCTCCTCCTCCCCCCCGTGGCCTCCCCTCAGCTGGCTCTCGGCACGAGGAGCGGAAGGTGCGACGAAGGTGGTCGATGCGACGAGGCCTGCTGCAAGGCCTGGCGGGCGGAGGGCCATCGATACTCCGATACAGAAGAATGTATTGATAAAAAAAAATATAAGAATTACAGCAAAAGTATGAATAATGTAACTAAGTGAACTATAGATATAATACAAGTAGCATAAGCCACAAACTGAACATACTCCCACGCGCGCAAATTGCCATAGCAACCCGGACCTTCTCAATTTGCACCCCCTCCAAGACCTGACGGCCTACATGCCCAGCCCCATGGCTGCCAATGGCTGAGCCAAACTTCGAGGGCTTCGGAATGAATTCTACCACATTATCCCATATTATACCATTTCTACCACACTATACCCTCAACTGTCAAAGCGGCATCGCCTGCTGCGACGAAACGAGATTGAACCTGAGCCCGGGCAGTTGGGGGTCCCTGTATTTCGGGGTGCTGGAAGGCTTTATGAGAGCCAGCTTGTGGTTCTCCATCTTTCGGGACCGTTAGAGAATGTCTGGGAGCCTCGACCCAAAAACCTTCAAACCCTCGTCTGCAGCCTCGGCTTCATCCTACTTCCTGGCTCAACGTGCACGGAATGCACTGGAAACTGTCCCAGTACGGGCCTCCTCTTTTCACGCTTTCTTGATTGATTCTCAACTGTGCCGTTGCGTGATCTGTTGCTTGCTTTGCTTGAAAGTCGCGCAACCTCCCGAGGGGGTCGCCCCCGAAGGGCGCGAGTCTGTCATGGTTTTGTAAGCGCGTAACCACGTGTCCATGCCCGGAATCTGTCCTTTTATATGCAGCAACACGACTTGCTCAGCAAAGCTTAAAAGTCAAAATCAGAAGAATGTGTGACAATGTGCGACCTATGGAGTAGCGCGGACTCACCTCGGGGTCTTCCGAGCCAGAGTCGCAACAGAATGGAACAATCATCCGTGGACTTCCTCAGGAAGACGGCTGTACCCGTGTTCGTTCTGCCGGTTCTGCAACTTACGAAAGGCCACAGCCGCGCAGACAAGCAGGATGATAGTCACGAGGAATGATGCGAAAGAGGCAAACTCCACCCCGGTGATTTTCTGGACAAAGCCCTGGTCATCAGAAGCTTCAAGTGCTAAGGCGCTGCTTGTAAACATACGCTTGTATTGAAATGCTTCGTGACAAAAGAGCATCGCTCCCATAGGCCCAATGACGAAGGAGGCGTCCTCGCTTTGGCGGCAGGGGCAATGACCTATTAGAGGGTGCTGGTCGCATTCCATGTCGCAGCAGCAGCGGTGCAAGTAGGACTTCAGACCTTCCGGCCAAAACTGATCTCTAACTTTCTGTCCCATTTTTGCAGCGTGGCATTGGCTCATCTTTATGACGAGAGTTTCGGGCTGCAGTTGAATAGGCAGCTTTTTGTCTCGGGCGATTATCATGTATGCTCGCAGGTCATCATCCATGAGGCGCGCATGCGTCAGTCCCAACGCAGTGAATCTGCCATGTTCCATGAACAAGGCGAGACTTTGCATGGTTGCGAACTGGATACGGGCCACTATGATGTCCTGGAGCACAAGCGCCCCATGCAGGGGCCAATCGTAATGCACAAGGATCCTGTAGATGTTGTCCCAGCGGAAGTAGGTCTCCTCGTAGGGTTCTCGGTACTTGCTAATCCACTGGGACAAGTCATCTAAATTGTCTGGATCTGCCTGCGCTGCATGCAACAGATTCAGGAAGGTCATATACTGGTACGGGATGTTCTGAAGCCACACAAGACCACCCTCCTCGTCTAGCCGGACTCGCTGCACATCACGCTCGATTTGTTGCGTCTCAGCAAACACCTGCTTGATGGAATGTTGGAGGGCGCTGATACTCATTCCAATGTAGTCCAACTTGCGGTTGATGTTGTCAAGCTTTTCTGAAATCGTAACTTTGAGGTCTGCGATCTGTTTTTTCAGGATGTCGGTCTCGGACGGCTCAGACGGCTCCATAAGCCCTCCGAAGAGACACATCAAGCCACCAACGACCCACCCGACGGGCCCGCCCGTTGCCATCACCACTTCCCCGGCAGTTGAAACCGTGGTGGCAGCGATCGCTTGTGCAGTGGAGGCGGCTGAGCTGCCATCTTTCAGGTCTTTACATGTTTCGGTGAGCATTTTTACTCCAGCCTTTGCATACTCAGCTCCTTCATCTGAGGCTGCAACAGCAATGCTGCAGGAGAAGGCAAGCAAAACGGCACTGGCTCTCATTGAGCTTGGTGATGATGGTCGAAACAAACTCGCCGAGAAGCAACTAGCTCCGCTGCGCAAACCCCGATTTCACGAAACCGCGCTTCCACATTTCGAGCCGAGTCGTCCAAAGAATTCATCAGCTAAACTTCAAGGGACGGCAGGGCACACGCTGGTGTTGCCACACTCGCATCTTGAAGTTGAACAAGAGTCAGGTCGTTTTCGAACTCTTCATCTTCTTCTTCTTCTTCTTCTTCTACACAGCGAAGAGGCCTCTCTCTCTCTCTCTCTTCTTCGAGGGTGAAGTGGGGGGAGCTTTCGTTCAAGGGGCCGGGGGCGATCTCTCGCTCTCCTGCTTGCTTGCAGTGCGTGTGACTCCCACTGGTGGAGCCGCCCCACAGGGGCACGCAATACCGATCTCTCTCTCTCTCTCTCTCAACTCTCTCTGGCTTCTGCTGCACGCAGGGACAGGGCCCCCAACCTCAAACGCCCTCCCAAGAGAAAGGCGAAACCCCTGCTCTGGAGTAAGTATTACGGCTTGTGTTTGGGAGGTGCTTTTTCAATGGGGGGAAAAGCCCAAACGATTTCGAACCAGCGTTGCTCGAGGCAGTCGTGGCCGTCATGCCCCCAAGACCCTCATGCCCCTCGCATCGTCAAAATCGAAACTCTGCAGGAGCGACCAAGCGCAGCATCTAGAACAAAATATCCGAAAACTGGGTTTAGGGAGCTTGCGGGTCTGAAGCAAAAGCCCTTCGCCCAAATTCGCAGCCCTCAGACTTCCAGAAACTTTCTCCAAGGAACCGGTGCCATCGGCTGGAGAGCAATGTCCCGGAAAGTTGCGAGCTTGAACTGAAAACTGCGGGGGTTGTCATCTTCAGGGTCAGGATGATGGCGTCGGGGATCTTGGGCTGCTTGGACTCCCCTCGCAGGCATGTCTGACGCAGAGAGTACAAGATTAATTGCACCAAAGATGTCGCAGATGCAAGCCCCGCAAAAAGCCAGCCTTTTGGAAACGTTTGAAGGCTCTATTAAAATGCCCTGCAAAGAAAATTCGAAAACCCCAGACCCTTGCAAACTTAGATGACAGTTCAGACCCTTTTGGCTCCAGTCAGGCGCTCGCGAATCCGCGCAGGGACTTGCGCTGCGGCCGCGCGACGCTTTGCTTGTAGGGCCTTAGCTATGCGAACTCCTGTGTACGAGTATGAATGGAGGGTATATAGCTGTCACCTTTGAGGACATTGCGGCTTGGGCAAGAAGAGTCAGGGAGTTATTCGGCCGCCGTTCTGCGTTCTCTCTCTGTTTTTCACCTGGTGCTATTCCTACTCCGCCCACCTCCAACAACCCCCAAGAACACTGCGCAGGATGAAGGTTCAAAGCAGGCGAGGTACCCCCGCCCGTCCACAGCTTTCTGCCAAGGAACAGGAGAGCCAGAAGATCCTCGACCATGCTGGCGGCTTTCGTGTAGCTCTTGCCATCCTGACAACACGCGAAGTCAGCAAGGTCGAGAAATGCAGCCGCTTCATCTGTTTGATTCTGTTTGATTCCGTTTGTCAAACTTCGGTCACGCGTGCGTGTGCATCTTTCGCAATGGATGCTGGCTTCGGCCAAGCGTCACCGCTGACCTTGATGGCCAGCGGCTGGCTGCCATCGCCGCCCACCATGGTGACGTCAGCTCCACCTTCGCTGACCCATGCAGGGTTCGACAACTGACTTGCTGTGACCCCGACCTCAATGTGTCAAGCAGCCTGTGATGAAAAGGAACCGCCCCCTTGCAATGCGCACACTATAGGAAGCCAGGCCACTGTTTTTTGCGATCCATCGCAGATTTGAGTCGTGCTTGCCACCCGAGATGGCTCTGCGGCTCGCTTGCAGGTTTCGCCCATGAGGCCCATGTGGCACGGCGAACTTCTTTTCCTGGGTTGCAATTCCGGGCAGGCATGGCTGTCAGCATGACACCCTGCAAAGCTTCTCTCAAAGACAAGCGAAGCACCTACTTTCCTACATGCTACGCCGACTTGACATCAGCTGAAATGCCAGAGTCCCTGCGCGATCTCATTCGGATGGATTTTGCGTCACTGTGACAAGACCCTAAGAAAGGACACCCTGGACTTTGAAGCTTTGGGCTTTGATCGTCTGCTTTTGATGGCGGGCTCCAGTGGACCAGTGAGGCTAAACTCGAGCACGGTCGAAGAGACGAGGGCTGGAACACACGAGGGAGCATGAATGAGATGAGATGAGGTCCCCATCGGAACAATACACCTCAGCTGGATTCCACTGGCACAAGCCGGGCGGCGCGAAAGGCCTTCGGAGTCTCCTCCGCGCCGCGCGCCCGGAGCGAACGCAGCGCCGCATGCGCCGCGCTGACCTTGGCCTCCTCGGCGCTTTTTGCCGGAGCTCCTGGCACGATGGGGAGTGGGATCCCGCACATTACTCACATGTGTCGACACTACACAGCACAGCTGCATACAGCATCATACAGCAGCCCACGCCTTGGAAGGAGCCAATCGTCAACTCGGCCACTGCTGAGTAGGAGCTGCCGTGAGCTCGCACTTTGTACTCAGCCAGCGGCGGCTGGTAGGCATCGTTTAACAAATACTCCTTCAGCGTCACCTGGCACCACAAGAAGCTATGTGAGAAGGGAGCAAAAGGCTCACGCGAACACGCGCCTGGCGACGAGGAGTGCCCAGCGTCTTCGCCAGGGCTTCCAAGTTTCGGTGGACCTGTTGGAGGTCAGGGCTCTTTGCAGAAGCCCCGCTGCTGAAGCTTGGCTGCCATTGCAGGATCAGGCAGGCCAGGAGGCCAAGACAAAGAAGCCCTCGGCAGTTGCAGCGCATTGTCTGCAGCACAGCCGGGTTTCAGGCCGTTAAAGCGCTGATGTTCGATCCAGACTGCGGCAGGCCCCGGGGATTCGCAAAGAGCTGCTTTGCACAGCACGACATCACTAATGACTACTGGGATGTGTTGAGACCGAAGCTTTTTTTGGCTCCAGTCACGCGTTGGCGAATCCGCGCAGGGACTTGCGCTGCGGCCGCGCGACGCTTTGCTTGTAGGGCCTTAGCAATGCGAACTCCTGTGTACGGGTATGATGAATGGAGAGCATGGCTGTCGCCTCTGAGGACATTTTGGCTTGGGCAGGAAGAATCAAGGAGTTGTTCTCCCTGTTGTTCACGCACTATTCCTAGTCCGCCGACCACCAACAACCCCCATGAACCCCTGCCCGTCCACAGCTTTACGCCAAGGAACAGGAGAGCCAGAAGATCCTCGACCATGCTGGCGGCTTTCGTGTAGCTCTTGCCATCCTGACAACACGCGGTGTCAGCAAGGTCGAGAAATGCAGCCGCTTCATCTGTTTGATTCTGTTTGATTCCGTTGGTCAAACTTCGGTCACGCGTGCGTGTGCATCTTTCGCAATGGATGCTGGCTTCGGCCAAGCGTCACCGCTGACCTTGATGGCCAGCGGCTGGCTGCCATCGCCGCCCACCATGGTGACGTCAGCTCCACCTTTGCTGACCCAGGGTTCGACAGTTGACTTGCTGTGACCCCGTCCTCAATGTGTCAAGCAGCCTGTGATGAAAAGGAACCGCCCCCTTGCAATGCGCACACTATAGGAAGCCAGGCCACTGTTTTTTGCGATCCATCGCAGATTTGAGTCGTGCTTGCCACCCGAGATGGCTCTGCGGCTCGCTTGCAGGTTTCGGCCATGAGGCCCATGTGGCACGGCGAACTTCTTTTCCTGGATTGCAATTCCGGGCAGGCATGGCTGTCAGCATGACGCCCTGCAAAGCTTCTCTCAAAGACAAGCGAAGCACCTACATTCCTACATGCTTCGCCGGCTTGACATCAGCTGAAATGCCAGAGTCCCTGCGCGATCTCATTCGGATGGATTTTGCGTCACTGTGACAAGACCCTAAGAAAGGACACCCTGGACTTTGAAGCTTTGGGCTTTGATCGTCTGCTTTTGATGGCGGGCTCCAGTGGACCAGTGAGGCTAAACTCGAGCACGGTCGAAGAGACGAGGGCTGGAACACACGAGGGAGCATGAATGAGATGAGATGAGGTCCCCATCGGAACAATACACCTCAGCTGGATTCCACTGGCACAAGCCGGGCGGCGCGAAAGGCCTTCGGAGTCTCCTCCGCGCCGCGCGCCCGGAGCGAACGCAGCGCCGCATGCGCCGCGCTGACCTTGGCCTCCTCGGCGCTTTTTGCCGGAGCTCCTGGCACGATGGGGAGTGGGATCCCGCACATGACTCACATGTGTCGACACTACACAGCACAGCTGCATACAGCATCATACAGCAGCCCACGCCTTGGAAGGAGCCAATCGTCAACTCGGCCACTGCTGAGTAGGAGCTGCCGTGAGCTCGCACTTTGTACTCAGCCAGCGGCGGCTGGTAGGCATCGTTTAACAAATATTCCTTCAGCGTCACCTGGCACCACAAGAAGCTATGTGAGAGGGAGCATGCAAAAGGCTCACGCGAACACGCGCCTGGCGACGAGGAGTGCCCAGCGTCTTCGCCAGGGCTTCCAAGTTTCGGTGGACCTGTTGGAGGTCAGGGCTCTTTGCAGAAGCCCCGCTGCTGAAGCTTGGCTGCCATTGCAGCACCAGGCAGGCCAGGAGGCCAAGACAAAGAAGCCCTCGGCAGTTGCAGCGCATTGTCTGCAGCACAGCCGGGTTTCAGGCCGTTAAAGCGCTTGATGTTCGATCCAGACTGCGGCAGGCCCCGCGGATTGGCAAAGATTTACGCTGCTCGGGTAGAGCCGCAGCTTGTCAAAAGCAGTCTTCAAGCGAAGCATGTTGCCACTGCTACCACATGTTGCCACAACTGGCCCTACGAGCAAGCGAAAGTTGAAAACCCGCCAAGCGCCCCTCAAGTAAGTCATAGCTTGTCGGGAGCCTTACAGGGCCTCCGTGCTTGGTCATGAGTCACGACATCACTCATGACTACTGGCATGTGTTGAGAAAACTGTTTTTGGCTCCAGTCAGGCGCTCGCGAATCCGCGCAGGGACTTGCGCTGCGGCCGCGCGACGCTTTGCTTGTAGGGCCTTAGCTATGCGAACTCCTGTGTACGGTTTGAATGGAGGGTATGGCTGTCACCTTTGAGGACATTTCGGCTTGGGCAAGAAGAATCAAGGAGTTATTCGGCCGCCGTTCTGCGCTCTCCCTGTTTTTTCACCTGGTGCTATTCCTACTCCGCCCACCTCCAACAACCCCCAAGAACCCTGCGCAGGATGAAGGTTCAAAGCAGGCGAGGTACCCCCCGCCCGTCCACAGCTTTATGCCAAGGAACAGGAGAGCCAGAAGATCCTCGACCATGCTGGCGGCTTTCATGTAGCTCTTGCCATCCTGCCAACACGCGATGTCAGCAAGGTCCAGAAATGCAGCCGCTTCATCTGTTTGAGTCTGTTTGATTCCGTTTGTCAACCTTCGGTCACGCGTGCGCGCGCATCCTTCGCAAGGGATGCTGGCTTCGGCCGAGCGTCACCACTGACCTTGATGGCCAGCGGCTGGCTGCCATCGCCGCCCACCATGGTGACGTCAGCTCCACCTTTGCTGACCCAGGGTTCGACAGTTGACTTGCTGTGACCCCGTCCTCAATGTGTCAAGCAGCCTGTGATGAAAAGGAACCGCCCCCTTGCAATGCGCACACTATAGGAAGCCAGGCCACTGTTTTTTGCGATCCATCGCAGATTTGAGTCGTGCTTGCCACCCGAGATGGCTCTGCGGCTCGCTTGCAGGTTTCGGCCATGCGGCCCATGTGGCACGGCGAACTTCTTTTCCTGGGTTGCAAGTTTCGGCAGGCATGATGACGCCCTGCAGCACTGCAGCACTGCAAGGCTTCTCTCAAAGACAAGCGAAGCACCTACATTCCTACATGCTACGCCGGCTTGACATCAGCTGAAATGCCAGAGTCCCAGCGCGATCTCATTCGGATGGATTTTGTGTCGCTGCCGACAAGACCCTAAGAAAGGACACCCTGGACTTTGAAGCTTTGGGCTTTGATCGTCTGCTTTTGATGGCGGGCTCCAGTGGACCAGTGAGGCTAAACTCGAGCACGGTCGAAGAGACGAGGGCTGGAACACACGGAGCATGAGTGAGATGAGATGAGGTCCGAGGTCCCAATCGGAACAATACACCTCAGCTGGATCCAACTGGCACAAGCCGGGCGGCGTGAAAGGCCTTCGGAGTCTCCTCCGCGCCGCGCGCGCGGAGCGAACGCAGCGCCGCATGCGCCGCGCTGACCTTGGCCTCCTCGGCGCTTTTTGCCGGAGCTCCTGGCACGATGGGGAGTGGGATCAGTCACATGACTCACATGTGTCGACACTACACAGCACAGCTGCATACAGCATCATACAGCAGCCCACGCCTTGGAAGGAGCCAATCGTCAACTCGGCCACTGCTGAGTAGGAGCTGCCGTGAGCTCGCACTTTGTACTCAGCCAGCGGCGGCTGGTAGGCATCGTTTAACAAATACTCCTTCAGCGTCACCTGGCACCACAAGAAGCTGTGTGAGAAGGGAGCAAAAGGCTCACACGAACGCGCGCCTGGCGACGAGGAGTGCCCAGCGTCTTCGCCAGGGCTTCCAAGTTTCGGTGGACCTGTTGGAGGTCAGGGCTCTTTGCAGAAGCCCCGCTGCTGAAGCTTGGCTGCCATCGCAGGATCAGGCAGGCCAGGAGGCCAAGACAAAGAAGCCCTCGGCAGTTGCAGCGCATTGTCTGCAGCACAGCGGGTTTCAGGCCGTTAACGCTTGATGTTCGATCCAGACTGCGGCAGGCCCCGAGGATTCGCAAAGAGCTTGCGCTGCTCGTGACGCGAAGCATGTTACCACATGTTACCACAAGTGGCCCTACGAGCAAGCGAAAGTTGAAAACCCATCAAGTGCCCATCAAGTATAAGTCATAGCTTGTCGCGAGACCTACAGGGTCTCTGTGCTTGGTCATGTGACATTTTCAGGCCTCTTTCTTGCACCCTGCAGAGGCCGCAGAGCAACTAGGGCGATGGGCCACAACGGCCTACGTGGTTGAATAAAGAACATTGAGCACGACATCACTACGCACACACGCACACACGCACACACGCACACACACACGCACGCACGCACGCACGCACGCACGCACGCACGCACGCACGCACGCACGCACGCACGCGCACACACGCACACGCACGCACACGCACGCACACGCACGCACACGCACGCACACACACACACACGCACACGCACGCACCGCACACGCACGCACACACACACGCACACGCACGCGCACACGCACACACGCACACACACACGCACGCACACACACGCACACACACACACACACACACACACACACACACACACACACACACACACACACACACACACACACACACACACACACACACACACACACACACACACACACACACACGCTCTGCGGAGGGAAAGGTCAGGTCAGACGAGTCCAGCCGAACAAACAAAACCCCTCAGAGAACAGCCAGAAGCCGTGATTCGCGCTACAGCGCGGGCTACGGCGCACGACATCACTAACTACTGGGATGAGTTGAGACCGAAAATTGTTTTTGGCTGCAGTCACGCGCTCGAGAATCCACGCAGGGACTTGCGCTAAGGCCGCACGACGCTCTGCCTGTATAGGGCCTTAGCTATGCGAACTCTCTCTGTTTTCACCTGGCGCTATTCCTACTCCGCCCACCTCCAACAACCCCCAAGACCCCTGCGCACGATAAATGTTCAATGCAGGCAAGGTGCCCCCGCCCGTCCACAGCCTTACGCCAAGGAACAGGAGAGCCAGAAGATCCTAGACCATGCTGGCGGTTTTGATGTAGCTCTTGCCATCCTGACAACACGCGAAGTCAGCAAGGTCGAGAAATGCAGCCGCTTCTTCTGCTTGCTTCCGTTTGTCAATCTTCTGTCATGTCTGCGTGTGCATCTTTCGCAATGGATGCTGGCTTCGGCCAAGCGTCGCCACTGACCTTGATGGCCATCGGCTGGCTGCCATCGCCACACACCATGGTGACATCAGCTCCACGTTTGCTGACCCATGCAAGGTGCGACAACTGACTTGCTGTGACTTCGACCTCAATGTGTCAAGCAGCCTGGGGATGAAAAGGAGCCGCCCCTCTTGCAATACGCACACATAGGAAGCCAGGCCACTGTTCTTGGCGATCCATCGCAGATTGGAGTCGTGCTTGCCACCCGAGATGGCTCTGCGGCTCGCTTGAAGCGAGCCGCAGAGCCATCTCGGGTGGCAAGCACGACTCCAATCTGCGATGGATCGCGAAAAACATCTTGCTTGAGCCCAGCAAAGATTTTCGCGGTGCCACATGGGCGCCCATGTGGCACAGCGACTCTCTCTTCCTGGGTTCCAGGCACGCATGACTTTCAGCATGGCGCCCGGCAAGCGACTGCCGACAGGACCGTAAGAAAGAACACCCTGGTCCTTTGATCATCTGCTTGTGATGGCAAGCTCGTGAAGCTAAACTCGAGTATGGTCGAACAGACGAGGGCTGGAACACACGAGTGAGCATGAGTGAGATGAGATGAGGTCCCAATCGGAACAATACACCTCAGCTGGATCCAACTTGCACAAGCCAGGCTTCCAGGTTTCGGTGGACCTGTTGGAGGTCAGGGCTCTTTGCGGCAGTCCTGCTGCTGAAGCTTGGCTGCCATTGCAGCACCAGACAGGGCCAAGACCGGCAGTTGCAGCGCATTGTCTGCAGATGCTTGATCCACGCACTGCCGCGTCAGACAATTTTTGTCTGACGGACGCATGGAAGCCAGCTGCGCTGTGACCCGGCCTCAGTCAGGCAACATAGGGCAAATTCTTGGGGCCATGACGTTCCCTTGCAACTGTCAAAACACGCTTGCTACGTAGGGTCCGAAGTGGTGGCTGTGGAGGGGCTCTGTCTTTAGGGTTCCTCACAATCATTAAGCTCACTTGCGCCAGCTCACGCCCACGAGCCGGCCGGCTTCGAGCCAATGAGTTCGATCTTACCTACAAAGGAATGAGCGACGTGAACACAGATCCAGCACGACATCCTTGTTTCCATGCGACAGCACCCGCACATGATCCTTATAACGGTATGAAGGGGCCTGGTCCGGTGCACATTGCGAAGCCGGATTTATCTAGTTAACATGGGTATAATTCCCAGCTGCCTTTTAGACCCCAAATAGAACAGAGTCTCTTAACGGGACCCCCTCCCCAAAAGGGTACACCAATTCTCGGAAACCCCAGAATAAGCACGCATGAGCACATGCCGGTCCGCAGCTCAGGTTCCAGCTCCGTCATGGCACACTCGAGGAGCTCCATGCGCAGCCTGCCGAGACGTACGACGAATGGGCTAATGGGTTCAAGTATGTACAATTGAAGCTGAGATTCTGCTGGCATCTGCAATTGCTGCAAAACCATCTGACAAGGCAAGTGCCTTCTGCATCAAGTTGTAGATCCAACTTTTTGAGGCTGACCTGGGGCCATCACAAGTTCGCACTGGGGGATGGAAGCCCAGTGGTACATTGGGAGGCAACGAAGGAAAAGAACACACACACACACACACACACACACACACACACACTTTTGCATGCAGAGGATACATAACGGCATGCGGCATGTGCTTGCAGGCTCTTTTCGACTGCGCGCGCTTAGGCTGCACCGATCTTTGCTATCGACAACAGGCTGCACTTCCTGGAACATGAACCCACAGGGCGAGTGCCCAGGGTTCTAAGTGAGATCACTTGCACAAACCGATGTTTCATTTCACTTTCACTTCACTCAGCCCATGTAGGGCATGCCATAACCGTAGCCTTTTCCCCATCCTTTGCCCCAACCCATCCAAGCTCTCATCTGCTCAGCAGCTCCCAGTAGCTGGACCTGCTTTGCGGCTGGGCCCTTTTCCTCCTTGGCGACCTTGAACTTGCACCGGCCCCCCTCAGGGCCAAAGCCTGCGAAGGACAGCACAAGGACAGCAGATGGAGCCTCCAACCTACTGCTCTGTACTGTGGCATGATGTGTGGCATGCATCGGCTTACTGATGCCCACCTTGTGGCAGCTCGGACTTTAAGACAAACACATCTTGCTCAGGGAAAGCTTCGCAGGAGATGAAGCCATATCCCTTGACCTCAGAGCGTCCACCAGTGCGCTATGCCTTCACAAACAAACACCAGGTACCGGAGCCTCTTGCACTTCCGAGGCAACCACGGGATTGAAGCGCTTGATTTCACCAAAATAGAAGGCCTCAGATGTTGCCCGGGAACTAGACAAAAGACTGTCAGCAGTCTGCACCATTGCTGGCTTCTGCTGAGTACTCAATCCAAGCATTGGAGAATCATTCCACAGGGGGAAGCTGTTGGGGGTGAGGGGGCAAGAACTCCGAAAGTCCTTCTGATACGTTCTTGTGTTGCTGCTGAGTACTTCTAAGCCAGTGATAGGTGTACTTACATCCCAGTGAAACTTAGAGGACTCTAGCGTGCTTGTATTTGGGTTCTATCCGCAGTTTCATAGAGAGTGTTTGGCAGCTTGATGGTTCTCTCTGGTCTTTATGGGGTGGATGGTTCTTTTCTTGCCAAGAGAGGGGGGAAGGGGGGCTCTGCGCAGGCGACCCGCGCCGATCCGGAGTTACTTACTTTCGGCACTCTTGCGAGGTAGCCCACGATGCAGTAAGTTTACATTACTCCTTGCAAGTCGCCCGCCCCTGCATTTGGTTCAAACCCTAAACCCCCTAAACCCTAGACCCGCAACCCTAAACCCTAAACCCTGAACCCTGAACCCTAAACCCTGAACCCTAAACCCTACAGCCTAAACCCTAAACCCTAAAGGCGCCTCGTCCGAGGAGGGCGCCTGCACTGTGACCTCTGTTGCTACGGTGCCCTTCTCGGAGTTCTCCACTTTGAAGGTGACCGAATCACCAGCCTGTGAACTTGTCTCCGCAGGTTTAGGGTTTAGGGTCTAGGGTCTAGGGTTTTGGGGTTTGGGGTGGTTTATTGGGTTGATGAGATAGGATGGGGCCGTCAAGGCTCTTGATTCTTGCCGGGGCGCTGATGGACATTGCCCCTTCAGCTCCTTCTGGTGAAGGAAGCTGTCTTGACCGTTGCACTCCACGAAGCCCCAACCTCAAAATGAGAGTCAAAGCCAAAATGTAAAATTGCCAGAAGCTTCGAATGAACACTTGACTGGTTTGTTCTTAGTAGGGAATGAGGGACTGAGATACCCTACATCCCTATTGTATATACCCTTTAAGGGATTATAATACCCTTCAAGGGATTAGAATACCCTTTAAGGGGTAAAAACACCCTTTAGGGGATTACGTAGGGTACCTCATTTCCCCATTCCCTACTAACCAGGGGGTTCATCTTGCAAGCAGGCCACCCTTATGGGGGTTGAAAGACTTCACCGTTCCGGTCTGCATCAGGCTGCAACCAGAAGAGGGACTCGGATGAGCGCTTTCGGTGTACGTACCACCCCAACAAAAACTTGAGCCGAAATCATGGGTCGGTGATGGCGAACGTCTGCACTCGATTCGTTCACTGGGCTCATGGCAGGAAAGCCACGGAGGAGTTGCGTGAATCACTCAGACCACTGCTTAAATGATGCTGGAAGCGCTGGGGATGCAAAGGTAATGGTATCAATCCGGCACGAGTCCGAGAAAAACCTGGCAATAAGTATCAATACGAACAATATTTAGGAATCATCGCAATGATATCAGTCATGTTTCCTATCAATGTTAATGCTGGTGATATTGATATTGATAATTGGTACCCTAAACCCGAAACCCTAACATGCTTTCGACAAGTTCACTCTTCCAGTCCCCCTCAGCCCCGAGCCGAAGCCTCACCGGGCACAGACACAACATACCGCCTCAGCTCCGTTCAGAACTCTCCATGGGACCTCCGACTGGTAGATACTGCGGAATGCGTTTATAGGCGTATATACAGAATATGTATATAGTATACATTTTACCTATATATATATATATATATGCCTATGTATATGTATATATGTATATATGCATGCTTATATGGATAGACATTTACTGAATCCATGCACCGGAAGAACCACTTCACGAAGGCTGCCACCTACGATGTGAGAATCTGAGGCCCGGGCGCAACACTGCCGGGGGCACGTCTGCAGGAATCGCCTTCCGAAGTACGCAGGTCACTGGGAACCCTTTTTTTTTAAGGACTGCCGAGCGCTTCCGATACACTGGGAACGCATCAGGGCTTAGGGTTTAGGGTTACTCACAAGTCTCATAAGTGGTTCATATCATGCCGACAGTGCACCCCCCTTCAGCGGTCCGGAAGTTCTTTTTGCGAGGGGCAGGAATTGGCAACACCTCATTCCCAGCCACGTCATCCACACATCTCAGACATCCAGCTGGTACCTTCCAAAGAGCCAATAGTTAGAAATCTCATCAAGATACCCCCGTTTCAGCACCTGCTGTAAAACAAAGTTGAACGAGGTAGAGTTGAGAAAGACGTTCCAAGAAGCCTAATTTCTACGGACAAGGCCACAGCAGTGCTGCTAAGTCACACCTTGCAGGCATTGTCATGGAACACCTTGCAGAGATCTGTCTCGCTGGCACCCGCTCGCTTGCAAGCCTCATACACGAGACCAGCGCTTCTGTCATAAGAATCCCCCATGGCTTCATTTACAAACCAGTTGGACTCATAGAGCAAGCGGTCGAACCCAATGGCCTGGATTGCTCTGTCCAGGAAGGCTTCCGGGTTCGGTACATCCCACTGCTCCGTAGCGCCCAGCTTCACATAAACGTTTGGCAGCTTGCCCAGGCTGTCCATGGCTGGTCCCCAGGTCTCCATGTCGCCTCCCCTGTTGCCGTTGTGGGCAAGGTGGTCAACCACAAAGGTCATGTGCGGGACCTTCGCGATGCAGCTCGATAAGAAAGGTGCCATTCGTGGCTCACAACAGAACTCCCAGAGCAGCCCCGCTTTGCAAAGCGCCTCCAGCCCCTCCAGAAAACTCGCATCCAAGCAGGCATCGTCCGCCTGGTTCTCCCACATCATGAAGACGTAGCGGGCTCCCTTCAGGCCCTTTGGAAGCAGCCCGTCTGCATCCCGCAGGGAGTCTAAAAATCGGGACACCTCAGCTGCTCCCTTCTGTGCACAAATGTTGGCGACAAGCCCCACAATGGGAGAGTCCACCTCATCCATGAGCCGCAGGACCCACTTGGCCTCCTCCAGGGCCGGCTGGTTCGCACACTCCACGAAGATGGCCTATGCTCCCCTTAGAATCTGAATAAACATATCTTGTTTTAAATCTCCTCTTGGGTTTTATGTAAACAAAAAAATGATTCCCAGGGGGGATATAGTGGCATGGGAGATCTGGAAACGTGCGGTCTGCGTGGACTTGCGGAAGTCGTCCAGCGTCCAGTCGCGCCGGAAGCTTTCCGCCTCCTCCAAGGGTTCAGGAAGTTCCAGATGTTCCACAAATCTCTCAGCCTCCGAAGCCTATACCCTGCAATGCCCAGCAAAAGCCCGCAAAAAAAAAGTATATATAGAGAGATAGATAGATAGATTTTTTCAAGCCATCTCAGCGGCTGTTTGCTGCAACCCGACCTGGGGATGCCAGGTGTTCGGCAAGCCTCCAGAGTAGTGATGGCTGAGGTGTATGTGCGTGTCAATCACGTTCTTCACCAGGTATTCGCGCTCCGTGGCTGCCATGGTTCTTAAGTGTACAGATCCCTTGTGAACTCAGTGCGGAATATACACTGCGCACAGTTTGCGGTTGGAAATGCACATGTCTGCAAGCAAAATGTATGAGCAGGATATGGCAAATCTACACCGAGCCGGCCAAGCTTCGCAGAAGGAGATGCGCATGCTCAAAGGCATCAGATCAAATGCGCCAAGCCGGGCTTCATGATCGCCAAGGCTCCTTCTGACCAGCGCTAAGCCAAACCGTCTATGAGTGGGCTGCCCAGGACCACCTCGTGGATGCGCGCGCAAACCGACATGACTGTTTCATAACAAGAAGATGTGGTGCCAAGGCCGCCACATGGCGCCGTTGTATGAGCTGCGATTGGCACTCCCCGTGCGCCATTCAAGGGCAGGACCTGCCCTTGGTACAAAGGAATGTGCCGACACCCGCTGTATGCATCCTTGCATCCTTGCCCTATGCTGTCCGGAGATGCCATCGTGGTTGCTGCTTCAATGTCTTTGTGTGTGGAATGCGCTCGTGTGGGGCGAACCGGCTGCATCTGCTGTGATCAGGATCCCGGGCCCCTTTCAGAGCAGCGCTTGAGGTCTGAGATTTCAATCAGCCCTGTTATGCCTGTCAGCTGGGACTTTTGATGTCTTGGTGTTGGTCAGGTGTGTGGCGGTGAAACCGATCAAAGCCGATGGCACTCTGCACAGCCGCTACCGGCACTCCGAGCTGGGGCAGGTGTCTCAGGAGAGGTCCACCGCCTTGGCAGCAGGAGCTTGGGGCTTAGGCTTTGGTATTAAGGGTGCCCACATGGCCTCCGTGGCATGTGCATTGGCAGGCTGCAGATGCTCCTTCACCTGCAGCAAAAACGCGTTTTCTCTCCACGCTTCACTTCAGTTTGAAGGTCAGCCAACCTTCACCAGGAACTCCGTCTTCCAAGCGTCCAGCGGCTTGATTGCCTTAAGCCATGAACCGCAAAGAGTTAAATGTTAATTAAATACTAATTCATGTGTACTCAAATATTAATCCATGTTCATGCATGCACCGACCCCCAGCGTTCTTGCACGACTGGGCTCCCATCATCAAAGTCACCGAGCTTCTCGACAAAGGCATCCACGTCACCATCTTGGCGGGCAAGGGAACTGAGTAACACCAGGGCTAGGAGAGCGGTTGCTGGGGATCGGGCCCTCAAAGGCCTGAGCAAGATTGCCCAGCAGCTCTCCTGGAGTTGCAGTTGGGTGCCCTGAACCCTCTGAAGTTACCCTCGGGTCCTTCTCTGGAGCTAGCGAAACGAGGATCCAGAGACCTTCCAGGCATCTGCGCAGTCACAGGTGTTTCGGGCGTTCAGCAAGCGTGCCCAGCTCTTAACGATCTCAATTTGCCACAGCGCACCTGTACTTGTCCAGGGCCAAGTTGACGGTCACGCTGTCACCACCTGCAGCAAAGCATGCCGCAGCTGCTTCAGCTGTCTTGCAAGGAGCTTGCAGTGAAATAAATGTCTTACAGCAGAGCAGGCAAAACAAACCCACAGGTTTGATTAACCCCAGCCCCCATAGCTTGCTCCCCAAGGATCCCCAGGCGGCACACGTTGCTGCTGTTGTACGTCCAACGACCTTTGGTATCATATGCCACGGTTTCTGGCTGCTCCGCCTGCGGGAACTCGCATCATTCTCTCACGTTTGGGAATTGGGATTCTGGAGAGGGCCTGAGGGTTCGGTCGACGACGCGAGACAACAGGCGAACCAACGGACGACGTCATCCTCGCATGATGGAAACACAATAGACGCAAACAGTGTTGTGAATAGTTCATTGCCAGGTGACAGCGTGAGGAAATGTTCGGCGGTGCGGGGGGGGGCAAGGCGAGGGGGCGACAAATGGAGCAGCGGGTGCCTGTAGACGTCAACTCGAGCCAAGCCCTAACTACGTCAATGATGCCACAACGTGGGATACCAGTCAGTGCCTTGCAGCACTTGCAAAGGTGTCCGGAAGTCTCAACTGAAACAGTACTGCAACCACGCCTACGAGGTGAAGAATGCCAGCGTTCAGGAAGTGCTCCTTTCCAGCGAGCAGATGCCTTAAATTTACAAACCACTTCCTGTATTCCTGTCAACCTGCGTGGGTACCGTTGTGTTCCCGTCGTTCTCATGTGCGCTTGTGAGTGGCAAGCAGCTGAGCTCAGCTAGCGCTTTTGATTGTAGAGAAGAGAATGCGCTGAGACTGCGCTGAGCACCCCTCAACATGCGAAAAGGATCAACGACCGCAAGCAGCAGGTCCTTGGCTCCGAACTGAAGCAGCGTTTTCCCGAGAGCCTTCTCACCTTGACCCAAGGCGTAGCGTTTCAACCCTAAGCCCTAAGCCCTTAGAAACTTACAAGCTTTTTGGCGCCCCTCACCCAAAATCCATAAGACACTCAGAAAGCCTTATACAACGCAGACCATTCTAAGCCCCAAAGCCCTTCAAGTCTCTTTAAGCATCTTTAAGCCCCCTGCAACTCCTGTGTCTACAACTCCTAAAGCTCCTAAAGCTCCCAAAGCCCTTCAACCGGGAGTGTGCCCCAAGGAAGGGGCCCTCAGCTTCGAATATTCGGATGGCTTCCTCCAGCTCGCCGTCCTGCGCTTTGGGAGGCTCTATAGTGCCTTGTGATGAAGGGAGTTGTGTAGCAGTCTATTGTGTAGGGCATGGGGTTGCAGGGTATAGGCTTTTGCAGTTTAGCATTTAGAGTTGACGGTTTAGGATGTATTTGGCTAAACCTTCGCAGCTCCATCCCGTCTGCTGTTGCTTCGAAGCTACTCTTAGAGAGATGGCTCCCGCGACCTTAGCGGCAAACTCGGCATACTTGAGGTTGCACCTTTGCAGGAGGGAACGTCCAAACCGGAAATGCATCTCTAAGCCTCTCTCCAGCATACATGAACAAAGACAGAGGCTTCCAACGTGTGAACAAATGGCACCAATGATGAACATCGAGGAACAAACGCCCTGAGATCGTACGCTTTCCCATGACAACTTTAGGTTTCAAGGCCTTGAGACAGGGCGAGAACGGGCGATGGAGAAACCCTACCATACACGGTACGTGCAATAGGGGCCGTAGTTCAACATTAGCTGCAGAAGAACTTCCTTGCAAAATCTTTCACGACCCTGAATCTACGCATCTATATAACGAGGGACATTCCCACGAGACCAATGCACATGAGCCTCATTCCGAATCTCGAGCCAACGGAGAAGACTGGGGCACGGACTTCGAGAAGTTCGACTCGGAGTGGTCCGCAAGCTCAAACATTTCAGCGGCCCGTTTGTAAAAAGCCTCTCCGTCACCAGTCATGCTCGGGCGGATCATGTGCTTCTGATTCAGCGGGGTCCCTCAGAATTAAGACGGGACGCCATGCAGAATCATACGGCACCCCTCCCCAAACGGCCACAGTAGGAGTAGGAGCCTACAGTAGGAGTAGAGTAGGAGTATGAGGAGGAGTACGCCTTAAAGCCGGGCTGGGCCCCGGAACTTGCTATGATTGTGGGTGGCTTTGTTAATCTGGATGGCCCTGACAGATTTGAAGCAGCTCAAGGGAATGATTTGAGAAATTTTCTTATAATCAATCTTGCAACGAATCCACAGTGTCAGGTTGCAAGCTCAAATTGTTTCTCTAGGCTGCAGGCCTCAGGCCCCAGCTCAGTGCACGACACTTCAACCCCAAAACCCTAAACCCTTAAACATTAACACACAACATAATGAACCCCACTTTTTAGGCCTTGCAAGTTTTGCTTCATTCAATTGCGGGCGGTCCGGGACGGTTTGGGGACGTAAGTTTCCTTGCTTGTAGTCTTGGGCCTGGCCCTTCCAAAAGTAGTCTTGGTCCGGGATCCGGGCCCAAAGAAAACATGTTCTTTAGATATTAGGGGGGGGGGGGGGGGGGTGTTACTAAGTTTCTAATCAGAATCTGACACAGAATCAAACGAAGCCGAACGCGCCTTACACTCCTTGTGCTGCAAGCGCTCCGCCTCGAACCCCATGCAAGTTTACAAATTGCAACCATTGCTGTTCGCAAATATGGCCCGTGGTTTCTGTGGTCGAAGGGATGTTGCACTGTCGGTCCACCAAGTCATCAAGAACAGCAAGCATACCTGGCCTCATAGAGCTCGGCAACGGACAAAAGCAGCTTGCCAGCCTGCCCCAATCACGTCCTAAAATCCTGTCCTTGAGAACTTGCACTGTCGCGGCGCGTCTCGTAATGACACATTCTGCAAACGACCTGCTGGAATCGGCCGCCCGCGCTGTATATGCTGACAGCCTGTGCAATACATGGCCACGAACCCGAGAACTGCTCACTGCACGAGGCCCTCACCTGCTCCAGTTGTTCGACGGCAAGTTGTGTGGAAACCTTTTTCAGCACCTGGGAAGGTAGCAACCCCATGTCCTTCTCAAATGCAGGCATGGTTCCTTCTCCTAACGACTTATCAGAAAAGAATGCCCAACCAGCGGGCCAATGCCAAGTGTCGCACATTTCCAGCTTCGGAGAGGTAGTTGGCCTGTGAGCGCACATGCCCAGATCCCCAAGTTAGGCTCCCATTTTGAGCACATAAATGGCACGCGACATTTATAGTACGCATCCTAGGAAACACTGAATTTACGGAAATTGTCCGACTCATCGTCCCCCACAGACAAGACACGTTGTTCGAGGCTTCGCAGGATGTTGCAGCCCGACAGTGTGGCACCATCTTGAACCCCACATACATCCTTTACACCCTGGAGTCCGTTTTATAACTGACAGCCTATTTCATACAAACCTTGGAAGCCCCCCCCCCCCCTCCCCCTCACCCCATAACCCTAAACACTTCAAGCTCCAAAGTGTGTTGAAGCCCTGGCGCCTGATCGGATTGCGAGCCCGACTTCTCTGCGCAGAAGGCGCACTGCACGAAGCAGCTCCCAGCCTCGGCATGCCCAAGGCTTCTTGAACGGTCACTCAGAATTCTCCGACCGATTTGCAAAATATTTAGTCTTGTAAAAAATGTTGCGAAATTTACAGGCAATACATTTTATCACACGGCCATGGGCAATGGTGCATGGAAATTCCTCCTTTGTGCTGATCGGCACTGGCCTCCTGCCACATCTTGGCCATCTTGTACTGGTTAGCTGCTTGCTGATAGATCTCGATAGCCTTTCGAACGGCTGCAGGACCCATCCTCTTCGCAAGTCATGCCAGGGTACGCGCCTCATCATACTTGGGCCCACCGGAGAGATAGCCCCAGAGACCGCCACCTCACACTTCACAGATCTTCTCAACCTGCATGACGCCGACATCTTGGCTGCCCTGTAAGCTTGGCAACACGCCTCCTTTCATCTTCTGCTCGGCCTTCTTGACCAACCTGAAATAAGCAGACGCGCCTCACAAGCTTCTATCCACATGCCAGCCAGAACTCCGCGGCGAACAATATGACCCTAAACCCTAAACCCTAAACCCTAAACCCTAAACCCTAAACCCTAAACCCTAAACCCTAAACCCTAAACCCTAAACCCTAAACCCTAAACCCTAAACCCTAAACCCTAAACCCTAACCCTAATATGAACAGTGCCATTGCAGGATCCCACGAAGACAAAACATGTGGGGGCGGTGCTCTTCAGCAGCCGAGGCCGACATGACCTCAGAGAAAACACGAGTTGTGGGGAGTTCTTGCACATGTGCCGTTGTGTTTAGGCCTCTTGCTCAGAATGGAGGCCAAGAACAGTCCAAAAGACTACTGCTTTGCGCGATGTGCAATTTCGGCTACCATGCTTTGTAGCTTTGCGACTAGTTCGGGCGATGCTACTTTTGCAGGAGCTGCGTTTCAGTAGGAAAGCTGATTCGTGTGGCCTGCAGCCAAAAAACTGCGAAACGGTATAGATGCATGGTGACAGTGGGAATCCAGCAATGCTGCAAGCCAAGGCCTTGAAACTTCCACGTGTCTTTGGATGGAGTTACCACAAGGTGCGAGCTGTTCCTTTCAAGCAAGTAAGTGAACCATTGGAACCCTCTACATAATTCCGGGATGGATCTGCCCCGAAAGGGACAGCAAGTAAGCGAACAGGGCTTTCATGGTTCAAGGGGAGGCCATTTCAGGGCTCCCAAACGGTA
Organism: Symbiodinium natans; assembly: GCA_905221605.1. Classification (NCBI taxonomy): domain Eukaryota; class Dinophyceae; order Suessiales; family Symbiodiniaceae; genus Symbiodinium; species Symbiodinium natans. The sequence goes on from CAJNDS010002349.1 coordinate 23,646, forward strand.
ACGGTAGTTTGTGTGCAGTTACCTTCTCTGGAATACGTCGCCCGGCTGGGCAAACCCAACGCCGGCTACGGGCCCGAACGCATCAGGAGCATCAGTCTCCAAAACTGGGCTCCCGGGCAGCCACCGAAAACTGCTCAAAAAAAGGCTCCAGCGGGCACAGGCCCCAAAACCAGCAAAAAGCTCCCATTGAGATTCAATCTTATCGGATGATGCTCGCCTCCCTCCTCGCCAAGTCAGCGCAATCACTCAGGCGGTGGGTTTTGCAAGTGTCTGGAGCTCCGGGAAAGCAACCCAGCTGATGCTCACGATGCTCGCCTCCTGCCTCGTCAAATCTGGGCAATCTCTCGGGCGGTGAGTTTTGCAAGCGTCTGGAGCTTAGGGGGCCATGTGAGCGGGAAAACAACCCAGCTGATGCTCATGCTGCTCGCCTCCTGCCTCCTCAAATCTGCGCAATCACTCGTGCGGTGGGTTTTGCAAGCGTCTGGAGCTTATGGGGCCATGTCAGCGAAAAAACAACCCAGCTGATGCTCATGATGCTCGCCTCCTGCCTCCTCAAATCTGCGCCATCACTGGAGCTTAGGGGGCCATGTGAGCAGGAAAACAACCCAGCTGATGCTCATGATGCTCGCCTCCTGCCTCCCCAAATCTGCGCAATCACTCGGGCGGTGGGTTTTGCAAGGGGGCCATGCGAGCGGGAAAACAACCCATACTAAAATCCGCGCAATCACTCGGGCATTAGGGGCCATGTGAGCGGGAAAACAACGCAGCTGATGCTCATGATGCTCGCCTCCTGCCTCCTCAAATCTGCGCAATCACTCGGGCGGTGGGTTTTGCAAGCGTCTGGAGCTTAGGGGCCATGTGAGCGGGAAAACAACCGAGCTGATGCTCATGCTGCTCGCCTCCTGCCTCCTCAAATCTGCGCAATCACTCGTGCGGTGGGTTTTGCAAGCGTCTGGAGCTTAGGCCACGTGAGCGGGAAAACAACCCAGATGACGCTCATGATGCTCGCCTCCCGCCTCCTCAAATCTGCGCACTCACTCGGGCGGTGGGTTTTGCAAGCGTCTGGAGCTTGGCAGGCCATGTGAGCGGGCAAACAACCCAGCTGATGCTCATGATGCTCGCCTCCTGCCCCCTCAAATTTGCGCGATCACTCGGGCGGTGGGTTTTGCAAGCGTCTGGGGCTTGGCAGGCCATGTGAGCGGGAAAACAACCCAGCTGATGCTCATGATGCTCGCCTCCTGCCTCCTCAAATCTGCAGAATCACTCGGCCGGTGGGTTTTGCAAGCGTCTGGAGCTTGGCAGGCCATGTGAGCGGGAAAACAACCGAGCTGATGCTCATGATGCTCGCCTCCTGCCTCCTCAAGTCTGCGCACTCACTCGGGCGGTGGGTTTTGCAAGCGTCTGGAGCTTGGCAGGCCATGTGAGCCGGAAAACAACCCAGCTGATGCTCATGATGCTCGCCTCCTGCCTCCTCAAATTTGCGCAATCACTCGGGCGGTGGGTTTTGCAAGCGTCTGGAGCTTCGGGGCCATGTGAGTGGGAAAACAACCCAGCTGATGCTCATGATGCTCGCCTCCTGCCTCCTCAAATCTGTGCAATCACTCGGCCGGTGGGTTTTGCAGGCGTCTGGAGCTTGGCAGGCCATGTGAGCGGGAAAGCAACCCAGCTGATGCTCATGATGCTCGCCTCCTGCCTCCTCAAATCTGAGCAATCACTCGGGCGGTGGGTTTTGCAAGCGTCTGGAACTTGGCAGGCCATGTGAGCGGGAAAACAAGCCAGCTGATGCTCATGATGCTCGCCTCCTGCCTCCTCAAATCTGCGCAATCACTCGGGCGGTGGGTTTTGCAAGCGTCTGGAGCTTGGCAGGCCATGTGAGCGGGAAAACAACCCAGATGATGCTCATGATGCTCGCCTCCTGCCTCCTCAAATCTGGGCAATCTCTCGGGCGGTGGGTTTTGCAAGCATATGGAGCTTGGCAGGCCATGTGAGCGGGAAAACAACCCAGCTGATGCTCATGATGCTCGCCTCCTGCCTCCTCAAATCTGCGCAATCACTCGGGCGGTGGGTTTTGCAAGCGTCTGGAGCTTGGCAGGCCATGTGAGCGGGAAAACAACCCAGATGATGCTCATGATGCTCGCCTCCTGCCTCCTCAAATCTGGGCAATCTCTCGGGCGGTGGGTTTTGCAAGCATATGGAGCTTGGCAGGCCATGTGAGCGGGAAAACAACCCAGCTGATGCTCATGATGCTCGCCTCCTGCCTCCTCAAATCTGCGCAATCGCTCGGGCGGTGGGTTTTGCAAGCGTCTGGAGCTTGGCAGGCCATGTGAGCGGGAAAACAGCCCAGCTGATGCTCATGATGCTCGCCTCCTGCCTCCTCAAATCTGCGCAATCGCTCGGGCGGTGGGTTTTGCAAGCGTCTGGAGCTTGGCAGGCCATGTGAGCGGGAAAACAACCCAGCTGATGCTCATGATGCTCGCCTCCTGCCTCCTCAAATCTGCGCAATTGCTCGGGCGGTGGGTTTTGCAAGCGTCTGGAGCTTGGCAGGCCATGTGAGCGGGAAAACAACCCAGCTGATGCTCATGATGCTCGCCTCCTGCCTCCTCAACACTCGGGCGGTGGGTTTTGCAAGCGTCTGGAGCCTGGCAGGCCATGTGAGCGGGAAAACATCCCAGCTGATGCTCATGATGCTCGCCTCCTGCTTCCTCAAATCTGCGCAATCACTCGGGCGGTGGGTTTTGCAAGCATATGGAGCTTGGCAGGCCATGTGAGCGGGAAAACAACCCAGCTGATGCTCATGATGCTCGCCTCCTGCCTCCTCAAATCTGCGCAATTACTCGGGCGGTGGGTTTTGCAAGCGTCTGGAGCTTGGCAGGCCATGTGAGCGGGAAAACAACCCAGCTGATGCTCATGATGCTCGCCTCCTGCCTCCTCAAGTCTGCGCACTCACTCGGGCGGTGGGTTTTGCAAGCGTCTGGAGCTTGGCAGGCCATGTGAGCGGGAAAACAATCCAGCTGATGCTCATGATGCTCGCCTCCTGCCTCCTCAAATCTGCGCAATCACTCGGGCGGTGGGTTTTGCAAGCGTCGGGAGCTTGGCAGGCCATGTGAGCGGGAAAACAACCCAGCTGATGCTCATGATGCTCGCCTCCTGCCTCCTCAAATCTACGCACTAACTCGGGCGGTGGGTTTTGCAAGCGTCTCGCTTAATTAATTAGGGGCTAAACTGGTTAAACCCTAATCAAGCCCGGAACCTCTTTTTTCGCGTGGCCTTCCTGTAAGGCGCCCTTTGCCTGTTCTCTTCGGAGCACCTTGGGAAAGGCAAGCGTCTCACCAAAGCATAGCGGAGCGTTGTACCTTTTATCCCCCCTACAGAACGCTTAGCCCGTTAAGGGAGTGTACATGGAACTCCTATGTCCCAAACCTGATATGCCTTTGGGGTTTGAGTCTAAGTCTGAGCCGGCGGCCACTTGACTTTGAAGCTTCGGATGCACCTGCAGGAATGCCGAGACGCCTCAAAAAAACACTTCACCAAGGAAACTGACTTTCGGACTCTGAAGCACCAAACATTCTGGTAGCCCCAAAAGTGGTCAGCTTTCTCGGCGTCGAACGACATTCAACAAGCTAGATTCGGTCAACATCACACAACCTACACAGGCTGAAAAGATCTCATTGCCCAGCACGAATTCAGCGCATCTTAGTTCTGCATTGAAAAGTGCAACCGTCTCTTCAAAATCCTGCGAGTATGAAGCCGAATGAAGCCACAGGGAACCCGTACATTGAGCTCTGTTCACGGTGACGCCTTCGGCGCTTCCGGCGGCTTGAAGTGGCGCTCTCTGCCTGCCACCGCATATGCCCCGACTCGTTGAGAAGGCATAGAAACGCATAGATCCAGCGTGGGAATGCGGGAAAGGGTGCACCGAGGCCGGTGCAGCACCATGTAAAATCGATCCACACGCTTGCCCATTGCCCAGAGTGTGTCGAAGTAAGAGCTAGCTTTGACCTTAGGGTTTGGGGTTGTGAGCACACTTTAAGTGCTAATTAAAGTGCCAGAGGACTGCGCATTGAGCGATCCTGAGTCACGCGCCGCATGGCCACACACAGCTGTCGGCCAACCCTGGTACAGCTCCACCTGGGAACGGAGCGCCGCGGAGCGTGCTGGGCTAACGCTACAAGCAGCCCGGCCAAGACATGTTAAGAGCCACACTCCATGAACAGTCTCATGTTCCGGACATTCACCGCTTCCCCACAGAATCTTCGGAGTGGCCTCTGAATTTTCTCAACAGAATAAGGTTCTTTTGCAGTCTTGGGTTCACAATTCTCAAGTCAGGTTTCCGCTCCAACATGAACGGAAGATGTAGTTCAATTGCGGGAAGAGTTTCTGGGTGTTGCACTTCAAGAGCCAGTACGTGCCTGGGAGCTCAAGGAACATGCTAAATAATCCTTGAACCCTCAAAAGCCCCATTGCAGGCCCCATTAAACAAAATCTGACTCAAACACCCTACGACCCTATGAATGAAGCACAACTTGTCCGGATCTCAGAGACTGGGTGTGCGCAGACTTCGTGGTGGTCGACATAACTCGTCGACTTGCGGAAGCATCACGAGAGGGTTCTTCAAAACCGGGTATCGTTTGAAGCTCCCCACCACACCCAAAACAGAGGTCGTCTAAACCAGCCTGAAGCCGCACGGGAAACAGCGTCATTCCGACGGGCGTGCAGTGACGTGCCATGAGTGGCGGCTTCAGAGCCCAGGAAGCCCAAGGCGAGCGCGGAGGTGAAGTGGGCCTTCCCAGCCGAAGAGAGGCCTTCAGCTGCTGCATAACTACTAGTTGCTTAAGAACCCCCCAAAAAATAGAAATATTCTTCCTTATTAATGGTCATATGGGGATTATTATTATTTTTTGGGGGCTTCTTAGGCAAATGGTAGATAGGCCACAACCGTACACCAGCAACAGCGGCTCGTCTGTTCTTCCAAAGTTTCGGTTTCATCGATGCTTCTCGGAGGCGAGGCCCCCGCCGGCAACCTGACTTGTGCGCAGTGACGAGCCGATCAGACATGGATCAGCAGTCGCCAGACGTCACGAGCTGGGTGCTGGGCTGTCTTTGCAAGCGTCCGCATATACCTCTTGGGTTCTGTAGGTTCTGTAAGTGCACGACTGGTGCGTGTGGAAGTGTTATGCGAGGGTTGTGCCTGCCTTGCGTTGTCTGAAAGGATGGTGATGCGGCATCCACTCTGCAGGATGCGATGCATCCTCACTCACTTCCATGTGTAACGACTGCAAGACAGACCTAGAATGAAGCATATAAGAAATGTCGTTGAAAAAGCTGTTCAACAAGCAGCTGTGGTGCAGACTCTATGAACAGCTCATCTGTCATCATGTGAAAGCTCGACCTCAGCTTGGACTGCCAGTGAGGAAGCTGTGGGACCTGAAGGGCTGAGCAGCTAGGAGTCCGTGCTCTGCCGCCTCGTCGCCGGACACGAAAGGCCTCAGAGTGTCCCAGAGTTGCACAGGACTCCTAAGGACTCCACCCGTGGCGGTCTTGCGGGCTTTGAGCCCGCAACGGCTCAGGGAAATTGATGAAGATGTGGGAGACGGAGTTGCTTGGAACAAGTGACCTGTGCCAAATATACAGAAGACTCACACATGAAGCTTCTGCATCACACACAACCAGGTGCTGTGCTCCAACGTCCGGGCAGCTTCACCGCAAATGATGCAAATGTTGCGAAGGTCCTTGCGCGTTGCTGCTCAGGCGTTGAGCATCGCGCAATACCTCTCAGGCGCATGCCTGGAATGCGGCTTTCTCCAGAATGCTGTGCGCCTCAGCCACGGGTGCAACACGCATCTTCAACTCGCCTGCAGAAGAAGGCGTGGTGTTGTTGTGCCACAGGGCCACTGCTCGATCGCGCATGATCTCCAGGGCGACCTGGCCGGAAAGGTCGAAATCAAGTTGGGCTAAAAAAGCTGAGCTGCTCAGGACACCAGCCAATGCAAGGGAGGCCGGCCCATTTAACGTGGCTGTCGTGGGCAGCCTGCGCAGCAACCTGACCATCACCACCCGTCACTCCTTGAAGGGCCCGACGCACCAGGATGGGCTATTAGGATCTATTAGGCCTTAAAATCCCCCACAATGAACCCTATAAAGGGCCTTTTTAAGGGATTATAGGGTGCAATAGCCCATCCTGGCAAGCGCGCAGACGCGATCTCCAGGCGCTGGGAGCCCCACCCACTCACCACCACCAGCACCCAGCCTCGGCTCCACGAGCTCCAACACGCCAAAAAAAACATCGCAATTTTTACAGTGCGAACACGACAAGGGAGCGCGAGAGAGAGAGAGAGGAATGATAAGGATGCAGATAGCTATGTAGATGGTGCAAGGATGTGGAAGTGCATTTATGTATACTTCTACGTTGTGGAGGTATGCATGCTACGCATATCATGTAGTCCACGAAGGCGTTTCTCGCGGCAAATGAAGCACACCTTCGCGTCAAGCAACTATGCGGCACGACACACATCCGGTTTACTGTCGAAGATTGCCTGCTGGAGGGTATTCCTCGTTTTCGCAGGCGCTTCTTCAACCTCTATGCGAAGAGAACCGCACGCGTGTGCGATCTAGTAATCTGGTAGCGCCAGAAGCTCTATGGGCCTCCTTTCGAGAAACACAGCCCCAGGTGGGATATAAAGGAAGGCATCTGGGGCTATAAGGAGGCTTTGGTCTTCTCAAGCACGGTCTCCTTCCTTGGCTGAGCACATCTCTAAACGCAGCAAAACGATACCAACAAGTTAAGAAGGAAGACATGAATGCACGAGCACTAGGTTATCTGAGGTGAGCCGCGCCATTTTGGCAAAGTGACCTCCGGGCCGCGAGAGCAGCTTGGCGGGAGCATCAAACTCAACGACTTCCCCTTTGCTGAGCACCAAGATCCTTACGCATTCGCACATAGTCACATCAAAGCCACGCCGGACACATGTACTGTCAGCTTCCTGTCCTGTCATAGTCCAGGATGGTGCTCAAGCGGTGGGCGACTGTGAGGACAGTGCACTTTTGATGGCCTCCAGTAACAAGAAAACGGGAGCCCTGACATGCCCTCGCTCTACAGTTCGATCCTCTTCCCTGTTGCCTTTGGACCAGTGCGCTTGAAGCACGCTCTTGATCAGGCTGTCAGTTTGCTCATCCTGGCGAAAAGGGGACAAGGAACGAAGAACAGGCTTCGGAGCCTTCTCTGATCCAGTCAAGGCTCCACAGACGAAGTGGCTTCGTCTAGGATCATGATACGGTTCTCCCGGACAAAGGCCTCAGCACGTCTGACGCCCTCCGCAAGTCAGCCAAGCGTCGATGGACAGGGTCATCTTCGTAAGCAGCCGGGGTGCTCTGGCAATGCAAAGTAGCTGCCGTTGCCCCTCACAGCACGAACGATTAAAAAGGCAAAGCAACAAACTATGTTTCGCCATGCGTTGCTCATGCTGTGTGAGATCAACTTTGCCTGGGAGAGATTGCCACCCTGCTCGGCGATCTTCATCTCCAAACCAGCATCTTTCACCAAACCTTGACTGCCGGCGCTTCGTGATGGAAGCCATCAGAGCAACAAGGTGTACCAACACCTACTTCTGAGGGCAGTGTTAGAAGCTGTCGCAGAATCAGAACTTTGAAGCCAAAATTGCACAAACGTATTTATATATATTGCTTCTAGGCACTGTGTAGGCCTACTTGTTCCAGGACTTCCATGAGCTTGGCATCGTCTGACAGGCGCCGAAACGGATCCAGGTTGGAGCGCAGCGAGCCACTGAAAACGATGGACTCCTGTCATGTTCTGCTTGAGGATTCTAGGGTTTAGGGTTTAGGGTTTAGCGTGAGATTTCAGCGATGATCAACGCGCTTCGAGGATGCTAAGGGCGTGGCGGTTTAGTAATTTCACTGACGTCAGGCATTCTTGGTTCAACAAGGCACGATCCTGCGGGATGATCGCCAGGTTCTGGCGCAGCGTATGCAAGCCGACCGTGGTGATGTCAACGCCGTCGATCGTGATGCTGCCAGCGACCGGGTCCTGACGGTGCGATCGGGTCTGTGGTCCTCATGAAAGTTGGTCTATATAACATATGGAATATAGTAGTCGAAGATTATGAGAATCTAGCAAAATCATACTATAAGAATGTTAGAAAAGTAGTATAACAAAAGAAAATAGGACAATGGAATAACATGCAAACTAAGACAAGACCATACTAATACAGCAACAAAATACTATAACATGACAATACAACAAGACAATACTTATAAACTGAAAATACAATTTAAACGTCATGTTAAACTTTAGAAGGTTAGAGTACTATAATATTCTAATATTCTAATATTACACGATTAGAATATTAGAACATTAACATACTAGAAAGTACTAGAAAGTTGTAATATTGTTATACTACTATAGTCTAGTACAATATTACAATATGAAGAACATTTATATTCTGATACTCTAATCTTGAAATAGCAGAGTATCAGAATAATACAAAATTCAAAACTGAAATGCGATATACGAATATCATAAAGTTCAACACACTCAGCAAGCAGCATGAATTTCCGAATCAAAGTCGAGCTGCAACCACGCGAAACAGCGCCATGATTAGGCTGGACTTGCCAGCGCCACTTCGCCCGCAAACCCCCACCTTTGCAATTTAGGGGTCTATTTCGGGTTCCATCTCACAACCAGGCAATCACTCACAGAGCTGTGATAAGTGTTGCTGGCACACTGATGTGCTTGTGAAGCCCAATCAGTGCGGTAGGTAGAAGATGTCGGTGTTCGGGCTAACAGTGTAAGGTTTTCAGTCCGAGGAACCCGGGTTCCGGCAGCCACGCTGAAGGAAACCTCCTTGAGCACGAGGTCGCCATCTCGGTACTGCACGGAAACCTCGCAGGATGCTTAAAGTGAAACTCTAGAAGGCAGAATGATTCAGAATGATGCCCTTTTTCACGGACCGTCAGTTTTGCCCCCCAAGCGGCATTTTCGAAAGAGATGGATCCCTGGGGCCACTGTTGGCTCTGTTGCAGCTTGAGGTCCTCCAGGTTTGCGTGTTCCGGCTCTTGCGGGATCTTCTCGAAGCTCAACACACGCTCGCAAGCGGTCAGCATCTGCCCGATGAGGATTGCAAGCTTCGTGCATCGCTGAAACATGGCTGTCATCTGTATGGCGTAGACAAGTGCCAGGCCCACTGCGCTGGCATCCACAGAGCTTCGCAAAGCCACAGAAAGGAAGCTGAAGCTTCCAATAATCCCCACGGTCAGCAACTCCAGCCTGAACTGAAGCCAAATCTCGGACATGCTGACTGCATGGAAGAACCGCAGGTTGTGTCGCATGAGTTGCATGTGTGCCGCGTAGAAGCGCTCCTGGCGGCCCCACGCCCGGATCGTCTGGATACCCGACAACGTCTCAGAAAAGGATGTGTAAATTGGGGACTTGGTAGAGCTCTCGAATCTCTGCAGAGCACGTAAGAGATATCCCGACCGAGCTGCAACGACCACGAACACCAGGGACAAGAGGCACAGAACAATGGCAAACCAGGGCAGAGCAAAGACGGTTAACCCGAAAATGATCACCAGCTGCGCGGCGTTTGAGAGGAACTGCGTCAAGAGCTCAGGTAGTTGAACATCTGCAAACTCAAGATCCTTAGAAAATTTGTTGCAGATTTCCCCACTGGTCACCACGTCAAAATAGGTCGTGACGGGTGCTCGAAGGAGCCGCCAGAACATTGCATTGTGCAGAAGCCGCGCGGCACGGAAATTCGCCAGTGCGCACAAACATATCCGCAGGATCAGGAGCACCACCAGAACCTAGTTCATGGTTGGGATAATATTGCAATTCAATCTGTTATTCCTTATTGGGTTTAAGTACCCTTAAAAATGAAAAAAATGTTACCCAACTATGACAAAGGAACACAAAGCAAGACGAGAGGGGTGGCAAAGTCCGTCTCACCAGCTGCCCACTGCGTCAGGCTGACATCAGACAGGACCCTGCAACCCTGTCCTGACAGGAAGATGATGCAGATGGGCACACCAATCAGGAATCCCTGCACTGGATGGCCAGGCCCTCCCAGCCATTTTCCCAGAGCAGTGAATGGAAAAGTCTTTGCACCCATGTCTGCCCGCATCAAACGCCGAGATGCTGGGGAGACATGTGCCGGGGACTTGGGTGTTTCAACCGGCTTGGTCTGTGCCGGTACCTTGTCCACCTTGTCCACCTTGTTCACCTTTTCCACGTAGGAGATACTCCCGACTTGCTTTTGCAGCTCTTCCAGGGGTCCATCTGCAACCAGAACACCCTCGCTCATGATCAGAATCCTCTCGAAGTTTCCCAGCAGGTGGGTGTGGGAGGACATGGCACACACCAAGGTGCAGCCGCTGGTCATGCGCGTCAGGCCCTCAACGACCGTCTGCGCCGTAAGCATATCCAATGCGGCGAAGGGCGAGTCTAAAATGACGACATCGGCGTTCCCTGTTGCAGCTGCATAAAGGCAGCGCGCAAGCCCCACGCGAGCTTTCTGGCCGCCAGACAGGTTGATCCCTCGCTCTCCAATGTCGGTCAGGTCTCCATCCAACAGCACCTCCAGATCAGCTTGCAGAGCTGACGCATCAAGCACTTGATCATAGATGTCCTGCACAATCGTGAAAGCCTTGATTCCCCTCACCAAGGCGGACTCATGACTCCTGCCTGTTAAATATGCCGCCATGACACCTGTTCGCGAGTCGCACCCTTGGAGCCCGATTTGCAAAGCTAAATGGCGGAGCGCCAAACTCGTCGAAAAGTTCTTACACTGGCTACTCATGACTGCTCAATGACTCAATTATCGCATATGCCGTCTACGGCTCAAAGAGTGACAACGGATATTCGTAATCGTTCCATGTCAAACTGCCTACCATCGTGTTCCATGAAAACTATTGAAAACCCATCTTTGGTCCCATGATCGGCGTCCTCATCCATGGGAAGCCCAAACAGGATGTTCGCGCGCAGACTCGTGTTCTGGATCCACGGAACCTGCGCCATGTAGGCCACCCGACCGTCCAGAAAGCTGCTGCCTTGCGGGAGCTTCAGGATCCACCGTCATCCCTCTCAGGTGTTCCCCTTTATACGAACAGTCCTTCATGGGGACGATAATTGGGGGGTACCAGAATCCCTAGTAAGGACTGTTCGTATGCGGAACATCCAACCATCCCGATCCGGGTTGCCCTTTGGAGTTCCTACCTGGTCTAGCACTTTATAAGCCCCCACCCCCCCCTCCTCCAAAAAAAGGGACTCCAATTTTGACAACTGCCCATCCCTTTCCCTCAAGAAGGGTTGGGTTCACGAGTGAGACCCGGAGCGATTGAGAAGTGGATGTGAGAGCACCAATTCCATCAACTGAACCTCTGCCTACCTTTGGGGCATGGAATGTGTGTGACAGAGGGTAGGTTTGCACTCCATGCGCAAACCTCGCCACCCTGAACAAGTGTTGCGACTCGTGCCAGGGGTTGCCCATCGACTCCCCATGGTCCCCCTTCCGTCTCTCGGGCTCTATATGCTGATGGTCGGGCGCACCTTGTAGGGAGTGCATCTCACCCAGCAGCATGGAAAGGAAGGATGTCTTGCCAGAGCCAACCGGCCCAAGGATAGCGACTCGGCTGCCGCGTGCCAGGCCACAAGACGGCACGCGTAAGCGAAAAGACAGGGCGGGATCCCAACAGCATACGACCTCGTTGGCAGAAGCAGCATGGTCCGCGCCCTCGCTGTCAGTGCCTTTCGCTGGGCGTTGTGATTGCCGGCGGCTCTCTTCACGAAGCAGGAAAGCAGAGATCCGCTTCGCGGCGACCAAGCAATCTTGGGTTGCAGCAAACGAGGTGGCGAGCAAGTTCATGGGAAATCGCAAAGTATTCAAGAGCCCCAAGATCATGATTGCCTGTGATAGCTGCAGTTCCCCATCCTGCCACAACTTCCCCGCCAGTATCAGGGCCAATGCGAGTGCCTGGCGTCTAGGTCACTCTTCTTCGCGAGTCCAAAGAAGCCCTGAAAACCCTGAGAGGTGGAAATGGGGGGCTCTCTTTGAGTCCATTTTCCTTAACGCACAGTTTCGGGTACCAGCATGGAGACAAAGGTCCGATACTGTAGTTGGGGGGTTGCTTTCTGTACTCGAGTGCCGCTGCCCTACTCCTCTAACCCTAGGCCACAAACCTTGCTCTGTGAAGCTGTTTGTTTCGGGGAGGAGGGGGTCTCCGAAGCCTACATCCAAACCCCAAAGTGGGGTTTTAGAAGAACCCTCAGTTGCTCTCTGCTGAGACCCTGGCCGGTGCTATCAAGAGAAGGCCCTCGCGCACGGCAATCTTCAGGAACAGGGAGAAAGAGAGCTTAGAGCATTCCCGTCGTCTGGTAGAAGACACGTAGCGGAAAATGGCATCCTCCCAAGCATAAAGTTTAGCCACTCGGATTCCTTGCACCACTTCAGTGACAAACTTCATTCGTTCATCAGTGAAAGCAAGTGCTCTCACTCGCACTCGACCCCCTCGCTTGGCAATGATGTGCTGCATGGGGACTGTGATGTAGAGCAGGAGCAGACCGACAAAGCCCACAAAACCTATGCGGAAGGCCATGACAACGCCACAAAGCAGCATCATGACGGGACTCATCCATAGAAAATGGAAGCATTGCCCAGCGATCACGAACTTCCTCACACGTGTCGCTTGGGGGCTTTACGATGATTGAGAGCGGCAAGTTGCAGGTTCAGAGACCTTCCGGGTCTGCTTGTTAACCCTATACCCTAAACCCTGAAACCCTAAGCCCTAAACCCAAGTGGCTCAGAGTCGACAGCCATGAGGTTCGTGGTCTGGCCAGTGGATCCAGCGGACCGTGCCAAAACCGACATATTGATGGCCTTCTCGTAAATCACAGCCATGGCGGCTGTCCTTCCAGCTTTCAAAGATTGTTTAGGGTTTAGGGTTTAGGGTTTAGGGTTTAGGGTTTAGGGTTTAGGGTTTAGGGTTTAGGGTTTAGGGTTTAGGGTTTAGGGTTTAGGTCCTTCCAGGTCAACAACACATAGGCTCACTAAGGTTTCGCTCTTTCTGGGGAGGCTCCTCCACAGCACCGCTAACACGAAGCAGTTCCGAAAGTACTCGGAGATGAGCAGCGAAGATGCTAGCGCACATGCAAAGATCAATGAAGCCATGAACCAGCCTGCACCTCGGAAAGCATGAATGCAGCGAAGACCGTACCACGTGCTTCTTTAAACTAAGGCCAAGGCCCTCCCATGCTCCAGGCGTGCCGAGTTCCTCAATCAGATTCTGGATGAGGAGAGGCTGGGCCAACTGAGCACCTCAGGGTTGGTGTAAAAAAACACTCAGCAAGCCTACGTTTCTTTTATGACCTCTGGCTCCCTGCGTTTCTCCAAGGAGCTCATGAAGAGCAGAAGCAGGAGCGAGGAGTGCACCACGCGATATGCGTGAGCTCGGAGCATCGCCCTCGCCACGGATGGCGATTTCTTCTGCCTCAGCAACTGAGCTCCCAGGTCCCGGGAGCAGGGCTGAAAGGATGAGAACTGCACAGCCGTTGGAGGGTTGTTCGCTGGAGCTGGCTGTGCAAACATGCGATCTGTTTACTTTGCATCGAGGGACACGAGCGCAAGGCCTTGAGACGATGAAGAAGGTTTTGCGGGAACCTGCCTTCGATAAGCCAAGCAACTGTTCCATCTCCCAAGCGCGCTTGAAGCGATGCAGGGCTGCATCCACAGTCTCGCCTCTGAGGGGGCTGCAAATGATTTCCGCTCTTATTCCGGGGTCCTTTCCCATACCCCCGGCCTGATGGTGCTTGCCAAACATCGTGGGCCCGGAGCTCGCCCTTGACTGCTTTCCGTGCCAAGGGAGTCAGCCAGCTGATGCTTGCCACGGACCAGCATCGGGCCCGCTCAAGCGGGTGCACCACGCCTCCAAAATCCGGGAGAACTGTGCACTGCAGTAACTGCGGATAACCGCAGCATGCACTGAGCATCAGCAAACTGACAAACTGAGATTCTCTGGACATGAGCCTTCATCGGCAACGTCTGCCGCCATGCGCGTCGGCGGCTCATGCAATATGGAATTTGCTTTTAGATGCTCGATGAATCCACGGCACCAATGCAATCTGCATTACGTGGAGTGCTACTTACGGCATCTTACAGCGGAGTTCTGCATCTGGTGTGATTGATCTCTGCCTGAAACGGCTCGGGCTACCTGCGTTGATATCCCTGCTGCTTCTGCAACTTCCACATGGGTGGCTGTCAAGATTATGATCCCTTTTGGGGTACCCCCAAATTGTTCGGTGCCGTATTGATAATAGGGATCCAGAAAGGGGCCATAATTTTTATATTATTACTACTACTACTACTACTACTACTACTACTACTACTACTACTACTACTACTACTACTACTACTACTACTACTACTACAACTATTACTATTATTATTACTATTACGATTATTATTATCATTATCATTGTTCTCAATTTGTTATTATTATGATCATTCTTCTTCTTATATAATTTTGACAACTTCCACATCCCACAAGAGCTGGCCAGGATGCAGGCTCCAGGTGGACCGGGCCCAGGCTCTCTGCGGAACAGTCAAACCTCGGCATCAGCAGCTCGAGCCACAATGCATGTCCCTAAACCCTAAACCCTAAACCCTAAACCCTAAACCCTAAACCCTAAACCCTAAAACCCTAAAACCCTAAAACCCTAAACCCTAAACCCTAAACTAAACTCAATCAGGGGTTGTTGGCCATGAGCCGCTGACACGTGAGTCCATCTAAGATGAGCTCCGTCGAGACCTTAAGGCACTGGGTGAGTTTTTCGTGCTTCCTCGGCGAAGCCCCGTTCTAAGATCTAACAACTTCCAACTTCTTCCACACCCAAAGCCACATGCTTGCACCGGTCGGGTGGTTACTTTCTTTCGCATTCTTTCGCGCTTCAGGTTCCTGGATGGAAGAGTCAGGAGAGCACCACAGCAGCAGCAGAAGCAGAAGGGTGGTGGGGGTGGTGGTGGTAATGGCAGTGGTAGTGGTCGTTGTAGTTGTTTGCTGTTCGGCTGTTCGCTGTTCGCTGCTCGTCGTTCGTGGTTCGTGGTTGGTCATTCGTGGTTCGTTGTTCGTTCGTAGTCCTTCGTGGTTCTTCACTGTTCTTCTTTGTTGCTTGTTGCTGCTTGTTGATGAGTTGCTGTTGCTCTGTTTGTTGCTGTTTGTTGCTGCTTGGTGCTGCTTGTTGCTGTTTCTTGCTGTTTGTTGCTGTTGTGTGTGGCTTGCTGTTCCGTGTTCTCGTTGTTGTGTGTTGCTTGCTTGCTTGCTTGCTTGTTTGCTTGCTTGCTTGTTTGCTTGCTAGTTTTCGTTTGTCTCTTGTTTGTTTCTTTTTTGTTTGTTGTTTTTGCTGCTTTTTGCTCTGACCGCTGCACCTATCGCGCAATCGGGTCGCCAGCAAGCACTGAACAACGGGATCGTCAGACGATGCCCAAACAGTGCCAATGCCTAAAAAAGCTGGGTGACCGGGCATTGCTGGAGCCTTTGCTGCAAGCCTCTGCGGGCCGCCGGGCCTTGGAGTGCTAAAATTTGACTTCGCTGGCCCCTCGAGTTTGACTAAAGTCTTTGGCACATGGTATGATGGCAGAACTGATCATTGTAGGCAATTGTAGGTCAGTCTGAGCATCAAACGGAACTTCTTCAAACCCCAGCTTCGGGCCAGCTCTTGCACCTCAAGTAAGCCGGCACGGGCATGCCATGCTGCTGTCCCTAGTCTCTCGGATGTTTGTATAATTTCTCCAACTTCCTCCAGCTTCCAACATCTTCCAATGTGCGGCTCTAGTCTACAACTGCGAACTTTGTCTTCGCAGAGAACTGTCACGCATTCAGTGGCAGGACAAATCTATGCCTCGGAAACAAACACTTCGGGGAACTAGCCGTGTCCCAGGACTGCTTGATCTGCCCTTGCCAAGTGCCGCGGCCAGAAGCCAGCAGGAAAAACTTCGTTGGGGCACTCGCCGTCAGTTCGAAACTGTCGCAGTACCGCCGCACGAAGTCATTGCTTCGATCGTAGTGCTATCTCAGCCTTCAACACGTTTTGCTACCAGTGCCTGTAATAAAAGAGTGATGAGAGCCATAATCAAGACAGCATTATCGAATCAGAACCATAAAATGAGAAGAGCAAAGCTTCCAGCGAGGTCCAGCATGGTGACTAAAGAAGCCGAGCACACAACAACCGAACCAATCAATGTGTGGGGTGTTTTGTACAACAGAGACCTGGGAAAACCACCCCAAGAGGTACCTCTTCTGCCTCTGCAGCGAGGGTATCAAATGAAGCTGCAACCATGTGCAACCCTTTGGGAGCAATAGGATCAGCATCGCAACCACGTGTGAGTCGCTTGCTGTGTTTTGGAGAGCTCAGCCACTGCTCTTTTAAGAGAGTGGCTAGCAGTACGCTTCTTAAAGCTCTGACCTTGAAAACGTCAGTTAAGGAGAGGGATATGCAGGCACCCATAACATGACAAATGATGCTAGACACGCTACCCTGGAGAGCCCCAGCTATTTCATTCCACACAGCTACCCGATGAGCTAGACACCAAAGGCAAGCCACACAAACCTCCCGCTGAAGACAGTGGATGCCGCTTCAGCAATCACGCGATCCTTCGCCGTCCGGTTTCGCTTGCATCGCTTGATTGTAGCCTGCGCAACACTAGACTCTATCAGCACAGGGTGCCAAAACGGATCATAGAACCACTGGCGGACTGAGGGCGCAAACCTCTCACAACTAGCATGCTTTTCTTGCGATGGGTAGAGTAGGTGAGCGCACACTGACGGCCTAAGTGCACCCAGGGCGACGAAGACGCTCCCCCGATCCACTCCTCCTCCCCACTTCCCCTCTACTCCACTTCTAAGCCCTTGTGCCAATTGTGGGCTACTTCCCTCCATCCCACTCCCTGCATTCTACAGAGCGCTACTCCCCATGCCCCCTTGTAAGCTCCCACCACTTGGAGAGAAGCCGACGACTGGCACATACTCCAGCGCTGCGCAACTAGCACAAAGAGGGTATAACTTAAATCAACACTTAGTGAACCCACCAGGCGCAGCCCTTGACGCTATGAGTCATGGAGGGGTGCGACATGTGTGCCCATGGCTTGGGTAAGACAAAGGGAGACATGCGAGGGGAGCTGGGATGACGGTATGGGCACCGAAGGCGCAGGGGGCATTGTAGGTGGGCTCCGAGACATCCGACCCACCGACCCTGCCTTCTCGGAATTGAGACACAGCGGCCTGAGCTAGTTGCGAAAAACAAGCTGCGCGCCCCTGGGTCTATAGAGACCCGATCCCAGAAGGTTCAGGTTTGTGGAGTTGGGACGTACTGAGGCTTGAACCGCAAGCTCCGGTCCATAAGCCGGGCATGTCGACAGATTTGTCACGATCTTGGCAGCGGTCAGGTACTGGTCAGGTCTTTCTAAAATTTGGGCACGTCCCCAAACTTAAACACTCTTCCTGCACCTGCCTGAAGAAGCCTGATAGGTCCCATATCTCTACACTCAATGTCGCACACCTACACAAAGCGAATGTTGGGAGAGCCTTCAGCAGAGGCCTCAGGCATCCCTTACGAGGCATCCTAAGCCCTCATGTTTTGCAGGCATGGGCCTGGCTGAAGCGCTCCACGTCCGTCTTGTTAGACTTGTTGCCCATGCAGCCAAGGTCGATAAATGTCACATGCTCTGTCTCCTCAACGGTAAAAGAGTGATGCCCACCCCCATTGGGGCAGTAAGGTTTGCATGCTCGACTCCTGCCTCGCCAAATCTGCCCAATCACTCGGGCGGTGGGTTTCGCAAGCGTCAGGAGCTTGGCGGGCCATGCGACCGGGAAAACAACCCAGCTGATGCTCATGATGCTCGCCTCCTGCCTCGTCAAATCTGCGCAATCACTCGGGCGGTGGGCTTCGTAAGCGTCCAGAGCTTGGCGGGCCATGTGACCGGGAAAACAACCCAGCTGATGCTCATGATGCTCGCCTCCTGCCTCGTCAGATCTGCCCAATCACTCGAGCGGTGGGCTTTGCAAGCGTCTGGAGCTTGGCGGGCCATGTGGCCGGGAAAACAACCCAGCTGATGCTCATGATGCTCGCCTCTTGCCTCGGGAAAACAACCCAGCTGACGCTCATGATGCTCGCCTCTTGCCTCGGGAAAACAACCCAGCTGATGCTCATGATGCTCGCCTCCTGCCTCGTCAAGTCTGCGCAGTCACTTAGGCGGTGGGTTTTGCAAGAGTCTGGAGCTTGGCGGGCCATGTGACCGGGAAAACAACCCAGCTGATGCTCATGACGCTCGCCTCCTGCCTCGTCAAATCTGCCCAATCACTCGGGCGGTGGGTTTTGCAAGCATCTGGAGCTTGGCGGGCCATGTGACCGGGAAAACAACCCAGCTGATGCTCACGATGCTCGCCTCCTGCCTCGTCAGATCTGCCCAATCATTCGGGCGGTGGGTTTTGCAAGCATCTGGAGCTTGGCGGGCCATGTGACCGGGAAAACAACCCAGCTGATGCTCATGATGCTCGCCTCCTGCCTCGTCAAATCTGCGCAATCACTCGGGCGGCGGCTTTTGCAAGCGTCTGAGCTTGGCGGGCCATGTGACCGGGAAAACAACCCAGCTGATGCTCAGGATGCTCGCCTCCTGCCTCGTCAAATCTGCGCAATCACTCGGGCGGTGGGTTTTGCAAGCGTCTGGAGCTTGAGGGCCAGGTGACTGGGAAAACAACCCAGCTGATGCTCATGATGCTCGCCTCTTGCCTCGGGAAAACAACCCAGCTGACGCTCATGATGCTCGCCTCTTGCCTCGGGAAAACAACCCAGCTGATGCTCATGATGCTCGCCTCCTGCCTCGTCAAATCTGCCCAATCACTCGGGCGGAATGTTTTGCAAGCGTCTGGAGCTTGGCGGGCCATGTGACCGGGAAAGCAACCCAGCTGATGCTCATGATGCTCGCCTCCTGCCTCGTCAAATCTGCCCAATCACTCGGGCGGAATGTTTTGCAAGCGTCTGGAGCTTGGCGGGCCATGTGACCGGGAAAACAACCCAGCTGATGCTCATGATGCTCGCCTCCTGTCTAATCTGCGCAATCGCTCGGGCGGTGGGTTTTTGAAAAGCATCTGGAGCTTGGCGGGCCATGTGACCGGGAAAACAACCCAGCTGATGCTCATGATGCTCGCCTCCTGCCTCGTCAAATCTGCCCAATCACTCGGGCGGAATGTTTTGCAAGCGTCTGGAGCTTGGCGGGCCATGTGACCGGGAAAACAACCCAGCTGATGCTCATGATGCTCGCCTCCTGCCTCGTCAAATCTGCGCAATCACTCGGGCGGTGGGTTTTGCAAGCGTCTGGAGCTTGGCGGGCCATGTGACCGGGAAAACAACCCAGCTGATGCTCATGATGCTCGCCTCCTGCCTCGTCAAATCTGCACAATCACTCGGGCGGTGGATTTTGAAAAGCGTCTGGAGCTTGGCGGGCCATGTGACCGGGAAAACAACCCAGCTGATGCTCATGATGCTCGCCTCCTGCCTCGTCAAATCTGCGCAATCGCTCGGGCGGAATGTTTTGAAAAGCGTCTGGAGCTTGGCGGGCCATGTGACCGGGAAAACGACCCAGCTGATGCTCATGATGCTCGCCTCCTGCCTCGTCAAATCTGCGCAATCGCTCGGGCGGAATGTTTTGAAGAGACCGGGATAACAACCCAAACTGATTTGCACGTGATTTCAAGGCATGGAAGTGTTCAGGATGCAGAGTTGGGTCGAGTCATGGCAAGTGCAAGTCACTGCAAGTCCTCGTCCCACAAAATGTTTTGGGTCCCGGCATCGTTGTGCTGCCGGCCACCATAGCGCCTGAACTCAAGCGCTGTCGATGTACATTGACTGTCTTTCGATGGAGCCACCCAAGCTTCGTCAGGCAAACAACCCGGCAGTCCTGTGAAAACTCGCCATGCACTCGCCAACTTTCCTGAAGATGTGCATGAGATCGGCTTTCCGGCCCCTCCTGGTCCAAGACACCCGCAACACAAAGGAACATTGTAGTGTGGGCATTGAAGAGCCATCCAGCAACACGACGTTTTATGGACCCTGCAATCGGTCGTCACATGTGGTCATGTGCGTGAAGAGCCCTCCTCCACTTCTCCGAGATGACAAAGTCCAAAGACTTGCCAGGAGCCTTTTTCATCACAATCAGATCCTTGTGCGGCACAGGACGGCTGGCGCCAGCATACGTTCCATGCTCTTCTGTAAACCCTAAGCTGCACTGAACGTCTACAGAGCATCGGTCACTTCCTCCAAACCTTGTGCAACCCAGGCGCATGCTTGCGAACATTGTTAGGTCCCAATAGCCGAAATACTTTGAAAGGGAACGCCACGTTGGGATCTTCAGTGATGCTTGGTCCGAGCTCCTGCCGAAAGTGGCGGTGACAACCAGCAGCCGCCTTGACCCCACCTGCAACCCCAAACCCTAAAATGAGGTATGAGTATTCCCCCCCTAAACCCTAAAATGAGGTGTTAGTATTCCCCCCCAAACCCTGAAATGAGGTATTCTTATTCCCCCCCCCCCTACTTCAAGAATACAGCCCCCAAAACAGCACACAGCACCTAGTGATCCTCAAGAAAAGTACGCGGACGAAGTCCTGAAAGAGCTTCGTGAACATGCGCTCCTCCACCAATTGCTGAGGGGCAAACCTCGGCTCGAGACTGTAGGGTTTAGGGTTTAGGGTTTAGGGTCTCTGACTCTCATGGCTTCGCGTATGAGGGGCCGATCAAACTTCACGAGCTTCAACACAAATGTCTCACCTGATGCGCAAGATGCAAGAAGTCTAGGGCGAACTACAAAAGCTGGGAAAGATTTCCTCAATCTGGCCTCCTCCCTTCACGAACCAGATGCCTGAGCTTCGGGAAGCTGGTGCAGTTGCTAAAAGTAAGCCATGTCCACCGCTACTGTACGATGATATGACTGGCTGGTTCTGTGCAGGAATATGAGGAATGAGGGACTGAGGTACCCTATATTCATCCTTTCAACTTTAAAGGGTGCAAGATAGGGCCCGAATTCCCTCATTCCCCACAAAGAAGCAGGGTGGAATTATGAGGGTTTGCCGAAGGGCCTTCGTTCATGCCCCCGTGGAATCCGCGCATGGACTCGAAGGTCGACTGGGGTGGAGCTCCTATGGCCTCGTTCATGGCTGGCATAGGATTAGAAACTTAGATGTCCATTTCTTATTGTGTGTAAGTGTTTAAGTACCCTTAAAAAAGGAAAATATGTTGCTCCACAAGGACAAAGTGGCTCCTAGGAGCTGTGCTCGCAGCGAAGGGTTCGCTGGGTCGAAGACCACCATTCCCAGAGGGAAGTCGCGCACCTCGAAGCCTTGCCCCTGAAAGGGCGGCTGGGCTTTGTCAACCCCGAATCCTTTTGCTCCTTGGCAACTTTGGGGACTTTGCTGGCTTTGGGGACGCCGGGCCAGCAGGGAAGGGAAGGGTAAACTGGGTAAACCAGGAAGTTGGTCGGCACTGCGGCTCATGAAGAGAGGCTGCGGCCGCAAGGGTATTGGAGAAGTGCTGGGGCTGTAGGGGCCCCCGCATCGTGGCGTCGAGTGTGCGCTTCCATTTGGGGTGGGCAGGAGAGAGTGAACTGGCGAAACTGACAGTGGTGAGGCGCAGGAAAGCTGCGGAGACTGAGGTAGGGGAAGCTGCATCGGTGCGGCCACCACGTTCACGGTCACCCTACGCTCATTGTCTGGACGCTGCACCCTCTTCGGCAGTGTCTGCCTGTTGCTCTGAAGAAGTGAGGGCACACCCGGAGCCTGCTGCATGGCCAATGCCTCAGAAGCACCAAAATCGAGAAAAAAAACGCGTGGAGAATCTTATGGCTGCAAACCAGGGAGGCCTCTAGGGCCCAGGGACTGCACCAGCGGCCCGACTGTCTTGAGCAGGAATGGCTGCCAGCATGACAACCACTGCAAGCTGAATGGCATGAAGCTGCATTTACAGGAGGACACCTCGTGTTTAGCCGCTCTGGGTACCAGTACTGAGAGGGCAACAAAAGCACTGGCCGTTGCAGTCGACGCATCTGCCTCATCCAGTCCATTCTGAGACCAAGACGAAGACCGAAGACATGTCCCAACTGCTCTTTCTGGCCAAAGTTTGTTTCACATCAAGCAGGGGAGCGAGGATTCGCTGCGCTGGATGTCCAGCTGGCAAGGGGCAGGACTCTAGGAATTCTAGGACTCGCGTGCTGAAGATGGGGTGTGCACAAGGAAGGGGACCACCAAGGATGGGAAGGGAGCTTGCATGGGCTGTTGATCCAGTCGCTTCTGCATATAGTTCTAGCATCTAGCAGCTAGCAAGGGTTCGCCTGCTGATCCAAGCGATTGAGGGCAGATGTTCGATCCACGGGATCCTAAGTCTGAGCATCCACAGCAGACCCTTCATGGGCTGCGGTGGGTTGACAACAGGGCAAAGGGCATGAAACCAAAGCTATCACCCAATATGTTTCTCTTCAATAAACTGCGCCCTGGTCCTGGCTTGATTTGTGTTTGGCAAAGTTCGGCCCTGCTCCCTCCACATCAAAGTGAGGCAACCACTGGGATCAGAAAGCAGCGGCCTTGGCCCGGTGGAAGATTCTGCCAAAAAAAACCTGAAGGCCTTCACAGCGGATCACACATGTAAGCCCGCGTGCCAAGGAAGTCAACGAAGTTGAAGCCATGTCCTGGGGCAGCGTGCAACTCAACGCTTTGGTGAGTGAGACACTGGTTTTTTTGGCTGACATTTCGGAACATAACAAGACAGCGGATGCCTTTCTTGCCGGTGGACGCCAGAGAGTTATCTGGCAGTTTCCAGCACAAAGCAAGAATTGTGCAGGACAGGCTGCAGTAAGGCCTGCAAAGCGCCTGATGAGCTCGATCTCCAACTCCTGGTCGCGCCTCCGCAAAACTCAACAAAGCTCTACATATCAAGCGACGACAGTGGCCAAGCAAGTCCTCCTTGTTTCTCCACGCAAGAGTCACGCTAGCTCCTGTGTCACGCGGCAGCGCCACGCATGCCACCATCCATCTCAAATTTCGAAGCGAGGCACGGCCGCTGTCTGGTGCAGCCTGGTGATGCATGGCGTCGCCATGCCGTTTGTTGTTGGTTGAGGGCAGCAGCGAAGCACTTGCCGGAGCTACTGACACTGCATGAGCATGGGGCCGGAGACTGCACCAGGTACTGGGAGTGCGCGGCCAGGAGGGCCCGGTGGGCCTTGTGCAGGGTCCGACGGACCTGTCAAGGCCCATCGGAGGACTGCATTGAGGGCTCGCTCGCGGAGTGCTGTGGGCTGATCAAGGCCGTTGAGGCTCAAAGAGCGAGTTGGGCCGATGCCTGCAGACCGCCCACCACACCCCGGCGCCCATTTCTGTACGCCCAACGCCTGGGACAAGTGCTCCTCGTGGCCTGGCCATAAGCATTTGTAAAAGTAGTGTGCGGGCTCCCATCCTTCTGGATACTGAGCCCTACGGTCCCAGCATCCTTCTTGGTCAACGTCCATCCAAATCAGACCGTTCAACAAACGACACATTCGCTCAGAACTGAAAAGGCAATGGCCCTCCACAATCACTATGGGATGATGCTTGGTTGCCTCAAGAGTCGCATGCTCCATCTTCTTCCAGTCTGTGGCATCAGGGGACTCCCAGTACGACAGCCACTTGCCGTGCTCCCAGGACCATGCCCCTGCCCCGGCACTGCTGCCCAAATCAAAGTCCTGCTGTGAGATCATCTTGGTCGAACGGGCTCCGTAACGCTCCCACAGCATGTACTGGAGCTCCTGCGCTAGGGACGTCTTGCCTGCCGAGGGGGCACCTGTAATGCCAACAACACAAGCCGGCTTTCCTGGAGGAAGTCCCTTTATCAAGGGCCGCCCCCCCGGCGGTGCATAGGCAGAGTCGGGCATGTTCGTGCCAGAATCGGTCGTCTCACCACCAGCACTGTAACCGTTGACGCCATGCTTCTGGAAAACTTCCTCCTCCTTCGTCTCGTCATTCTCCTTGCCAGTACTCTCGGAGTCTCCTTTCCGGGCTGGGCGCTCGGATTTGGAGGTGCTCGGGCCATCATCGGCAAGCAAGTTGAAGTTTCTTTCGCCCCTGCTGGGAACGAACTTGGGCGGCTTCTTCACCGGAACATAGTTCTCGCCAAAGAGATCCTCCCGGTTCTCTAAGAGGTACTCAGCTGCTGATGGAGGGATTAGCGTTCGCACCATCTCTTCATCTCCCTCTTGCAGGGCTGCGAGGACATCTGTCGATGTGATGGCTCCAGGGAGCTCCTCCACGTAGTACACGGGCGCCCCAGCTGCCTCTGAAAGCTCGGCCGTCTCCTGAACAACTTTGTTGTTGGAGCCAGCCCGTCCCACAACCACCATGGCCTGCATGAACTTCGAGCCATTTTTGCACAGCTTCACGACAGAGTCGGCCCCTACGACATTGAAAATCGTCACTCCACGGTTCTTATCCTGAAGTAGCTGAATCATCCGGCCAGGCGAGCCGAAGTTAATGCCCCTTGCATCTGGCTTCAGCCACCCTCCATCGACTGAATGGCACGCCAGATCCAGGGCGGTCAGCCGATGCTTGTCGAGCATTGCATCAGCTTCCTTCTTTCGCTTGATGAAATCTATACTCTTGATTGCCTCGGCGTCTCAGCACAATTCCACAACTTATGCAACTTGCACAAGGGTCACACAGTTCAACCGCGAACTTGCTGTAACTGGTTCTGGCTTTAAGCTCCGCACTAGGAGACCGCCCACAACCTTGTAGCCTGCCTGCTCAACCCTTTTCCTGCTCTGCACCATCATGGCAATGTGGTGCTTGTGGACCTTCGCCATCACACTTTGCGTGACACACACACATACACACTGTCTGAAACATGGAAAGCCTACGCTGCCGTTGAAAGATGCCAGCAAGCCATACATAGTGCAGCGAATGCGGCTGGATTGAAGGCACCATGAATCAAAAGAAGAGCTTCATGTGGCTCATCTGTCGCAGCAGTGGACCCGGTTGCCGCAGGTGAGGGCATGCCATGCGGATCCGAAACCTTGCGGGCTTGTTCGGCATGTTCCGTCCATTGTTAACAAACGCGATCACTCACACATCTTTGGAGAAGTGATTGACTCAACCAATGCAGCCAAGAAGCTGCTACGACTCAAGAATGGGTCTAAGCTATGGGGAATTTAGAGTGTCCATGCGCGCTAGGCAAGAATGCCTGCGGGTCCAAGCAGCCGAGCTGAGACATCGTCAAAGCAATTGGAAAGCCATTCGTGTTGAGCTTTCTTTTGGAATCATTTTGAGTTTCACGCCGATTGCTGTCTTGGCGTTCCTTGGATGAGCCACGCACCCGTGGTGCGTCCTGCAACAGACATGTGCACGGCACGGCCCGAACGTGCAGAATGCCTACTCGGAATGTACATTGACACCAACACTCTTCGTAAGGCAACAGGCGCACCTTGGCAGCTCCAAGAGCATGTTCCACTGCTCGCAAAGCACGCTTGCAAGCAAGCGGACGACGAAGCAAAGCTGCTGCACGCGCATGATCCAAGCCTCATGCACCGGACATGGCAACTTTAAATTCAATCCGCCCGAGTGTCCGCCAACTCAGGCCGAAACCAACGCAGGCAACCTCGAAACAAAATGGAACAACATTGACATTGGGAAAACAAAGTTGCTCTGATTGCGAAAACCTCAGCACATACTGCTTCAGCGGACAGAATTCAGCGTGCTATCACGTGCGCGCAGGAACTTACGCAGTCGTGGCTACTCACAGTGCTGAGGGTGGTGCTGCAGCAAGTCTTTCTGGCTCACTTGCTGCTCTCTTGGCAAGTTCCTTCGCAAACGTGTCAGCTGCACTGTGTGTCCCACTAACGAGCTTGCTTCTGCTTGAGGTTCAAGCAATAGCCGGATCATGGAAGAAAGGACACGCAGCTCCTCCGATGCTGACGCATGATCCACGAAAAATGAAATACGAGGCAACACGGCGCAACTACAAAATTATTGCAGGCCTTTCTTGCACTTCCCTTTCAGCCAAAACCTGCGCCACTCACTGCGGCGATCATGCTCATGTTGATAACACTATTCGCATCCACGTTTCGAGAATCTCAGACACTGCCAAAATAGCACAGCCAAGAACTCCTGGCCTGCAAGCTTCTTGCGTTTCAGACGGCACTCCTTCTGATCCTCTGCATGTTCAAGCGTGTCCATTATTGTGTCCGCCCTGCCCCCCCCCCCCCGGCAAGATTTGAACCACAGCAACTTCGCATGCAGTCCTTCGACTTCCGGAGGGGCTGCCTCTCTACGTAGCTGGCCCAGAAATCAAAACACGCAGAGCGCTGGATTGCCTACTACTCAGGGCAAGGCTGCCAGGGGCGGCCGGCTCAGGAGTGCGGCAATCTGCACTTCGTTAGTTCCACAACGTGCAGTGCCGGGAGCGAAGTGCAACAGGGCCTTCTTGACCTGCAACCCCTGGCCCAGCAGCGACCTGAAGATTGCATATGGACACCATGCATCCCAGTCGGGCCACCGAGCCATCGGTCGCCGCAATCCGGGCAGCCAGCCCCATGAAGCAACAAGTCGAAGCCTAAGTCAACGGACCACAACGGATCAAAACATGCCATAACATGGAACAATCTTCGGCAAGGAGGACTGCGGTGGTTCTGTGAGGTCCGACGTCTGGCTTCAGCTCCCACTGCTGCAGTCGATGAAAAACAGACCTCCAGCTTCAAAAGGGAGTGGCAGATCGTCGTCGGATGTGGCATGCCACAGCATCATTTTAAGTCAAGAACTCAGCGACGGCGAGGTTTCCAGCCTTATCCCACAGCTGCACGTGGGGACGTAGCAGGCGCCCAACCCCCGCAAAAACGCCTTACATCGCCTTACACTCCTAGCTGAGGCCTGGGCCCTGACACAGCCACGAAGCAGTGTATTGACGAGCCCTGAAGAGAACATAAACGACAGGACAGCCCGCGGTGGAGGCATGTGAAGATTGGTGATCCAATGTAAGAGTGCAACGCAAGTCGGGCTTGACCTTAGCACTGTGAGATGCGGATCAAACGTTTGCGCGAGGTCAGCTTATGAACAGTTGACGGTGCTGGATTTGGCGTCGGTGCGGATGTTTCTCGAAAGCAATCCTGTCAACCGCCGATCGCGACGTGGTCTAGCGGCCGCAAGCTTAGGGCAGGCATCCAACCACTGCCGCTGGCGTGTTGCCTTTAGCACGGTGATCTGGGCAAGGCGAGTCAAAATGTCAGTCAGCGCAGCCGCTGACCGAGCAACTGCCGACTAATCAGGCCAAGCGATTGGGGTTTAGTGGCCTAAGTTTGAAGTTAGCCACCCAAGTACTCCATTCCCCCAAGACCCTCCAATCTCAAGCATTTTCCCAAACCTGCAACGATGCCCCCCCCCCCCCCCCCCCCAAAAAAAAATAGTCCGATACTACACCTGCCTGGAGCTAGGTCTGTAGAAATGAGGGATCAAGCTTGGGGTTGATCTTAGGGTTTTGGGTCCCGGGGCAGCAAACCATAATGTCGACTTTTTGCAACGAGCTTGGCTATGTCGACTTCCCTCCTAATGTCTCATCCTTTTTTGCGGCCGCGCCGCATTTTGGCATTCTTTTTTGGGGGGAGGTATGAAGGGGAACTAATGACTGAGCTCGTGCAGTGCAATTGGGTGGCGGAGGGGGGTGGGGGGAATCGGGACATGATCTCAGAAGGTGTGGCCAAAGATTTTTTGCATGTCCTCGGATCACCAGGCCAGGGCGATTACGCGGCCACTGGTCTCACAGAATGTGCATGGAGAAGGACCAGTGCCAGCACCTGCCACATTTGGAGGGTTTTCTAGGCCGTACCTGGGACGCGCAAGGAGGTGCAAAGACCAAGACTCAGCCATCAGACGTATTCATTAGCTACAATTAAGGACCAGGTGCGAAAAGATATGCCGGGACATGCCCTTGACATCACCGTCTATGTGGACAGGCCGCACAGTCTGCAAAAGCGGCGTACCGAGCAGATGCATCTGCGCCCTTTGGAAGGTAAATGATGGCGACTGGATTAACAAAGCAGCACCTTTTCTCGCAGCTGAAAGCTTAAACAACACCGTCTTGCTTGAATGCCCAGGGAAATAACAGGCCAGGCACCAGAAACTTCACAAGGAAGTTCATTCGCCAGATTAGCCTGGGCCAGCAGACATCTCAGGCACCTATGTATAGTTACCGAAGCACATTCTTAGACTACATGTTCGACGCCAGAACTGAAGTCTACCACAGCCGAGTGGCTCCAGGCCAAAGAAGAAGAGAAACAAAGCATGGATGCCCAAAGTGGCTGCTACGCCTCAGGGTTTAGGGTTTAGGATTCAGGATGGTCCCGCCTTGAGGCACAGTCGTGCACTTTCAAGCTCATGAATTGCAATGGCAGAGGAGATTTCACTGAGATTGTGGCGAAACTTTCGTGGGCACTGGCTAAGTGGCACTTGCGGCACCTGTGGCCGGACATATCACCAAGGTCAGTGGTCATTGCTGGCACCTATATCCGCCGAGGCCTCGGGCCGAAGGTGTATAGGTTGTCAGAACAGGCACCCCCCTCCAAATCCTCCCCCCAAGCCCAAAGCCACTTTTCGGCCCCCTTTTTTTGCTTCAAATGGGTAACCCCCCTAGGAGAGGAGGGTCCGCAAGCGGATGTCTCGCCAGGACCAGAGGCAGTTGCAGCCCCCCCCCCCCCCCCCCCCCCCCTCCCACCTCCCCCCACCCCACCTCCCCCCTCCCCCCCACCCTGCCAAAAAGTCGCCTGAAACCTTAAGGGGCCTGGCTCAACCCTACGATCACTCCAAGCCGAACCCTAAACCCAAAAAAACCCTCAACCCCAAAGCGTGAACCTTGAGCCCTAAACTAACCCTCAACCCCAAACCCCAAACCATAAACCCGGAACCCTCAACCCTCAACCCTCAACCCTCAACCCAACCCTTATTGCTTGGGGTCCAGCGACTTGGGCGCTGCGGAATCACCATGCTCACGCGGATGCGCTGGGCCGGGCCGAGGCGGGTCGCGTAGCGTTAAAATTATATTGCTGGCACCTGCCTGCTCGATCGTCTCTAAAGGAATCAACAAGGAGGCCATCCTGGGCAACAGTTGACGCGTGCAGACGTGGACGGATGATGATGGTCCTTGCATGCTGCTACGAGTACAGCCGGGTGGCTGCCAGCCCAGAAGCCATGGTAGGCAGGCAAAATACGATCGGAGGAAGAAGGCATGGAGCATTGCCAACGCCTCAAGCGAAGACACACAGCATCACCGGACACCCACTCAACTCCAAAACGCACAGCTGGGAAGCAAGCTAGCAGGATGTGCAGATACTGCCTGACGATGCAGCTTGCGTTAGACGCAGCCCATCCCGTGTGTTGATGCACAAGCAGTGCTCGCTCGTTGCGTGGCTGAGGTGCGGCAAATTCCCGCATAGGTTGGCCAAAATCCTTCATCCAAACAAGGGGGCCAGCTAGGAGCACAAGTGGACAGGTTCTGCCACAGTGAAGGGAAGTACAGAGCACAACCATGAAACAACAAAAAGGAAAACTAAGAAGTTGATGGAAAAACCAGGGAAAAGGCCGACGTTGGAAGCACTTGGCCCTATACGCGCATGTCCGGAAAACATTTCTCGCAGGTCCTGTCCCACGAAGGGCTTCCACGCTTGGCCTTCTTCGGCCCAAAATCAATCTCCAACCGACCCAGGGCAATCCACCGTTGCCAAGCCTCCTTATCAGCCGAGTGCAGTGACTTCTCAAGGGGCAGTCGCATGATGCTAACCAGGATGGGCTATTAGGCCTTAACATCCCCATACTGAACCCTATAAAGGGCCCTGCAAGGGATTGTAGGGTATAACAGCCCATCCTGGTACCACATTGCTAACACAAGGCATCCACACCTCGCCAGTCTGTGGCTCTGCCAAGCCAAGGCAGTTGTGCCACGCAAGGCGGGCACCCAAGCTGGAGAAGATCGCTCCCGAGCCCTGCCACTTCAACAGCTCTTAATGCTTCGCATGGCTCGATGCATCTGCATGTATTACCTCACTTGTTTCTTCTCCAAGTTTGTCAAAACCACAGTTTCTTGGGATTTGACCGCGGTGTTTCGACGCTCACATTCGCAACACGCAGGAAAAGGCTTTTGGGGATTCAAGGTTGTGAGGGCCGCGGGTTTTTCGGGCCTGGGGCTTGGTGTAGGATTTGCGGCCCTAGAGCTTTGCGGGTCTTGTGGTTTCATCACGTTAGGATTTGCGGTTTTGAGGTTGTGGGTTCTTTGGGGCTTAGGGCTTTTGGTGGCTTGCGCTTTTCAGAGCTTACGAGTTTGTCACACTGCGCGGCGGTCAAAGGTATCTCGAATCTCAGTATGGAATCCGCAGGCGAGGATGCTGGTACGCGAGCAAGGGCCCGACTTTAGGCAGCTGACCTGCTGCTCACATCTCGGACAACCCAGGTTTTCTATCCCGACCAAAAAGCTGGCGACTTTTTGGTGGCTTGGGGTCTCTAGGTTCAACGGCACACTTCAGGGTGCCAGGAATGAATCGGTTCTCACAGCGCTTCACTTGTATGCAAGATGCGGTGGCTGCAGGGTCTGGGTGGGTCGCGGTTATAAGTCACGGAAGTTCTATTCCCTGCGCTCGCACGCAACTGCTGTCGTTTGCAGACAAAAGGGACGCAAGTGAGGCAACACATGAACGACAGAAAGCAGGCGAAAAAAAGCAGATACAAGTTGCTGCACTTCAGAGAATGCATCCAAACCTGGCCTCTTCGGACAAAGTCGCTGGCTCTGTTTCTGGGGAGTCCTCTGGGCATGGACCCTGATCTTCAAGGGTCTTTTCACGCCTGCCTGCGCTGGGTCCTTCTCCGATTCTTCCGTGTTTATCTCAGGTTCTGCCGGCTCTGGCTCTACCTGACGCACGGGCTTGCTCAGCACCTGGCGACGATTGTGGAACGGAGCCTTGCCATTCTCTTTCATCAAGTCTGGCAGCTTCGGAGCCTCGAAAATCCAAATTATTCGCAGTATTCCGTTCTGTCATTCTGCTACATCACCATCTGCATGAGGCTGAGTGCTGCACATACACTGCCGCACATGAGCCCAGGAACAAAGACTTGCCAAGCCTTGCCCATGCCCACCAACATGGTGCTGTTTGGGGCTTCTTTTGGGCGCGCTGTTGCTGCAGTGGCCCTCGCATGTCCGACCAAGAAACTCCTGCAGCTCTTCTAGGCTGCCTGTGGGCTTGGGTCCTCTCATGCGGAAGATGTAAACACTCGTAGACAGCCATATAAATATACTTACGTATACATTTTTGACAAATACATGTGTTCTCTCTATATATATATATATATATGGACACCTAAGAGCCGTCACCCAAGAGGAGGCAACCGAATGCAACAACATCACGAGACGTCGTGAGGAGGCCACTGATGAGATCGACCACTCGTGAACGCGCACCAACAAGCTTTGGATCGGTCTAAACCCTAGACCCTGAACCCTATAAACCCGATAGACCATATAAAGCCTATAAACCCTATAAACCCTATAAACCCGATAAACCCTATAAAGCCTATAAACCCTAAAAACCCTAAACACCCTAAAAATCCCTATAAACCCTATAAACCCTACAAACCCTATAAGACCTAAAAAACCTAAACCCCAAAATTCCATCTATAGGCATCCTTAACTCTCGTCCCTCTTGGAGTGCAGCGGAGGGCTCCTGAAGCTGCGGCAGACGCGGCTTCGTCTGCCCGGGCCTCGCGGTGCCATCGAAAGAGACGC
Source organism: Symbiodinium natans (assembly GCA_905221605.1). Classification (NCBI taxonomy): domain Eukaryota; class Dinophyceae; order Suessiales; family Symbiodiniaceae; genus Symbiodinium; species Symbiodinium natans. Next base: position 55,465 of record CAJNDS010002349.1, read on the forward strand.
GAAATCGCGCGCGGGCACCCCAAGTGGGAGAACAAGAATAAATCCTAATAGTAATAATAGTAATAATAACAATAATAATAAGAATTAATAAATAACAACAATAGTAATAATAATAATAATAAAGATAATAATAAGGCCTGCTCCTTCTTGGCGGCCTTTCTCCTGGCAGAGGGGAAGATTCGGTTTGCACAACCTTCTTGCCAAGACTCTTGAGCGGCAGCAGTGGTCCTCTCATTGCGCTGAGCATTCTTTGACATGTGGCTGGCACTGACCAGGCGGGGAAGGCCCTATTCAGTGGTCTGTCAGCGTCTTGACTGCTACTGGCTGCGGATGCCGTACGCACTTCGAGCACATTCAAAAACAAGCATTCGAAACCTTCATCACTCAACGGTGCTCAGTGATACTCGGCAAAGCGATTGAGTCATTAGGCTCTCGCGGGAGGCTCTTGATTCAACAGCTTCTCCAGGACCTGGGCCGTCACGCTAAACCTTGTTCAGACAAGCCGCCGAATGTCACCGATTCGTCCGGGTTGTCTTCAAAAAGAGATACCCTTGGAGCAGGGACATCTTTCGAGCCAGCATGAAGCAAAATCTGCAGAAGCTGCTTGCAGATTGAGTGAGCCCGATGGGCGAGATCAAACGAATTTAAGAAAGGGCTGCCAGAGAACATTGCAGAACTCTGCTGGGTCAGACCGTACCGCCATACTATTTACGAAGAGGGTACACTACTTGTACCAGAATCACTACTGCTCGTTAGGGCCTGCACCACTTGTCGGTTGTCTCCCAGTTGCATGGCCCCGATCAATGGGCACAGTAATCCATATTATCTGTGGACTCCCTACTGAGACTGCTCCTCGTTTCATCGTCTTTGTCAAACTCATGATTGAACTAGTCATGCCGGAGGGACCTAACCCAAGCTCAACTGAACTTGGAAAATGAGGCCCGTAAAGGCTGACGCTTGAAACTCAGCCATCAGCAGAGTTTGCACCCTGAACATCGCCACATCGGCCTGCGATGCTGGACTCTGAAGTGGCTCGTATCTTAGGCGGTGTTGATGCTCCCGTTGCACGTGAAGGGACCAGGAAGACACAAAGCAAATAGAGATGAGGACAAGGCAGTAACCCTTCAGCAACGCTGTGCAGACCTGCAAGAGGCCACACGACGGAATCATAGTGGCTTCGCACAATTCCACACACGTATCTGCATGTAAACTGGCAGGTCGTGACCACTACGTTGGAACGAAGTCCAGCCGCAAGCATCTGAGTGAACGCCGAATCCTTTGTCACGAATGGATGATTTGCCACGAAAGTTCACATACACAAACTTTGAGTGCCTGGCAGCGCCAACCATGTCACCACCTGAACAAGGAAGAACAACAGGCAAAGCCCTCGGTAATCAATGGCAATCAAAACCTGCCGTGCGGAGGTTGAGGCCATCCGTTGCGGCCGCAACTCTGAACCGTCTCTGAAGTGCCCTGAGTGCCTGACTGTTGACATACGCGTTGATCAAGCTGGCATAGGCTTGGACACCTCGAGGCTTTGGGTCATGCCACTCCTGACTCCTGCCCACCCCTGCCAGCACATTGCATGGGCATGCCACTCGTGGTGCGCTACTGCGAAACACACTGCTAAAGGCAGAAGCTCGGCTGAAGCCCCCGTTTCTCGATCTCGCCGAAGGTCCTGACTGCCTTAGTTGCAGCTCAGGTCGGTCATCTTTGAAGCGCGGAAAAAACCCGCCCATGAGGCACAGGCATCATGTAGACGTCGGCGGGATGCAAAGTCAGCGATCTTCCTGAGTAGCGGCAGCTGCTCCGTTACAGGCAGCAGTCAGGCTCTCGTCGCATCTCATCGGTGGAGCGTGACTGACACGCACTCGGCTGTGTAAGGTGTGAAAGGAGAGGGTCCTGATCAACTGCTGGAGCGCGTCAGGACCTGAGCAAGTTGGCGATGTCTCGAAAGCCGGTGCTTGAAACAGCTGGTCCACGGCTGCGCTGCTTCGCAGGCTTCGTTGCGGGCATCTCCCCTCCTGCGCAACAAAGCACCGAAGCACGACTTCTTGCTGTGGGTCGCATCAGGACACGTACCTTGGCCTGCTTCCTCCTCCTGGCCATCACAGCTCAGGAGTGGCAAAAGAGTGTCGGTGCACGTCGCACAACTCGCGCTGGCAGAGCAGATTCAGAGAATCCCCTGGACTCCATGGGCTCCACCTGGACTCCTTTGATGGAGTCCTGGGCACTCCCCCCCCCTGTGCCACTGACATCCACCCACTGCCTACGCGCCTGGACCTGGGCACCTTTTTTGTGTAGCACTAACAACATGAAGGGACTAAGTTGGGATGTTCCCCCTTATAATATGCTAACACAGCCCTTCATCGGGATGATAATAGGGGGTACTATAATAGTCAGGACTGTTTGTTTTAGGGGGAACATCCCAAGGACTAAGCTTCCAACGGAGCCGGCACGGCTCCAAGGCTCTGCTGTCTGCTTCCACGCACTTTGCCTGGAAAGAACAGCCACTGCAGCCACTTCACATTGTTAAATTGAACACATGGGGGTTTACGAACCTAGGGGTACCCTTTTCGGGGGTCCCTTTAAGGGGATCGTATACTACAGGGGGTATAAAGGGGTACCCCTATTTTGGACATATCCGCGTAGGAAAAACCACTGCATTCTATTTTTTGCTCTGCGGAGCCACCATGAAAGGTCCACAGGGCGCACGAAAGTCTCAACAGCAACCGCCCTTGGGGCAAACTGCTCAAAGTGCGTCCCAAAGTGTGGCACGGCGCAATCTTGCCAGCCACATGGCTGTGGCAAACGTGCGTCGCACCATCACTGTCATGTAAAGTAAATGCACAGTGCCGGAAAAGCCTGGTACGAGGCTGGCTGCACTTTATTGCTCTGATCGGATCTGTTTTTTGCAGCAAGGGGTTCGACAGATAGTTCCTTGTCATGTTTGGAAAGTTACAGCCAGAGTCGGCCACTGCACTGCCACACGAGCATGCCAACGCCCGGCGCTGGTGTGCTCGTAGACAGCACGGCTGTTAGACGGCTGTTAGCGCTCAGGACCTTCGCTCTCCTTCACCTGTGATGTCACAGCTCGGATAAGACATGTACATCAACATGAGCAGTGGACAGCAGTCACCCGGCCTGACGACGAACTAATTATCGATGCCTTCGGCATTCTTACAACCTGCGCCAAGGTGAAGGCATCTAGATTCTAGATACATACAAATACCTTCTCACCTCTTCCCTCGCTCACCCGTCTCGCGCCTTCTTCTTTGCCTTGACTTTTGTGACGGCCTTTTTCGTGGCTCCCTGCGTAGCATTCGGTAGCAGCTCGCCAACATAAGCACGCGCTCTGTGTCGAAGGCCGAAAGTTTGGTGGTTGGCCTGGCTTCTGCCGCTGATGCGCTGGAGCTGATGTGTCAAGTCCTTCAGCGTGCCACGTGTTCGCAGCTACTGCGTAAGGCACTTTGAGGCAGCAGTGCCCCTAATCGAGTGGACTTAACCCAGATCAAAGCTGTCTTACCATTGTCTCAACCACACCCGCCCATGTCACTTGCTAACGACAGCTCGTCCTTCAGCGACGCCTCCGTTTTTCGGAAGCGATCATCGATTTTCACTCGCACCTGGCGTCCCGTTCTGGCTTGCCGGCGTGTCTTAGCATACAGATGCTTGCTCGTAACGGCCTCAGTCATCTGACCCTGAAGCATCTCTTTCGTTGGCAGGCCTTAGCTCAAACGAAGCTCTGTTGCGGGAGGGCAGCTCCAACCGACCACTGGCAACTATAGACTACATATTGCATATTTCTTTTGCTATAGATTATGTACGACATATTACAAATCATTTTTGCTTGTTGTACAATTCTCATTATATATTACGTGTTATAAGTTAAATTAGCTATATTATGATATTTGTTGTATAGCCTAAATTGGGATAATGCAATGTCCCAGCCAAGTCACCACTCGACAATGAGGCCTGAAACAGTAGGCTGACTTGCTTCTCAATTCTTTCCAGGCCCTTGGTTAGTATCACCTCAGTAGACGCAAAGTCGGTAGCAAACCAGTGGGAGCGCCGTTGAATACACAGTTCTTCTCCTCGGCCCAGGTACCATATCTTTGGCATTTGCAAGGCCGGAAAGAGACTGCATGCCCCCCATGAACTCGTCCTTAGACTGGCCAGCCCGCCGCAGTGCACAGACACTAAACCCTCCTAAGCCCTAAAACCCTAAAACCCTAAAACCCTAAAACCCTAAAACCCTAAAACCCTAAAACCCTAAAACCCTAAAACCCTAAAACCCTAAAACCCTAAAACCCTAAAACCGTAAAACCCTAAAACCCTAAAACCCTAAAACCCTAAAACCCTAAAACCCTAAAACCCTAAAACCCTAAAACCCTAAAACCCTAAAACCCTAAAACCCTAAACCCTAAACCCTAAACGCAACACGCGAGGCCCTCTATGGTGCCCAAAGAGCCAATGCCAATACCCCCCTTAATTTAACAATTTACCGTAATTCATACTTAGGATCCCTTTATAAATTAAGGTGTATTCCCTAATTAAGGGGCATTGGGCCCTTTTATGGTATAGCCTTCTTGGCACACCAAGATGCCAGGCTCAGCTCGCCTTCGCCATCCTCAGCGGAAAAGAACTCAAGGAAGCCGGAAGCTGAGGAGGCGCCAGCATGTGGAGATCTAAAAGCCAAACGACAAAACGGGAGAACTTCTGCATGTCGCCAACAGGAAAAAACACATGGCTTCACTTACAGTACTTCGCCCAATACGCCCAAGGATCGGTGTCCAAGAGGTTGAAGAGCTGCAGCAGTGCGTCTTCAGAGAGCCCCATGACGACGAGCTTGTTGCGGATGGACTGCAGCGGATCATATCCACGACGCTGTATGAAAAAAGGAAACACCAGCAAAACGTGCATGAATGACGAGCAAGTCACATCTACGTTGAAAGCATTCGTGAACTCATCCAGCGTCACCTGAGCTGGGCAAACATGTTTAGGTCAACCCGAATGCGCGCAGTGTTCAAGGGCCGGCCTGCCCACTTCCGTCTTCATCAAGCTCAATGAACATGTCCTTTCACAATTCGCAGGCATGCGAAAGCAGAAGCAACGGGAAACTCTACTCCTGTTCGCTACGCCCCCTTGTCTCCCCAAATTTTCCCGGGTACGTGGCTCCCTCCTTGAACTCCCGCATCTCCTGCTCTTTTTGGAGTTTCAACCTGCGAGACAAAGGTGTGAGGGTATATATGTATATGTTTCTTCTTACTCTATATATATATATATACATATATATACTTGATACCGTATGCTCTATTCTAAAACATATAGATGTTGTCGTAAGGGCATAGGGGATAAACCCAAGATCTGAACACCTGAGCCGAGCCGCTGCTTGGCTAGATCTGCCTCATCGGCCTTCGACGTCTCAAAGGCTTCGTTGCAGATGATGGCAGTAACGAGGTTCAGCAGCACCTAACTCTGGCAATGCAGCGACTTTGCACACCTACTTACTCGGATGACAGGCGGGCCAAGTCTGCACCGCGCCGTGCGAAAAGTTGCCTTTAGGCAAGAAGCAAAGCTTGAACAAGCTGCAAAGACCCAGAGAAAGATCCTTGGTTCCAAGCAGCAGTTTGATTGCAAAACTCTGCTCCTTGGGGGGTGAACCATGCAGCTGAGCCTAGTGCCATATGTAGGGTTGCTGTGCAGTAAGCTCATCCATGATGCCCTGCGCATCATCGGCATGCATAAACCTGACGAGGTGCTCGGATCGGCTAAACGTCAGCAAAAGATGTGGGGGTTTCCGACAATTTGGGTAATTACGCTTTTGGGGGGTTCCCTTTAAGAGGATTCTATTCTATTTGGGGTATAAAAGGGGTACTCCTATTTTGGGAAATACCCGTGTGGGCATAAGTCATGGGACAAAAGATGTGGGAGCCCTGCCTTGTCAAGGTGAGCATAGCATACCAAAGGCCTGACACATTCAAAGCCAATCCGTACAGCCCCTGGATGCCTCACAAAAGTCACATCACAGGCCGCGGCCAAAGAAACGAGACTGAGCTACTTTCGAGTCCTCGGCGATGGACACTCCGAGGCATACTGGAAGCTTTCGTATGCCAGAAAAGGTGCGAGTACAGTATCTACTGTCTTTTTAGCCATGGACTTCTTCAGCATCGCTGTAGTCGGCTCTGGCAATCAGGTCGACGGCAGCGATGCCAAAAACGAACCTGCACGAGCAGGAAGTGTGTGCAGACGGGTTCCTGCTCGTCCTGTTCAGCATATCTTGCATTCTGCTCCTGGCCCGCTCAAGCTATCTCTGACCGGGGAGCAATGTGAAAACGATCAAAACCATCGCGGAGGCCAAAGTGCCTGAATTTCACAGGCTGCTCCGGAACCGGGAGGAGGGGCGCGAGGCAGTCTACTACAAGACAATGTGTGTCTGTGCCGACATACATAGCGCGAGAGAAAGACATTTGCGTACATACATGCAAGAACACAGACACACGGGCAGAACTTGCAAAGAACATGTCCGCCATCCCTCCAAGATGTGCTGCTACCAATACCTTTTGGCAAAGGTGGATCTTGGATAGCCCACGACGTGGAACCCCAGACCACCAAAACTCGATTTGGGTTCCCTTCATGTCGGCAGGTATGCTTTTGAACTACTCCTGGGCGAAGCGACTCCCAAGCTAAGGAAAATTCCAAGATTAAACGAAATACAATGCCAGGTCGTTCCCCAAACGAGTGGGCAAACATGTGCGTTTAGAAGCATGCAGAACATGTCCGAAACTGGCCCGGGCTTTAGAGCAGATAGTTGTTTGAAAGCATTGTCAGAATCAGCAAACCTCAATCCGGATGTGGCCTTTAGGCGTAAGTTGCCTGTATTTGAAGACACATTTACTGATGGATTTGAAGTCTCTCCTTCTCTTCCCCTACTAATGGTTGAGTAATGGTTCTGGGCATGCGTTTTGTACCTTGTCTTAAGGGGGTCTAGGCTTTCCGTGTAAAATGCCATAGGAAATGGGGGGTTGCCTGTGAAAATAACACGGAAATAGAGGTGTTCCTATCAAATTCAGAGGATATAAAGGCTGTCTTATGAAAATATAGAGGAAATCGAGGCTTTCTTTTCAAACAATGTGGAGGAAACAGAGGTTCTTACCTACTACAATACAAAGGAGCATCGAGGTATTCCCATGTCCAATTCTACACTTCAGAGAAAATGCACAAGCAGTGGGGTTGGGCGAGGCGAAACCCTGGGACCTCATTCCTTTAACTCGGCTTTAGTTGCCTTCTGAATCTGAGACAATTCTGGGACCTCATTCAGCTTATTCAGCTTCATATACTTTTTGTTTAACACCCCGGGATCCAAGATTCAAGATGTCTGGGGATCTTCGCTCGGTATCTTGATGATTCATGTTCTGCAGATGTATTCAAACTTCAATAAGCCTGTGATCTAAAACTCAGAACACGAGCAGATGTGGGCGAGGATCCAGGCGTACATTTTTTGAATTGGCAGGGTTGGTCCTTTGTTGGGGGGGGGGGGGGGGGGTAAGCAGGAAACATGAACAAATATGTGTATATATACATACATGTGATATACATATATATATATATGTGTGTATGTGTGTGCGCGCTTCCGCATGTGCGTCTGTGAGTCGCCTGATGGTCTGGTGTATCATATCTTGTCATACTTCGCGAGCTCGCACAGTTCGCTGAAAGACTAATGCATCTCGGCAGCCTCCACTCTTCAGAAGCCCGCGCACAAGCATCCAGAGATCCTGCATCACTGGGAGGGTCCTTGGTACAGGCATAGGTGTCCTCGCCACTGCATGTCTCGCATTTCTGTAATGTGCAAAGCCAAGACGCCGAAACACTTTCACCTAATCAGTGAACGCAGCTGCTCTTTTGGCTTGCTGGCTTCACGTGCGCAGATGCTGCAAATACTAGATTGGACAAAAGGCTAGTCTCAACAGTCGAAGCATTCGAACGATTCGAATGGTCTTCCTCAGCTGCCGCTGGCCCAACAGCTGGCAACGAGTCTCTCTTTCGCCAACCCAACATACACGACTTGCCAGAGCAAGGAATAGCAGCCACAGCATTCCCTGCGCTCCGTGCGGCACAGCTTCAGAAAGTCGGCTGAATTCGAAAATATGGGCTGCAAGAACCATACCGTTAGCACTCCAGGGACCCAGACCTGAGCCGCCCAAAGAGTTCTGCAGGTGCTCAGCTCACATCGCAGCTGTCGCAGCTGAAGGGCAATGAATGTGTCCAAGAGGTTCTCCATGGAACGAAACCAAGGCCAACCATAGATGAAGACGCGCGTGAGCCATTCCTTGGCAGGCGGAAAGACTAACATCGTGCCCAGCTGGCATCCCTTCTCAGAGACGACCCTAAACCCTTAACCCTAAATTATCCTAAACTCTCAACCCTAAAACCCTAAACCCTAAAATCCATGATATGGTGTGCCACTCCGGATTTCTGCTGCTCGGGGCTCTTGGAAAAAGAAAGCGGTGAGGAAGCTCTCCGAGAAGCTGATGAACATAGGCAAATCTACCTGGTCGACCTTCGGTTGATGGTCATAATCCTGCACTACCTCAAGGACCCTAAGCCATGGGAAGCATGGTGTATTCCTGATTATCATGCAGGATTTTTACAGTCAACAGTTGCTACAATCGCATGCTCGTTCCACAGTGGCTCTGCAAGAATTCTATGCGCAGCCTCCAGCGTCATAGTGATCGTGCTGTAGATGATGACCAGACCGATGCTCAGCTCAAATATGTCCGACTCCACCTTAGACCAACTTGTTCCCTAAAGCGATACACAATCAGCTCAAAATCCACCGGAAATGTGTGTTGTTGCCTGTGCTGCCTGATTGCAAATGGCACCAGAAGGTATTCGAACCTCCTTGGCGGCACCCAACGAGGTCAAAGATCTGTCTGGTGTACTTGCGGGACAAAATAACCTATACTCCCCGTAGAACCTTAATAAAAAAACAACATGGAAATTATCCTCTTGGGTTTTAGATGAACAAAAACTAAAAGAACAATGCCCAAGGAGGATATAGTAACCAGAACGTGCCAAGCTACAAGGCTCCCCCACCGGTACCCCGATGTTGTGAGCGAGATTGCCTTCTGGCTGACTGCTGTCACCGGCAAACAGCACGCAGAACAGCACGAGGCTTCGAAAAACCACTGCAAGCGAGGCACCGCACCCTGTCCTGCTTAATGGTCTGCCGCGCTTTCGAGACGCGCTCCTTGTGCAGCTGCTTCTGGTCGACTTCCTGAAGTCACAGAATTGGCCGCGATCACCAACCCGCCCTGGTGCATGCCGAGGGGCCAGTATGGGAGAGCTCACCAGGTTCGCGTGCTCAGCATCCCTCAGTTTGAGATTGCCGTGTTCAGCTGGCGAGGAAAAGCTTAGAAGGGGTCGAGCTTTGCGTTGCCCCCTCCGTGCTTCAGGGCTGCAGATGGCTCACGTGAGTCATGTGACTTCCCGCAGCCGGGACCGCATCTGGCCTCAAACTTCGGGGGATGTTTTCGGGTTGCCATATGTCACCATATGCCACGTGCTTTGACATTCTAGGTTGCGAGCTCAAGCATCAGAGAGGCAGGCCGAGCTATCGGTCAAGCGCTTGAGAGAAGCAGCTCCTACCAGTTGACACATGTAAGGCGGCTCGCAATCAGGTGGGAGATAGGCTTGTCAGAGCCATTGTTGTGAAAAACTGCATGTTGGTCCTCACGTGGCGCACATGTAGTGTTATAATTAATGTAGTTCTTCTTGTTCTTTTTGGTTCAGACACTCCTACGTTGCACTTGACCACCTTCTGGGAGCCTCTCGGCGTCGTTTTGGCGCCTCGCGACATTCGTTACGGAGGGTTCCGGTGCAATTTGTCCAGAGCAAGGTCCGCGCATTCTCAGGCCGAAGCGGAACCCACGGCGGCTGCAAACCCTTCCCAGCGTTTCAGACAGGATTCCGCGCCTGGAGTGTTTGAAACTGATACCTGCATTGTGTGCAGCATGTTCCAGGCATTGGCCTGGCCGCGTCGTCATCGTTATGACCGCTTGGCCTCGCAATTATGCTGCGACACAGCAGTCTTGAGGACCATGTTAGAGTCAGCACCTGCTTGCGCATCAAGCCGTACTGACGACAGCTCCTTATCAACGCTTCAGGTCTCGTGATGCACACTGGAGTCGGAACAACTTGGAACTTGGAACCACACCACCTCATCACCAAGGAAAGCACGGAGGCTTTTCGCACCTCAGCGGTACAGGGCAGACTCTCAAGCAATAAAATTCAGAAATGATCTCTTTCTGGTCCCTGATTGTGGTTTTTAGAGTCCTAGAGGCAAGCCATGGCCCCCAGCTTGTACCATTCGGCAGGTCAGTCAGTCGAACCTGCCGTGTCAAAACTGACATGTTGTGACCAATTACTTCATGGGCTTAATCCTGCCGAAGTCCATGTGGACATGCAGATTCAAAGCGCTGCAACACATGCCATGTACCACAAACTACGTACGCTCTTTGGGTAAAGAGCACAGCAACACGATGCTCCAAGCAGGCAACATGTCTGTCTGTTCATGCGCCCTGCCTCCCACCGACCATCTGCAGCTTGAGCGACTCCGCACTCATGCCTCACACCCACCCGGACTACGAAGTCGCCTAGGTTTCATAGAACCGGCCTTCCTCTACGCCAAAAACCGTTTGCTAGGCATGCTTCGTTTGGCGCAAAATTCCCGCAGCCCACCTGGCAACCCGGCAGCCCCTTCATTCCAACAAAGCACCAGCTGCAGTCTCCAAGGTTTAACATTTCCAGTCTTTTGCTTTTGAGCAGGGTTTTCAAGCAAGGGTGGGGTCTGCAGCACGGGGTCAAGACATCAGGATCAGGAGTCTCGACTCTCGTCGGTCACTCTCGCACACGGCAGGCAAAGTTTCAAGTCATACTGTCCTGACTGGACGCCACACTGGGCATCTGCGATTGCATTCACTTCACTTCTAGGCACCAGTCAGTTCATTGAACGTCATCAGACAACAGCAACAATAACAACGGCCATACGATAGCTCAGCAAAAGCAAGTCATTCAGGGGCAAGGCCGCACTTTGCCCCGAATCCTGAAGTACCCCCCACAGGTGCCCAAAGGCCCTCACCCCCGAGAGGGCTGGGAGCCTTTCGTGTTCGACTTGCATTATGAGGGGCTGACAGAGCTGAAAGCCTCTCTAAGCCTCTTGAAGGGAAAATGGTCGACTTCTTTGGGATGAGAGAGCTGAAAGCCTTCCTTTTAGGTTTTCGGATGGTTTTCGTCTTTGCAGTTGAAGCAGTGCATGTTGGTTTCGGGGAGGGTTGGGGGCCTCAGCTTCCGGGATTCAGGCTTGGAGTAGTGGTTGTCCTGCTTTGCTAGCAGGCTTGCAATTGGCACCCTGGTACCAGTAGGTTTTAGGATTTACGGCTGGATTGAGGATGAAGCCTGCACTGGGCGAGGCAGACACGAAGGGCTGGCAAAATTTATCATGGATGTGTATAGGGGCTGAGGGACGCACTGAGCTGCCGTAGGAGGCTCCGTGTCCGCTTCCGCCAAAGTTTCGTTTTCCTGGGTCACGGCGGTCATGCACCTAAACGCCAAGCAATGGTCGGTCGGTTGCGGCCTCCGCCTGATATCGAGCCTTCTTGGCCACGGAGGCCTGATCACTGGTTTCACCGGACATATTCCGAACCTATCGTGTGAAATTATCCAGCTCAGCCAGCCGCCGGTTGGGCCTGAGGAACAAGCTGGAGATCTTGACTCCTGCAGAAGGCATCCATGGGGCTCTAGGAAAATAAGTATGAGTACCTGTGCGAAAAAAACAACACACGGACAATAAATTTAACATGAGCAAAAAAAATATATATATATATATATATACATGTACACATATATACATATACATATGTGCTCATGAGCCCCCACCCCATGAACTTACTCCCTGCTTCGAAAAAGAGGCGGATCCGAGACGTGGAGGGGGCTGTGAGTGGGTTGAAACACCGATCGAACCAACAAAAAACCACATGTTCTCCAAGCATCAGGTGGCGGCAAAAGGCGTCGTTTTCTTGCGTTGTTTTGCCGATCAACGCCAGGCTCGAAACATCCAAACAATCTGCAAGCACGAGGTCATGAAGACTCTAACAGGCTCGAATTCCCCCGCCAGACCGCATACATGCCAGACGTTAAGTTTGTTTCAGAAATTCTGAAGTTTTCGTGACGCCGTGCTTCAAGATTTGTTACAAAGAACCGAGCCGGTCCAAACGTTCCAACAAAGACCTCAAATTTGGGATCTATGCCCCTCGCCTGGCTGCTTTGGGCAAACACATCCTTCGAGATGGCTTTACGTATACAGGTATGAACGAACGCACTCTAGTCATTTATGTGGTACCACGGCCTGATTGAACTCAGAACAGTTACTCTATGTCAAGTCAGGTTTACAAACTGATTGCCAAGATGAACTTCAATTGGCACCACTTCTGGGTTGAGAAATGCTAGATATTCAGCCGAATAGCAGTGAAGCTCGTTTTTGGAGGGTGTGCATCGGAAAGCTCAAAAACCAAGCTGTTTTCGGGCTCCCTTTTGAGTTCCTGCCGTACTTGCTTGAATCACTAAAACTAGCCTCACTTCTATTGAACATTCTATTGACAGAATTAGATACAATGCTAGTAGAGCCCCCACATTAATCTTCTTGTACAGTGAATAAGGGAGCCCAGGCACCAATTCAGCGAATGGAAAGATAAGGTCTCCTTGTGAACTGATAGCCTGGTAAAGTTATTCAAGACAGTTAGCCTTGATTCTAATGGCGTGCTTCTTTTCGAGCGCCCTTGCGAATTGATCCTTTAGTCGGTCTGATTATCCAGTCGACTTGGTTCATTTGACTTGACGACATAAACATATATGTATATATACACATATTTCTATTCTCTGTCAGTAACAGTTTGAACCGTCGAAGTGTGCTCATTTTCACTAAGCAAACATTTTCAGCCGTATAATTCTACCATGCGAGATTGCAGCATGGACTGGGAATCGCGGAAGACTCATCATGACATGCAGAACCACACATGCATCTACAACACACCGCGTTCTGTTTGTCGATTTCTGTTGCTTCATACCACCTGCATCAAGTAGGAAGTTGTGACTTTGTAGATACAAAGATGAGAAAGAACCGTAAATACTGGTGTTTCCAACATTTAGGCTAAAGGCGTGGGCACACAGAAAGAGAGAGGTGGATCACGCAGGGCGGGTGTGGCCATATATATATATATATATATATATATATATTTATATACACACATATATAGCATATATATATATATATACATATATACATGTGTTTATCATATATGTATATAAATAAGAGAGATGAGTTTGATTTTCGCGTGTTGTCCACAACAGGTTGCAAGTTCACCAATGTGTCTTGACAGCAATGCTATGGAAAATAATGAAGAACCAGCCAGTCTTGCTGCTGCAGAAAGTGATGTAAAACAAATGCCAGATATATGTATATATCTATATATTTATTCATTTGTTATTAAAAAAATGTGTGTAAGTAACTTAATAATACGACCTCCCTGATCTACATTCTGCATCATGGCCACCGGTTCCTGCTCGTCATCTACTTTGCAAACTCTTCTGGAAAAGAAGCCCTGCAACAGCGTGTCCTGCTTGATGAGTGCTTGCGCTTCGCACGCATGTCTCGCTACTAGCACGGATCATGCATGCTAAAATTAAAGGTCCTAAACCACATGTTTGCTTCTTGAAAACTACGCGCGTGCTTCTCAAGATGCACATCTGCGGGGGCGAGGGCTCAACTGCACAAATGACAGCACATCTGCCCGGAATCTACGCAGAATATGCAGTATACGAGATAGGTTGTTCGGCGAGCTATGCGAAACATGAGACCGACTGCTGTGAGCCACAACATCCGTGTTCTGCATCCTGCACGCCACCGGTACATTCCCCAAGTGCCCAGTCAAGTTGAGAATAAGAACATCAAAGCACAAAAGGCATTCCTGATTTCTTCAAACTGGCTCTGCTCCGCGGCAAGTCGAGCGCTGTCGCTGGGGTCTCCCACACTACCCACCGCAATCAATTGACTGCAGCCATGAATGACGTTACTTGTTGTTGCTGCGTAATTTCATAACTCATATTCACCGGCTTGTCTCGACATTCCGTGAAAATTGATTCTTTGGTCCCAATGTTGGAAGTCGACACATTGCCAGTCAAGTGTATCTTCAAGAGCAGATTTTGTCAGTAAAGCTTACTTGTGCATAACACATGAGTCCATCCATGTCATGTTGGATCATTTGCGAATGGATGTGAGGTACAGTGAAGCAAGCCAAATAACGACACGACACGATTTAGCATGATACAGTTCGTAACTGTCAACGACTCCTGCCATCGTCCGCAACTGTATCTCACTGCCGCCTCAATGTGCCGTTCTCTTCGAGATCGGTGAAACACGTGCGCGTGCTAGAAGACACCGGATGCCTTGGGGGTGGATACCGTAACCCTCAACCCTCAACCCCCTTCTGAACGACTCCTTCACCAGCTAACTAGGAACGGGGGAAGCGCAACTGTGGAATTGCCCCATGTTTGGGCATCACACAGTGGTTGCTGATTTGTACACCAGCTGCTCGCCACAAGGACTACGAACATCCATGAACTATGAAACCCAAAAGGAAGCAGGAAGAACAACACACATCGGAAAGAACGCTGACAGGTTCGCACCAGATGTTCCTTCCCTTGAATTTCTTGCAATCCTTCTCAGAACACTGACCTCAATGCAGAAGGCAAAGCGCAATGCAGCGTCAGGCAAGGCGCAAGGAAACAATGACAGAACCGGGATGGCTTCGATGGCTTTTGATTGGTTTTAGGTGGGTTCCGGGTTTTGGGGCTCGTCGAAGAGTGGAAGGCAGACCTGTTAAGGCTATGCTGAGGACGAGGGGAAGACATGTGATTACGCGGTGCGTGCGCATTTTGACTGATCGGCACGGGTCTGGCAGGGAATCCATTCACAAAAGGCGTTTAACGCTACCGGCCCCGGCAGTTAGGCGTCCAGAACAAGCGCCACATCAAGACGGCATGCACATGGGAGCGCCTGATGGGGAAGGAACTTCTTTTTGTACAGCCGAACATGTGTCAAGACAAGCCCGTGTCTCTTTGTCTTGTTGGAACTGAAGTTCAAGCTTAGCCATGGCATTCAAGATAAAGCTTCGAAAGCTGCTCTTTGAGATAACGCCTTCTTCGTTGGCATGTGCCTGCATGGCCGCATGGCACCCCATCTCTTGTCCAAGAACTTGGACCAAGTCGTCAAGTGTAATCTGGTCCCTTCCGCGTAGGTCAAAGAAGTTGAACAGCTCCTCGACGCTCTTGTCAGACGTGACATGTGCTGGCTTCAAGGTTGCTGCCACCCAATCCGTATACTGGATCTTCTCGTCCGAGTCTGGGTCTAGAGCACCGAGCACCGCCTCCTCCTCTAGGCCGTTTAAGCTGATTTCTGCCGCTGTCAGGGCACGACGCAAGTCATCGCACGTGATCCAGCCATGGTTTGAAGAGTCCAGGCACGCGAACACAGCAGTGAGGTTCTCGATGTCTTTGCCTTTCGCTGCATGGGCAGCCACTGTCAGGATCGCCTGCTCGAAGCGAGAGAACTTCGCAAAGGACAGGATACGCTCCACCAGGCACTTGAGCTGGCCCGCTCTGCCCGCCAAGTGTGCGGCCTGGAACGGCGATCCGGAACCCTCGCTCTCGTTATCGCTGAGGCCTTCGGGACTCAGCCAGGGCTGCAGGAGTGCATTGGCCGCACTTATCCGATTCCGCGGCTCCTTCACCAGGAGCAGCTTCACAAGACGCTCGGCGTCCTCGGGGACCCCGGGGGCCTTCAAGTACGACGCTCGGAGGGAGCCGCGAGTGATGCGCCTGTACGCATCCTCCGGCCCAGAGGCAGAACTGCAAAAGGGATGCTCGTTAGTCAAGACAAAGAAAATCATGACCCCAAGGGACCACAAGTCACACTCGAAGCCATAGCTGTACAAGGGATCTTGACTCTTCAAGACCTCGGGGGCCAGAAAGTACAGGGTTCCTACTACTTCATTCATCCAGTTGCTTCCTGTGCTTCCTGCCCGCTTCATTCGAGCAAGGCCAAAATCTATAACCTTTGCGATGCGCCCAGATCTTCTGCCTGGGCAATCGGTCAGCAAGCAGTTCTCGAACTTCAGGTCTCTGTGCGCAATGCCTTCTGAGTGACAGTACGCCACTGCACGCATGACATCTCGGAACAGAAGCCGGATCTCATCCATGTCATCCTCAAGCGGGTCCAGCTCCCCTAAGTTGCCAACTGTACACAGCTCGGTGACCATGTAGATGGCCTTGCGGTCCTCAAAATACTCATAGAGCTTAGCAATGTTCGGGTGGTCCAGTTGCAGGAGCGCACACACTTCGTTCAAGATCCTCTGCAGCTCTTCAACCTCTGGAGGTTTGAGGATGACCTTAATGGCTCGCGTCTCTCCGGTCAAGTTGTGTTCCATTCGGAAGACTTGCCCGAATCCCCCTGCCCCAAGTGGGACAGCAGAGTGGTAAGACTTGCTGAGGCGTCGAGAGGGATCTGGGCACAGGAGCAGGGTGTGAATGTCCTGCGTGTCCCCATGCTGCTTCAGGATTCGCCGTCGAATCGCCTGCGACAAGAATTGGGAAGGGCGGCGGCTACCACCGCGAGGGCTCCGCAAGAGTTGAAAGACCTTGTCTGGGCAGCAGCAGGTCACGGTCATGGGCACAGTTGGAAGGGAAGGGCACCAGCGCAAGATGGAATATGCTGTCGACGAACCTACATGCGCTGGGCTTCACTGGCCGGCCTGCCGATCTTGAGCCCAGTAGCTGAGAGGAGGTATAGCAAGACTTCCGTAACTGCGAGGTTAACTTCGCTACTAAAGGTAGCCTTTCCACAGAACAGCCCAGCGAATGCATCCTTGGCAGCCTTTGCACCATCTGCCAGGCTCATGTCTGAGGGACTCTGTGGGGCGCATTCTGCTGGCCTCTTGGAGGCTGGCAGCGACGAAGTCTCCCAAAGGGAGCGGCTGGCAGATTCAGCTGAAATTCAGCTCACACTCCATTGCAATGCCTGAACGCCTTGAGCGGTTTGCATCTCCAACCAGATAAATTTAAAAGCATTCGACGCGCAGCGTCTTGCTGCTTCCTTCGAGTTGCGGTGCCAGGGTGCCAAACTGGTCAAAACCTCTGAGCACAAAGATCCTGAACACCAAAAAGGAGCCTTCCCAAAGGCACCGCGACCTTTTGCTAGAGGGGGTATTTCAAAAAATTGGGGTACCCCGTTTATACCCCAAATGGAATAGAACCCCCTTAAAGGGACCCCCCAGAAGGGTACCCCTATTTTCCGAGACCCCGCATATTTTCCCCTTCGGCTGGAAGCCCATGGAAGCCCCGGGCTTCTAGCAGCCCTGCGCTTCTAGCAGGGCCATAAAGAAGCCCATCACTTCCGTGCCCACGCGACGGACGGCCTTTTGCACGAACACCTGGAACCAGTCCTCAAGTCTCTCACAAGAGCTCAAGAGCGTGTCTTCTATCGTTTGCGCGGCTACTTCGGAAGAAGCACATGGCGAAACACAGAGAACAGACTCGCTGTAGGGCTTTTGCCAATGTCAAGCCCGCTGTGATTCGCATGCCCTGACCCGGCATGTCACCTGCGCAGAGCTGGTGCGAACGGATAACAAGCCTTCAAGCTGCTGATCAGAACGGTGCCTTTGCAGATCTTTGTCCAACTCCCCTTGCCAAGTCACACTGAAGCTGTATCGTGTCATCGAAGATCGACTCGAATATTCGCTCTTGGATGACAGTCTTCGCATCACTGCTGGAGATACTTGCGGAGACTACTCTGCGCAGTGGAGTATCAAGCCCCCGCCCCAACTTGCAGAATCATGAAGTAGTGACAAGTCGGCTGCCTGGTGCTTAATTGCCTCGTTCTGCAGCCTTGATGCTAAAGCGTCGAAACTTCTTCCGGTGGCCAGGCAGCGCTTCCTTTGCATCCTCCATGAAGCGGGCCAAGTCGGGATTCCGGATGAACACCTTCAGGGTGCTCAGGTGACTGTTTAGGGTTTAGGGTTTAGGGTTTTTTTGCCACCCGACTAGCCACGGCAATGTGGTTTAGGGTTTAGGGTTTAGGGTTTAGGGTTTAGGGTTTAGGGTTTAGGGTTTAAGGTTTAGGCTGTTTGGGCAGGGCTGTGGCGAGCCCTCTCATATCTGCAGGCAGGTGTCATACTGGCCCTTCGAATAGCCAGTGGCGTAGAGCCTGAAAACCTCGGGTCTCGAACCCTGTGCGCTAAGCCTTGTCCTGGAAACAAGTCCTAGCGCCGTTTCCTTGGCCCGCCCACCTGCTTCACTAGTGATTGAAGGTCACTGGCAGGTTTCTCCTCCTGTCTAGCATTCAGGTGACAAGCCCAAGCATGGCGAGCAAGAGAAGCAAAATGTGGGGCAGACTGGCTGGGGATAAGTTGAAGGGGACCGTTGCGGATATAGACCCTCTCAATCAGGTCCCTGTTTAAGAGAGCCAGAAGAGGGTTCCCCTAATCCACCTGAGAACTGGGGGGCTTGATAGGGCAAGGGCAGCCATAGCTGAGTCCTCAATACTGCTGATCTCATCATCCACCTCGGAGTCGGAGGTTTCTTCCGCCTGACATCATCTGGACAGAGATGGGGTTTAGGGTCTTGGGTTTAGGGTTTAGGGTTCACTAAACCGCAGAGCTCTTCGGTCAGCAAAGCATGCCTTGCCATTTGCGTGGAACACCTTCAGGCCAGAAGTTACCTGGGAGTTAACATGACGTACCCACATTCGGGGGCGTTGACATTGCAGGTCGGCATCTCAATGCTTGCAAGCAACATCTGCTTCTCCGCCCTCAGCCCAAGAAGGTTTTGCCGGCAAATCTTCTTGAGCTACTTCTTCTTGAGATCCTCCTGCTAGAAGATCATGCGGATCGGTATGGTAGGCTTTCCGGCTTTCGTCCGCAACTCCTTCGAGATTGAGGCCTACGGCCGTAACAAGCAGAAAAAGGAAAAGCTATCGGCATCATTAAGGGGCTTCCGAAATTCCCTAAACCCTATAAACCCTAAACCACTCTAAACTCTAAACCCTAAACCCTAAACCCACATTTCTGCTCTGGTCCTGAAAACGACTCGGATCCCATGGGCCCTCCATCCAGCTCGGCCGCGGAGACGGAACCTGAAAGACCTGTTCGCCCAGCGCGGCGATCCTGCAGGGTTTAGGGTTTAGGGTTTAGGGCTTAGGGCTTAGGGTTTCGTCGCTCTGGGGTTTAGGGTTTAGGGGTGTACGGTTTAGGGGTCTAAGGTTTAGAGGATGGTTTGGGGTTTAGGGTTTCCTGCAATGCGACAACCACCGCTGGACACGACGCGACACAAGGAGGCAACTGCATTCAAGGCCTTTGCTTTGACACCAGTCTGGTCCCCATGGCCGCCGCGTCGAAATACGTTTTCTCCTGCAGCCTGATTGTCCGGGACTTTGCATGGATATGTAATGGTATGCCGTCTTCACCATCCCTCGTTCCACACAAGCGCTTCTGCATTTCAAGTCGCTTGATCTCCAGTACCGGCATTTCCGGTGCCGGCAGAGAGCCTTACAAGGAGAGCCCCCTGGGTCCCAAAATGTCCCAAACATACAAGGCATGTGCTCAGGCGCTGGCAGTTCAGAAGGGCCTGAGCCGAATGTGTCTCCAGACAGGCTGTCCCCGTTCCGGCCCGAATGCGAGGACGCCTGGCCCTTGGTCTGGCGTCTAAGTAATTCGGAACTGGATCCAGACTAGGCAGTGTGTTCAGGTTGTGTTGAGCATGGTCGTCATCCGACTTTGTTACAAAGTCACTGCGCTGCTTGCCACTGCTTCCAACAATTGCAACCGTTTTTTGCTCCAACAGCCGGCACACTTTGCTCAACATGTGCTGTATAATACTTGTATAAAGTTTTCGAAATGACGCCGACATGAATCTGCTGCTCTACAAGAAGCCCTGGAAAAAGCTTCAAGCAAAACATGCTGCAGCTCTCCATAACCTGCACAGTGCCGCAAAGGCACATGATGCGTGCTTGGCTCCTTGTGCCTCAAGCCAAGCGCATGCGAAACACATGCATCTGCACACGGAGCTAAACAACCGCATTTGACCACACTTTGTCATTGGCCTGCGACTGTCATCTTGCACTCGCCCTCCCTTAGATCATGGCTCCGGGTTAACCCGTCCCAATGCGCCCCGAAGGCACTCTTACTCCATATACCGTCGAAGCGAGTATAGTAGCGGGGGGGGCGGGGGGGTATGTGATCCCTCTTCAAGGTCTAGGGCTCGTGTTAGCTCCCGGGACAACATACCGCCAGGCTAGCACTGCAGTACAACCAAACAACGCCTTGAGCTAGAGTCAAGCGACCGTCACTTTCCTATCGGCTTCTGAAGCGTTCATTCCACCAGCAGCAGGGGAAGAGCCTGGACCAAATGAGCCATTGCCATTGGCACCAGATCCAGAAGATCCAGAACCGCCGAGACCAAAGTGACCAGAGCCGGACGTCGAGGGCATCTTCCCTGGATCCCTCGGAGGGATTCGAAAAGAATTGCTCGTGGCGGGCCTTTATTTAACGAAATATCATTTTTTAACACGCGAAGCCAGTCGAAGCCATGGAAGAAAAACACCACGCATGCCACCCTGTGCCTTGCAGCTGTTGATCTGGACATGTCCCGGCCATCGGAAGATCCATCCATGCCCGCTACCTTCACACCGGCGCCAGAGACCGAGTCGGTCTCCTCTTCGACTTGCGCCAGCCTACGGGCATGAGGATGCTGTGGATGTTGCGGGTTCTGATCGTCACTGTCGTTCGTGGGATCCGAAGTACCGTGGCCGACACCGGATCCACTCCCCGGCGAAATGCCATCCGCACCATCGCCGGCGGCATCTGTTCCGGCGCCAGAGGATGCGTGGCCATGCAGGCCATGACGCGGCGCAGCACTGTCCGCCTGCGCTGCGCTCTTCGACGCTAAGAGTCGATGTATACTGCACACTAGTGTGTTAAGACCTCTGCAACTACGCAGTCACAAATCAGGGAAGACTGAGAAAGAAAGGAAAAACCACAAGAAGGTAGTCATGATCATGTCGTTTTTCAAGAAAACGCTAGACCCAAAGCGACGCCTTGCTGGGCTAGTTCATTGTTTGTTAAGCCCTCGATGTGGCTGGCATGGCTGGCAAAGGATGCACCTGGTCACCATGCGGGTGCGGTGTCCTTTCCGTCTTCGTCGCATCTATATCGACGTCGGAGTCATCGCCGATGTCCGACTCGGCTGAGCCGGAAGCATCTGCATCTTCTTCCTCGATTCTTTCCGTCTCCAACGCCTCGTTCTCTCTTGCAATGACACTGAACGAAACGCCATGACATGCGGCATGCAAAAAGAGTATCAGATGGGTCCAAGGCGGAGCAAGGCCGGGCCTCGGTGCGCGCAGCCCGCCGCCGGCTGCTGCCGGCCTTGGCATGAGACAAAGCGCTTCTTAGCTCGAGCCGCGATGCTGACTCTGCCAAGCCACGGTTGTCTCGGAGCTCTTCTTGCTCTCCTAAGGAGAGAATGCAGCAAGGGAACTTGGAAGCACAGGTGCATACCCCCACCCTGCTCCCATGGCAGCTGAGGTTCGCCGACATCTTCGAAGATGGCTAACTTGGCCATGGCCTCGTCGTCGAGCACCTTGCAAGCAGTGCGAAGATCGGATACAGTATTCCGAAATTCCGAAACTTGAGCAACTTTCGGCGTAGGACGCTGATGCACACCCTGGAAGTAAGTTGGAAGTTGCCGGAACCAATCACTCCAGGGAGCCGCGGCAGCCACAACTCCCCAGCGACGGGGCGGCGCTTCGGAGCCCTGCCAAATAGACATTGTCATTACAGTCCCTATTAGCCTAATTTCATGTCCGGAAACGCAGCCATGGAGATCAAACCAGCTCATACCCTGAGCACACATAAGTCCACCAGCTTCTAATTCCGGAGCCCCGTGCCGGTAACCCTGGCCGGGCGGTGGGTCTGCGTATGGTGTATAATTTATCTCTTTATTACGCATGACTGACGATACAGACAACTTGAAAGGCGAAAGCCCTCTGATGGCCGCGGCCTGATTGTCCTGGCGCCCATAGTCCCGACGTGGCTGCAAGCGGTGCAGCTCTGCAAGCTGGCTCAAGGCAGCCTGGATGTTGACGTCGGCATCCAGCAGATGCGCCGAGGCCGTCTTCTCGAGGTACTTCTTGAAGAAAGCCGTCCACGCTTGCTCCGTCAAGGCTCCGATGGGCTTCTTGGAGGCTCGGCTCACCAGGCTGAAGAGCTTCGACGCAGGGATGTCACAGAGCTCGGGGATATCCAGGCCCAGGGCATCAAGCGCCGCGTCGAACTGAGAGCGCGTGACCTCACTTCGGCCGTGGCTGTCAAAGGCTTGAAAGGCCAGGGTCAAGGATCCATAGGCATCCACGAGCCGCTCCGCGAAGACCTCGATATTCTTGATCTCTTCGATCCTCTCAGGCTGCTTTGCCGGTAGCCGTGCCCTGGCAAGCACACGTCTCATCCTTGCATCCGGGCTTTTCTGCTGCTCTGGCGGCTTCGGCTCTGATAACGTCGACGTCATGGCCGGCGCCTCATGCTTGTCTTCAATCTCGGGTTCCAGTGTCTTCTCCTGCGGCTTCGAGTCATCACTGACTTGATGCACTTGCTTAACCAGACTCTGCACCGCATTCTGGAAGACCCGGGACCATTTGCGGGGCTCTACAGGCTCAGGCTCCGGGGTCGGTCCAGGCGCAACAGGTGGTCCAGGCGATTCGGACTTCAAAGGGTCTTGTGCTCTGGCCGCCTGCAGAACCGGCAACTTGCCACCAGTGCTCGCCAACTTCTGCGAGCGAGCATCGGGTAGCACGGAGTCCAGGGATGCTGCGAAGACCTTCTTGCCAGCTTTCGGGTTGAAGAGGCCCTGCAAGCCCTGTAAGCCTCCCCGGTTCTTGAAATCGGCGTGCAATGCCATGCACGACCAGAAGGCCCAGAAGGCGCCCTCTGAGGATGGCTCATGGCTTCTCGGCCATGGCCAACCAGCAAGCTTTCTGCCCAAAGAACTTTGTTGAGACATGTTGAGACATGTTGAGCCTTTGAGGAGTTTTATCGCGTCTGTGTGTGCCATGAAAGACCGTGCTAGGTGCCTAGCTGAACCTCACTGACTGTGCTGCCGACTGCTGCACGCTGGCAGACTCATGCAAGCCAAGATGGCGCGGAAGTCAGCTCTCTCAACTTTAGCAGCTGCAAGGACAATGGCAGAGTTGCAATCAGAACTGCGCAGTGGGTCAGCATTGCAACGAAGAGAGCGCAACAGCTGAACCCACTCTAGAAACCCACATTTGGTGGCTGGAGTCGTTGCAGACGTTACTGTTAGCAGTCGCAAAAAAGCTGACGGATCTGGCCATGGCATCTCCAGGGCGACGGCCTCAGGCCACTGTGGCCTCAGATGGAACAGATGAAACCAACACAGACAAACGCAAATGCTAACACGAACACAAGCACGAGCGCAAGCACAAGCACGCGCAGACACAAACAAACAAATTATTTTACTTCGACACTCAGGGAATCTCTGGGGTTGGGCACTCCAGGGACACTGTGGGTTGGGCAATGCAGAGACCCGGACTCTGAAATTGGGCACTCCAGGGAGAGTCCGGGGTTGGGCACTCCCAAACAAACACACACACACACACACACACTCACACACACACACACACACACACACACACACACCCACACACCCACACGCCCACGCGCCCACGCACACACACACACACACACACACACACACACACAGACACAGACACAGACACAGACACAATATGAAGGCGCAAACGGTGCAAAGAAATGCGGAGACAAACCCTTGCGCTCCTGTTTCGGGTGCCACGACACGCGCGATTCGTAAGAGCGCTGGCGCGACTGATCTGCCGAAGAAATCCAATATGGGGGTTTGCGAAATTCGGGGGCCTTGTTGGGGTCCTTAATATACGGGCTTTTGGGGGCCATTAGGGTCTAGGGTCTACCCCCACGCACCAACCATTGGAAGCAAGGACCATTCGGGAAGACTAGTCTTGACAGCTTTGCGCGCTGAGAATCGCCCGTTTGCACCCGCGAATGCGCCGTGCCCCTAAACACTTGGTAGCCCAGTAACCATCTCACAAAAGGGCATCCTTCTTTAAAGTTGGTTTCTTTATAATTTATAAGGGAACCCAGAACCCAAAAAAGGGTAAAGGGTATCACTGGCCTACCAAGAACATGAAACCTGAGTGACCCGGCCAGGGAGTCCTCTGTTCCGGCACCTGAGTAGAAGTGCTAGGGCAGGGCTTCTCGAAGACTCGAAGGGCAGGGAACTTCTTATTTGCCAAGAGTTCTGGCTAAGGACATGGCCTTCAAAGAAGTAGATCAAGGAGACTACGAAATAGGTCACGAGCAGTATGTAGCCCTGACAGCACGATGCCACATGGGCGGTGCTTGGGTGCTTGGTCCCACAATAGCCACAAACGCTGGCCGCCAGGATGAACAACGTGGATTTGTCTGCCTCGAGCCAGTTGGACTGACCATTATTTAGGATGGAGTTCACCAGGAACACCGAGAACAGAAGTACCTCGGAATGCGGGTCTCAGTATGTCTCCGTCATCCAATCAGCTCTTACAAGATCTTGCGAAAGCACGCGTCCACGGTGAGAGCCCGGCAGCGAGTTGGAAAGCATGAAAGTTCAAGGTCATCTCTGTGCCTGGAGAACCGCTGAGACCCATCAACAAACACGTGAAAGGTGCAGCATGTCTGGTGAAGGTAAGCACCCAGCCATAGCACCATCCCACCAATACAGTGAAAGGGGTCACCTCATAGGGTTCATCTACATATGGCTCACTGCTTAAGACATCACTGCACGAGTCCACAATCCCTAGCCGCCCTTCCCAGGCCATAGTGGTATATATATATATATATATATATATATACATATATATATACATATATATATATATACATATAGATAGATATATAATATTACACATATGTATATATATATATATATGTGTGTGTGTGTGTGTGTGTGAAAAAGACATACATATATATATATATACAGATATAGGTGAGAAAACGTGTATGTGTACATATGTATATATGCATGCAAACAAAACATCTATATATATATATACATATTCATGCACAGGTTTTATGGCTGAGGTGAGCACGAGCAAGGCCATTTGACACGATGACCCCGCAGCTACCTTAGTCCGGGTACCAAGCTGCAGAAAATCGTCTTGCGACGGTCGCCCCAGTCATCAGCGAGGCAGCCGCTCCAAGAGACAAGTCCATTTTGTTCTGCATGGCTACCTGTTCATGCAGAACCATGCAGATACACGTCAAGGTAGATAGTATGTACCATTTTGCTGTAGGACTGCAAGAAAGTCGACGGCTCGACTTTGATGGCTGTGTAGTGCTCGGCAGCATTGCCAATGATTGGCAGCAAGATAATGCCAATGAACCTCCGTCAAGACAGCAAGCCTTTTTTATTGTCGAATCTGGATGAGCGCAGTACGTGAGACGTCTCTGGCAAAACCAGGCTCGGCACTCTTTAGAGACTTTCCACTCGTCAATCGTCCCCTGTGAGAGTGAAGTGCATGTACTCGCCGCAAGTCGACTCTCTTTGACTCCAGACTGCTAATTCCAGCCTTAATGGCTTCGATGAGCGCATCGGTCGCGTAGGATGTGACGACAGTGCATACCTTTTTGCCCATTTCCGTTCCCAACAGGCACATGCCCCTAGCTTAAAGCGAAAGCTGCAGCCGAGAGAAAAGCCAGCAGCAGAATTGCTGCCGTAACCGGGCTGAGGTCCGGCTCCTCTTCCTGGTTCAATCCAAAATGGACTCTGAGGGGATGAATCGACCGCTCTGCAACGTCCTCTTCGTCCTCTCCGCCTTCATCCTGCCACGAACCGACTGGTAGCTGGAACCTAATTAACGGCACAAACCTTCGGCATTGGTCCTGGAACAGGCTGGCGTGCGTCTTGAGTTGAAACACTAGATACCTGGCGCACAGCATTCCCCGAGAATGTAAACTTGCGTCGACAGGCGAGAAGCTAAGATCCCCGCGCAAAGTACACGCCAAGCAGGCAAACGGAAGCCTTGCAGCTGAGATCGTGGTCTCGATGCACTTGTCCATGCTTTACCGACATCTTGAGGCAATGACCCATCGGGACACTTCCACCATGTGCTCCCATTCAGACTCCTGTGGCTGCCAGGTCATGCGTAGACACACACACACACACACACACACACACACACACACACACACACACACACACACACACACACACGCGCGCACACAAGTTCGCATGTGGCCCGCCTGCTTGAGAACGTTGACATATATAGTCGGCAGGCCGATGGCAAACACACTCAAAGCCTCAAGTTGGTTGGCACTTACGAATGTCTGCGGGCCCTCGCTCGTCGCTCACAGCGCAAAGCTCGAATCACCCTGTAAAACAAGGCAACGGCCATCAAGGAACACTGAGTCGCTGCTCCGGCCTGGTCACACGATTCTTTTTACACGTATGATATGGATACTAGGTAAGTCTTATGCAGCAGGCTACCGTCCTAGTATGGTATTGTATAGGGGTTCGTTGTAGCGCAACTTGATGCTTGCACACCCGTGCCAGGGGGCGCAGAACACTTTCCGACAGCTGTTGATATGAGATCGCGATCCTGGTTGTACCGCTGAATCGGGTAGTAGAGTCCACCAAAGAGGAAGGCACAACCTCAACCAGAGTAAGGCCACTGGAGAGGTTCTAGAGCACTCTGTGCATTCTTGCAACGCAGTGATTTTGGCAGCCAGCCCATGACCAGAAGAAGGTTGCTGAGGATGGACCTGACCACTATGCCAGCATGCTTCTTGCGATGTGGGCGACTAAGTCGGCATATGTCGGCATCCAGCGCACTCAAGGAAATAGACCTCATAAAGCCTAACTGAATGCATACAAAAGGTTGAAACATTCAGCTCTCGGCCCAAGCAAAGTGCACTGGACAACCTGCGGCATGTATTGGTCGGCATGTGAAAACACAGCGTCTGGGTCATGGACCAATACCCTGTCCAGTGCGTCTGCTCCCCCACTGCCGCTGAGGCACGCTGATCTCATTGTTGCGAATTCCAGCCTTTCGCAAGCAAACGCCCCAAACCACGACAGCTGCGGACACTTCTCATCTGAGGAAAGCACAATGCAAAGCAACATCTCGACCTTACACGACGCTGTGCATTCAACTCAACGACAGCCATGGGGAATTTGCATGCGCCCAATGCTCCCTTAACGAAGGACAAGCGCTTTAACTCAGAATGAGGACTGTTTCTAATATTTCCCACCCTAAACCCAACCCTGAACCCCAAAAACCCCCCCAAATACCGGTTCCCTGCTGTGACTTTGCATATGAGCCTCAGGCCACATTTCCGAAGGTTGCGTTCAAGAGGCCGCCAGCCGTCTCCCCTATTCTGGCTGCGACATCCTGAGACCAGGCTTCGGGTTTCGACTCTCACACTCGCACAAGGCCGGCAAGGCATTTGTTCGGGTTTAGGGTTTATAGGGTTTATAGGGTTTATAGGGTTTATAGGGTTCATAGGGTTCATAGGGTTTATAGGGTTTATAGGGTTTACCCGCATAGCTGGCAAAACCGCAGGCAGGGTTTAAGTTTGTTGTCCCTGGAGGGAGGACTTGTTCAGTCGATCCTTGAAGGATACACCCAAAGGGTTTTTCTTGCGTTTTTGGGTTCAGGGTCCCCAAGCATGTCCCAGCTGCATGTCAGACAACATCAAACTGTTTTTTTCTGCGGTTTCAACTCAGGATTGTCAGGTAAAACAGAAGTGTACCTGGCAGGGTGCCCCCGACCGTGTTCCGTACGAGACCCCATACTATTTCCAAGAGACTGGAGACAAAGGAGGAACATAACCAATGCAAATCGAACCCGAAACCCAACAAAACCACTTTTGGTCTTGGGGGTCAAAAGCGTCATGGTTGGGCCTCTTGGGAGCAGGGAGACAAACTCCTGCAACCCATATGAGTCTCTTCCAGAAACATATGCAACTAGCGTGATCACCTTCCACAAAGCTTACAATCAGCTTGTGAAAAGACTTCTCTTAGCCATCGGAGTGCAACTTTGTAGCGGCCGTACCAACGACTTGGATGGTTAAGGCAGTGAACCGACCGACACCTTCTGCATGACCAGTACCCTCGAAGTCTGGCTCGTTGCAAGCATGTTGGTTGAAGCCTTCGATTAAGGCTGGCACCATGGCCCAACCCAGGTAGCACCCCTCTTGAAGCAGCGTTAAACTATGGCAGAAATTGCATAGTCATTCCAGCATACTTACCTGCTAAGTGTTCCATGCCTTTACCTCCGCATGATTTTGCGACATTTCAGAACGGAACATTGGGCGGGGCAACATGTCTCTCACACAACCAACCCCCAGCACAAGAATGTGTAAGACTCTTGACATTCATTGTCACAGGCGCTTTTGCAGCGATTCGAAGCGCATTCCGACAAAATCCAGACACCACGGTGCGGAAAGCCCCGGTGCGAGCCCTGTAGCTTCCCTGCATATGGTGCTGCCGCTGTACGCCAGACATGCAAGCAGACTTTCAAGGCGTCGTCTAACTGCTAACATAATCTTTTTTAGACTGTTGGGTAGCTGGTATGCAGCCAGAGCGAAGATCAAGAGCGAAACCTGCCTCCGTGGCTTTTCCTATGAGCCATGCCAGCGGGATGATCGCCAGGAAGTTGAAGGAGAAAACCTCACAACCCACAAGAACGACGAACCAATCGACAGCACGCTGGCTCTTGCTTCAGGCCCCGGGCATATTTGTCGGACATGTGCAGCTGGTGTGCAGCCAGCCCCAGTGGAACAAAAACTAGCCTCAGCATCGGCTGTAAGTAGCATGTAGCCCTGAGATTCTGTGAGAGCACAGGGGGGGGGGGGGGGACGGGCACTATGACTCGGACTATGGCACAGCTTGTCTTGCAATCTTGCTATCTACCGGATCTGCACGTCCTGTATCCCATGGGGTGCACGCAAGCTTGTGAGGATCTTGTTGTCGCCAAAAATTGTGGCGAAGCCCTTCGCGCAAGCTGGGTTGGAGACCTGCTCCAAAACCATGAGCAAAAGCCTTGCCTGAAGATCGTTCTTCTCTTTCTTCTTCTCATCGTCTGTTCCTTATTTATCCCCAGACTTCGCTTGATGCGAGAATCGAAAATTGCCATTGTTCTTGCACTGCGCTGCTTGTCTGACTGCGAGGCGCGAACCATTTCGTTTGTCACACTCAAAAGGGCAGGTTGACACAAGGTGGTAGCCCTGTCTCCTGAATCGAGGGTCTGGAGGAATGAAGACTGTGACTCAACTGGCAACTGTCGCAACCAGAAGTGCAGGCTAAGCAGCGACTCAAGCTTCGAGCTTGAGCGTCGCAACTCCTTCTGAGCCTCATGGGGCGTCGTGGGATCGTTAGCCAAGAATCACGCCTCAAGGGTTGTCCACCAGTGACCCTGCAATGCCGCGCGTACATGCCTGCATCTGCGACGCCATGGCGTCCAATCAGCCTCGTGTTTCTTTAAGCAGCATGCTACCGGGTCACGAAACTCCGATGCATGGCAGAATGCTCGGTATGTACTCACAGGACCTGGCATGTGCAGGGGCTGCAAGCCCAACCTGATCCAGTCTGGTGGGCAATGCCACGGTGCGCACAGGGAGCTCAAGCTTGTACTGTTCAGCACTGAGAAAGGGTGCAGCCTGCGATGACTCACCTTCTTTGGATGATGGTGTGCGGGCGGCGTCTTGGCCCAATGCTGCCTTCACAACTGCAAACCAGATCAATGCTTATCACGACAACGACACCGAGCAAAATCACAACGGCAACGACTACTACGATTATTATTACTACTACTACTACTACTACTACTACTACTACTACTACTACTACTACTACTACTACTACTACTACTACTACTACTACTACTACTACTCTACTACTACTACTACTACTACTACTACTACTACTACTACTACTACTACTACTACTACTACTACTACTACTACTACTACTACTACTACTACTACTACTACTACTACTACTACTACTACTACTACTACTACTACTACTACTACTACTACTACTACTACTACTACTACTACTACTACTACTACTACTACTACTACTACTACTACTACTACTACTACTACTACTACTACTACTACACTAGTACTAGTACTAGTACTAGTACTAGTACTAGTACGAGTACGAGTACGAGTAGTAGTAGTAGTAGTAGTAGTAGTAGTAGTAGTAGTAGCAGCAGTAGTAGTAGTAGTAGTAGTAGTAGTAGTAGCAGCAGCAGTAGTAGTAGTAGTAGCAGTAGTAGCAGTAGTAGCAGTAGTAGCAGTAGTAGCAGTAGGAGCAGTAGGAGCAGCAGCAGCAGTAGTGGTAGTGGTACAAAGTAATAGTGGTAGTAGTGTTCATTGTCGTAGACACAGCAGTGGTAGATATGCTTGACCCGAGCCTGGATGCTTGCGATCAGGAGCGCAGGTAAACGGAGATGCCGAAGCCGTCTTGAAACTTGATTTTGCTGTTGGGATGGGGTGCTTGTCTCAGTTGTCCCGGAGAACCGTGCCAGGGGGGGTGGGGCATCTTCCTGTACCTGTAACGAATATTAAAAAGCCATTATTCGAATTAAGCTTCATGTCCCTAACTGCCAGATCTGCCCTGATGAATTAGCTGATTGGCTTCTGTCATCAGTCTGTCATTTCGGAGATGGCCGCGCTCACTTGGATTGCGTCAAGAACTGCAACACAGCACCAGCAATCGGAACATCTCAAGCTCATGCAAGGCCCAGCGAAGTTTGTTGGACATTTTTTGTGGACAGAGCCGGGCATCCGTCCCATGGGCGATCCCTTCTCAAAAGAGAAGCGAGAAATAGCTCAGGCCTTGGCTGGCGAAAGTACTCTACAAGCACCTTTGCAAGTGCGCCGCCTCTTGCTCGGCACCCGGCGGGGTAACTTGAGCTGCCTGAGAGTGCGTTGCTGCATAGACTTCCTCGACCCATCACCAGCGTCACTGTCACGTGCTGTGTCTTTTTTTGAGCTGCCGGCAGTGGCAAAGCATGGCGAAGCATGGCAAGGGGCAGCAGAAACTCTTCCAAGGGCCTTAGACGACAGATGCAGCACTCCACAAGGTCTATGGCGAGCTGTGAGACGCTCAGCACTTGAAGCTCGCCACTTTTTCTTCCAGATTTGTGGCCAGCTATTGTGGTCAGTTCTGGAGTCCTGCTGCAGCCGCTCACCAGCCATAGCCTTTGCCATATCCTTTCCAAGGCGGGGCGACCATCCCCATGCCCATCCATGGGTCATAGCCCCCGAAACTGCCTTTTCCATCCATTTCCCAAAAGTCCCAACCACTCCCCTTCCCCCAGGAGCCTTTGTCCCACCCTTTGCCACCATAGGACCCGACGTAGGTCATGGATTTCATCTGCTGCGCTTGCTGGCCGGCAGCGCCCAGGAGCATCACATCCTTTGCTGAAGGCCCCTTTCCTTCCTCGGCCACCTTGAATTTGCACTGGCCCCCTATGGGGCCGTAACCACCCGGAAGCTCCGACTTCAGCACGAAGATGTCCTGCTCAACCCTGAAACCCTTCAACCCGTGAACTCTTCCTGTCCCAACCCTTAAGAATAGTAGCTTCTTACCCCTTGAAGAGCATGTGGGACGCTCTGATTCTTTTTTTTTTGAGTCCGGGGGACTGTGGGAGTGCACTTTTTTGTGTTTTTTTTGCTTCATGAGGTTTGCCATGTTACACAACTCACTAATATAAATAAAAACGCCCAACCCTAATAAATTCTGTAAGTCTACTTATCAAGTAGTGAATGTATAGAACCTAATAGACTGAGATTACCATGATTACAAATGTTGCTATTAGTTGGTGAATATAGATTCCAAGTCTTGCTTATTGGGGGTGAATGCGTTATGAGGGTGGCTATTATGATTTCAAGTCTTGTATATCGGGATGGTGAATATAGATATCAAGTCTTGCTTATTGAGGGATGAGTGTAAGTTCCAAGTCTTGTTTATCAGGAAGTGAATGAGTTATTAGGGGAATAGTTACTTTTTATTAGTCTTGCTGATTGGTATGGGGTGAATGCAGCTCTTCAGTATTGCTTTTTCGAGGGGGGTTGAATACGTGACTGGTGGACGAATACCTGGGTTGCATCAATATGGCTTTTGTGATTCAAAGACTTCACAAAGAAACACGTTGCATCGGAACACCGTGTTTTGTTCACAAAAAAACAGACTTTTAAAACAGAGTTCACACCTGCAACTCTATAAAACAACGGTTTATCTGAGATGCATATACAAGCTATGGGAATGACCAATGAATGATTCCTGTGACTCAAAAAGCATGTAAACTTGCGAAGGTCGGCAAAAATACATGTAGGTGAATCTATGTCTATAGATGAAATGGAAATAAATCTCACAAACACCATGCCTATAATAAAGAGTCAACGATATTATTTAACGCCTCTAACAACACGAAACATCATTCTGGCAGCAATTTTACTGCATAGATTTCTCACAAAACCTCTAGCCAAAAAATGAAGCTATAGAAGCTAGGCTAGAATGGACTGGACTTTTTTTATAACATATACATTTAGCAAAGCAAGTACAAATTGTGCTTAAATTTTGAAGTGATACTGAAGAATCATTTTGAAAGACTATTCCTATAGTAGACTTTTGCACAGCACTTTAGATGCGGCAAATAGTCTAGAGAGCCCTCTACTGCACTATTAACAATTTCCTAATAACTTATAAATCAATTCATAGGACAAAGAGCCTTAAACTCAGATATTATATATATATATATGTATATATAGTAATCATAATCATCATTTTTGTCGATGGGAATTTATTATCCCATCTTATCATACAAATTTAGATATCTTGAATGATGAGTTTAAAAATGCTTAAAGCAAAATACTAGAAGTTCCAACAAATAACACGCTTGGAACTCTTACGGAAGCTCCTCTTAGTAAAGGGAACAAGATAAATTACAAGATATTTACGTATGGGCAAACTCTGCTAGATTTGACATACAATGCAAATTACCTCAAAAAATGGGCAAGTATAGAAGATCTATATTAGAAGAAACAGCTAGAACAATAGCTAGCTTAGAAGTCATATTATTAAACCAACCCTGCATGAAGGAAAGCAAATATCAAGCCATAACGGTAGGCACCCTATGATACAAAGACTTTTCAATAAAGTCGCTTTGATTTTTATACATAGTGATTGTGGATTTTTCATAGCGCAGATTTTTATCACACCTGTCTCACTGAAACACACTAGTCAGCAAAAGCTTTCGCAAAATATGAGCACCGTGTGGTCTTGCTTGTGGGGGGGGGGGGAAATCCATCATCGGAAGGTTGTCCCAGTAGCTGTCCTTCATTTTTCCGGAAGCGGCACGCGCGAGGTATTCTACTGGAGACTTCCGGAAGCCCCGCGCTGGAGAATCGAAAAACCAAAAAAACAAAACAACAAAAAACAATCAAAAATCCAGGACTCCTGTAGATTGGGCCCTGGATGGAAGAGTCCAGAAAACTTGTAAAAAACTCAGAAAACTAGGAAAAAGGCAAAAAACACGAAAAAAAACCAAAAATAAAACAACAATTTTCAAGGACTCTTGCAGATTGGGCCCTGGATGGAAGAGTCCCTGGAAATTGATTTTTTTGGTGTTTTCGAGTTTTTCCGAGTGTGTGCATTTTTTCTAGTTTTCCTCGAAAAAACCAAAAAAAACCAATTTTCCAGGACTCCTGCAAATTGGGCCCTGGATGGAAGAGTCCCTGGAAATTGGTTTTTTTTGGTTTTTTTGGTTTTTTCGTTTTTTTTTGGTTTTTTCGAGTTTTTGCATTCTTTTCTAGTTTTCCGAGTTTTTGTAAAGTTTTTTTCTAGTTTTCTGCGTTTTTTCGTATGAAAAGCATGTATCGTGTAAGGAAAAATGGCCAAAAAGCGCACTCCCACGGTCCCCCGTTTTGCCGTGAACTCTTCCTGTCCCAACCCTTAAGAATAGTAGCTTCTTACCCCTTGAAGAGCATGTGGGACGCTCTGATTCTTTTTTTTTTTATCCACATAGCCCCAAAGTATCAGCGCACCGCCGTGGCCTTGCTTATAGCCTTGCCGGCCTTCGGCGCGGCCTTGCTTGTAGCCTTGCCGGCCGCCTTCGGTGCGGCCTTGCCCTTAGCCCCTGCAGTCTCATGCGTCCACCGCTTACTTTTGTCGAGCAGCACCTGCCGAGTCGCCTCTGGGAGCTGCGAAAACTTGAAGAAGATGACCGGGAAGTTCTTGGCTAGATGCCATCCTTTGCCGAAGACCCAAGTTGGCGTCTGTCCTTTTGCGGGCAACACGGATGCCGGTCGGACGTAGCACGTGGCCCCGAAGGAGTCGGACCAAATCAACCACACGTCGTCCTTATCGCTCATCTGGGCGATAAGGCGCCACGTGTCCCTTTCCCAACTGGAGTTCATATCAGCGGTCGTCTTTTCTGCCACAACCGCGCCTGGCCGGTACCGGCACAAGTTCTCTCGTAGTTGCCTCAGAGAGAGTGGCCCTGACTCGAAAAACGACTTGGTGACATAGCTGTCTTGTTGCTTATATGGCCGCCACTCTCGCTGCACATGCGCAAAGAACTGGGACAGGACCTGCGACTTGTCATCGTAGACCTCTTGTGACGATTCTCCAGCAGCTGTGATATAGCCAGTGAGTTTCCATGGCTTCAACTCACCCATGCTGTGGAAGGTTTCTTCGCACATCTTCACGACGCTCATGTCCGCCACCCATCTTGCCTCCACTAGTTCTCGAACGGTGAGCTTCGCTCCAGTTTCATGGTGCAGTTTCTGGTAACGGCTAGCTGCATCGAGCACGTTGTGCACCCAGTCCGTACGGAGACTAGTGCGGCCGATCTTCAAGACGGTGCTGCCAGTATCGCTGACCAGCCGCCAGGCGTGGAACACCCCGGTACCGTTCTCAGCATTCTGCTCCTTTGCCCATGCTAGGATCAGCTTGACTCTGTAGACCAAGACATCAGCGTCGTCCAGGAACCCATATACGAGGCTGTGCAGATGCCTCAGTCGCATCGTCAACTCATCTGTGCACCCTGTTTGACCCCATTCCGTCCTGAATCGGGCCAGCCTCTTCTTGTCAAGCTGGAAGTGCTTCGGATTCTGCGCCTCGACGGCTAGGCGCATGTCCATCTCCACGGTCTCTGCGGGTGACAAATCCTCCTCATCGATATCACCCTCGAAAGCTCCGTCAGAAGACCCGACCGTCCCCGCCTCCTCGTCGTTGTCTTGGAGTTTGCCCGCGAGAAGCATGCATACATGGGCAGACAGGAAGCCCACGGGCCAGGTCTGCACCTTACAGACCTTTCCGCCAGAGATCCGTGAGTACTATGAATGGATCTTCACTACGCCCAGGTCTACGCGAGCCTGGAAAGAGCAGGTGACAAAGCTCCGTCAGATGGACCCCGCCAAAGAGACCGCGCTCCAGCAGTTCCTTGCCACAGGCCCAACGGACGAGCAGCTGCTACAGAAGTTCAACGACCTTCTTTCCAGGCTCCAAAACACCCTAAAACACCCTAAAACACCCTAAGACACCCTAAAACACCCTAAAACACCGAAACCCAGGCTCCGCCGCGGTGTTTTAGGGTGTCTTAGGGTGTCTTAGGGTGTCTTAGGGTGTTTTAGGGTGTTTTAGGGTGTTTTGGAGCCTGGAAAGAAGGTCGTTGAACTTCTGTAGCAGCTGCTCGTCCGTTGGGCCTGTGGCAAGGAACTGCTGGAGCGCGGTCTCTTTGGCGGGGTCCATCTGACGGAGCTTTGTCACCTGCTCTTTCCAGGCTCGCGTAGACCTGGGCGTAGTGAAGATCCATTCATAGTACTCACGGATCTCTGGCGGAAAGGTCTGTAAGGTGCAGACCTGGCCCGTGGGCTTCCTGTCTGCCCATGTATGCATGCTTCTCGCGGGCAAACTCCAAGACAACGACGAGGAGGCGGGGACGGTCGGGTCTTCTGACGGAGCTTTCGAGGGTGATATCGATGAGGAGGCGGAGACGATCGGGTCTTCTAGCCTCTGCAGTCGATCTCTGTGCCAGCGTTTCTGCGCTGATACTGTCAATTGCTTCAGCTGCGGTGGGGTGCTTACATGTAGTTCTGGTCGTAGAGCTCGCTGCTTCTTCCGTGGAGGGGTGTGAGGCTCCTGCAAACACCCATCCTGTGAGCTGAGGGGCTCCAACAGGTGGAGGGCGGCGGAGCCTAGCTGAGCCTTCTTGTCCTGGACAGGGGCACGTTGTCCCGGGCAATCAAAAGAGTCTTCATGCTGGTCGATGTCCTGTGTGGTTAGTGGCTTCAAGGGCGTTGGTGGCGCCGAGGGGCTCGGCTCCGCCGCCCTCCACCTCTCCAACAGCTCCGCCGCTGCTTCAAGGTCCTTTTGCGTCTGTGTCCCGGGACTCCGCTGCCACGACGCCACTCTCTCTTCATGGGTTTCCTTCTCTTCCTCTGGCGGGGCGGCCATGGCCCTCACCGAGGCCTGTCTAGTCCTGTAAGCCTAAGCCCTTGGAGGTTTGGGCCTTGACGTGTCTCAAGCGGAGAAACTGGCTTACGGCAGAACAGACAAAATACCAAAAGAAATATATAACAGTACAGCAGTAGTAGTAGTAGTAGTAGTAGTAGAAGATGTCCTTGCCAAGGAAGGCCTCGCAAGTGATGAAGCCATAGCCTCAGAAGCGACAGCCGAGTCTGCAATCCACGCGCGCCTGACGGAAGCCTCTCAGGCCGGTGCCTTTGTGAGGGTTGAAGCTCTTGATTTGCCCGAAGTAACTGAGCTCTTCTGGAGGTGCCAGGATGCTCACATTGGTGGCCTGTTCTCAGGGATACTTTTTGTCCCAAGGCTACCTCACACTGAGCAACGACCCTTTCCCATGGCCTGGGAGCCCTTCTCAGACTGCGTCACCTCGAACTGAACCTGGTGCCCCTTCGAAGGACAGCAGCCTTTCAGATCCTTCTTGTTCACGAAGGTATCTTGTCCATTACACTCGATGAAACCCCAACCTTACTGTCAGCGTCTCGCAAGGCTTGGCAGCTTAGTGTGCACAGTCTCGCACTGCAGGGTAACAATACTTCAGCATAAATCACCTTGCCGCCAGGGTGCCCTTGTGAGGGTTGTAAGACTTGATGGTGCCAGTCAGCATGGCTTGAAAAGAAGGCTTAGCCTACCCAGATCTACACACAGCGTCTGGGTGGCGTTGCAGCGGCCTAAACAGCGCTTGAAACATCTGGAGCCCAACGGCAAGGAGGCATCGAAAAGGGTGCAGACTCCAGCAGACTGCAACTGGCAGCGTTGAGGAGTGTGCCTGATTTATCGCTGAGGGCGGATGCAATCACCATTGGCT
Organism: Symbiodinium natans; assembly: GCA_905221605.1. Taxonomy (NCBI): domain Eukaryota; class Dinophyceae; order Suessiales; family Symbiodiniaceae; genus Symbiodinium; species Symbiodinium natans. The sequence goes on from CAJNDS010002349.1 coordinate 93,008, forward strand.
GCTTTTCGACCGCACGTGCGCTTAGGCTGTACCGGTGTTCGCCAACGACTATACTACATACTACTACATTTTGCACTTCCTGGAATACTCGCAGTGCGGTCACTTGCCCCAACCCTTGCCCCAGCCTTTACCCCAGTCCATGAAGGGCATGGCGTAGGCATAACTCCCAGCAGCTCCCAGCAGCTGGACCTGCTTCGCCGCAGGGCCCTTTTCTTCCTTGGCGACCTTGAACTTGCAATGGCCGCCCTCGGGGCCAAAACCTGGAGGCAGGTGTTCAAGCACTAACGGCAGCAAAAGGTTATGAAAAGAACGCTGCGCTTTGCGTCGCTGCGCTCATACCTGCCTTGCGGGAGCTCCGACTTTAAAAGAAATACATCTTGTTCAGGGAAAGCTTCGCAGGCAATGAAACCATACCCCTTGACCTCAGCGCAACCATCAATACGACAGGCAATCCAGCTTGCAGTCAAACTGACGCTTTTCTGAGACATGCACGGCATTAAAGCGTTTGATTTCGCCAAAGTAGGACGCCTGATGCGATGGCCGAGCTGAGAAGAACGGGTCAATTCAACGAACTGAAATGACACCGACTGAAGATGAACAACTCCCCCTCCATACTCCTTCGCAACTGGTGCCTCATCGGTGGACACCTGCACTGTGACCTCTGTGGCCACGGTGCCCTTGTCGGAGTTCTCCACTTTGAAGGTTACCGGATCGCCAGCCTGCGACAGAACAGCTGTAGAATCCTGCAAATGACGAGGGCCTGGCAGCTACGGAAGAGGAGGAAAGACAAAATACAAACGCAAGGTCTGAAGAGCGGAATATCTGACAGGGTGCTGATGGACATTGCCCCTTCAGTTCCTTCTTGTGAAGGAAACTGTCTTGACCGTTGCACTCCACGAAGCCCCAACCTCAAAGAACTGGACACAACTAAGGGAAAGCATTTCAGCATGTGTGATCGTTGGATCTTGCAAGCAGGTCACCCTTGTGGGGGTTGTAGGACTTCACCGTTCCTGTCTGCATCAGGCCGCGCCAGAAAAGGGCTGCGCCGGAAGAGCAGTGGGGCCCCAGCGATACTCGAGCCCAAACGACATGCCACGAACGAGTTCTGTCAAGGGTACGGACGCTCACACCAGCGAAAGGCCGGCAAGGCAACTCCCCAAAGGCCCACATGGTAATTATCTGACCCCAACAAGTCAGCTCTCGGGCCAATGCTGTGGCGAATCTGGACCTCCACGGCATTGCCTGCAGCAGCAGCACTTCGGCACAAGTGACACTTGCAGAATGGCGGTGCCCTGAGAAGCCTAGGGTACCATACGTTGCCAAGCATACGGTGTCCTGAATGCCGACCATACCCGATGCATTGACTTTTGGACAGCCTTCCACGAAACCATGTCAACTTCAACGTCTGCGTGACCTCCTGCTATCGGAACCCCCCCTCGCAAACCCAGCCAGCGATACTGCCATGACCTGCCTGTGAGATACTGATCTGCACCTACTGGGTCGTGGGTGCGGTTTGTTGGCCCCTTCACTGGCTACCCGTTACAAAGGTTGCTGTCGCAGGTCTGTCTCGGCAAAGGCGCTAGAAGGCTCCCACCGGGTACCTGTGGCGGCCACTTAATGATGCGCGCTGCGCATTCGCATGAGCCTGCGCGGGCGCGCGCAGGAAGCATTCTGACGATAGGCACAGCGACATGAATCTTTCAAACCCCAAACATGAAATTCAGCCATCAGTCAGATTTCACTGCCTTCTCAGCTGTTTCCACACTTTGTCTCAACCATTCTCAACCCAACAGTAACGGCAACAAGAGAAACAACGAAAAGAAATCCTCATAGATGAAACAACGAGATGATGATGATGATGATGATGATGATGATGATGATGCTGATGGTGATGCTGATGATGATGATGCTGATGATGATGCTGATGATGCTGATGCTGATGCTGATGATGACGATGATGATGATGATGAGCAACAACATAGAGCAAGACCAGCAACCGCCCCAACCACAGCACTGCCAGCAGCGGCAGCACACACTGTGGCTTCAGTAGCGAGTTGCTCTGCCTCTCAATGTTCCATCAGACGGTCGATGCGAGAGCGGCTAACGATCACAAGCGGACGTGAAGGAGATGCTGAACCCTAAAGATTTAAGCGTTGAAGGGCGCGTGCTTGCTTGTGCTGTTCGGATGATTCGAAGCAAAGGGCATACTACACGGCTCTTTACCTGTAATTAATCGCCGACTTTCGCCAAACGACCCAATGGGTCCCAATGTTGCAATGATCAGATGGTCGGCCCGTGCTTTGGGGAGCTGGCCGTGCGCTCCATTGGGCGCTAAATTTTTCAGCAACAGCACCAGCCACACAACAGCGCGGCTTCCGTAGCAGTACAAGTTCGACCCGGGCCTGGATGCTAACGATCAGGGGCGGAGATACATGGAGATGCCGAAACCGTCTTGAAACTCGAGCTTGCAGTTGGGCTGGGGTGCTTGTCATAGTCGTCCCGGCAGTACGGGGGATCTTTCCTGTTAGTCGCCATCCTCGAACTGAGGTTCATGTCCCAACATGCCATGTTTGCTCTTTGTTAATGAGCTGAGTAGCTGCTGCAATCAGTCAGTCCTTTCGGAGATGAACGCGCGCTCACTTGGATGTCTTGTCACCAGAAATCGAGGCAGGTGCAGCGCTCGGAGGCCCAGCGACATGTGTTGGACAATTTTTGTGATTCGAGCCGTCTGGTCACAGCGAGCCTCCTCCGTAGAATTTACCACAAAGTTTGGCGATCCCTTCTCAAAAGAGGAATGAGCAAAACGTAGCTCAGGCCTTGGCCCCTGGTGAGACTATTCTACAAGCACACCTTGCTGGGCGTGCCAACAAGAGCAAGTGTGGTGATAAGGACACCACTCTGCGGCGCTCAGCTTAGCTTGCCCACAGATTCCCCGTTCTGGATCTGAACGAGGAGCCTTGCAATTTTGCTCACGGCACGGATGCTTCAACAGGGTGTCAGCTGTCAAGGAAGATTCCATCAACTTCAGCCGGCTGCAGTAGTCGTCACTGCACTTGAAAGCAACAAGGCCGAGCAAACGCGTCGTGCCGACCATGAACAGGCATGGATCGGCATGGTGGGTGCAGCCAAGCGGCTGTTGATTCGTCAGCAGCAATTGCTGCATCTCCGAACTAAGTCGATCAACCTGTGGCAGTTCACAGCATGTCAACTTGATCCGCAACTATGAGCAAGGCACACAAACTCAACAACCACTCCGCCCTGCACTCCGAAATCACATTCTCCTACTCGACACTCCATGCACACGAAGCGCAGCACACCAGCAAAGCGTGGTACTTGGACCCTTGCCTGCTCGTGCAGGAGCTTGCTCTCTTCGGCCATGAATTTAATTTCATCCTCCCACTGTGTTCCACCACATTGCTCACACGCACCCGTTCATGCAGTCGTTCATACCACACTCTCGCAACAAAAAAACGTCCTGCAGCAGTTGAATACTTTGCTCTGCTGTAGCCTGACACGCTGGCGTGATCTCCAATAGTGTGCTGATGTACGTGCCAGCGTACCAACGTGTACCAAATCATACCAACTTTTTTCAAGAGAAAGTGCCTCTGAAAACTTGGGCTCACTCTGCTCCAAAGCCTGCGAAACAGAATACTAGCAAATATCGGGAAATTCGGCTTGCTCATACTGGCCGGTCAAGAGGCCACTCACGGATGCCTCCTGTACGGCCTTCTGCAAGTCGCCACTTGCCCATGCATTTGTCAGTCGTTCGCGTACAAGGGCGCGCAGCTGACTCATGCTCAGTCGACCCACGTCAAGCTCACAGCCTCGGCGCTTGAAGTGACATTGGAGCTGGTGGGGGGCATGGATGAGCATCGTCCCTGTTGGAGTGACTGTGGCACCCACCGAGTTTCTCGGCGGCCGCCCGCACATCTGCATGCAGGGCTGGGCTGGTTTTGTGCCCATCCCCGCAAGGTCGACCTCAGCACTTTCACCACTGTGCTTTGCTAACGTGCTCGCCGGTGCCAAGGGACCACCGTGCATCCTTTTTGTCGCGACATGTTACAGTGTTACGACTAAGGGCCCGAGCCAAAGCAGTGCGGGTCCAGCTCACAAGTGCAAGCAGGAGAACAGAACAGGTTCTGACAGGCTACATGGCACAAACACATCCCAAGACAGCTTCTCCGACATGTTGTACTTGGATTCTGAAGCTGGTGTCAACAAGATGCGGCTTCAGTCCTGCAGAATCTCCTCCAAGACTCCGTTCCTGCTGGCCTTGAATAGGACCTGCACACGCAAGACACTCCAACTTCGGCGCCACATGACGCACTTGCAGGGCAGCCGCGCCGTCTGTAAACGAATCCGAGATTCATCCTTGCATCCACACGTGGTCACACTATGTCACACTGCTGGAGCTCAGAGGCCGAGACTTCCAAGAAGGCGATTTATCTAAGGTGCGTGCTTCTCGCGACTGCACAGCTGCATTTGTGGAAGCCTGTGCTGGCGCTGCCGCCTCTGGCTGGACTTCAGCTGCCTGTGTCTGTGTTGCGGCTTCCGCCAGTGGAGGTTCCGTGGGCTCAGCGGGCACGGCTGGATCGGGGGTTTGGTGGTCGCTGCCAGCTCTGCTGCTGGGAAGGGCGGACGGATTTCCCTCAGCCCAGCACAACACTTCTAGAATTACTCGAATACCACGTGCTGCTTCTGAGCTGCCCGCCGGTGGTGGGTGTGGGGAAACGGGCAATTCCTCCTGTGGCCTGAGAACGACTCACTAGGCAACATGCCGTGGAGCAGTGCTGACGCAGGGACTGAAGCTTCACAAGCCCAGCAACATGGCACAGAGTGCAAGACCAGCAAGCTTGAAGGGACAATTGGACAACGACATGGAGTGCAACACGGGTCAATTTTCGAGAGGCGCGCGCTTAGGCTGCTGCAGTGTTCGCTACCTACAGGACCCACTCACTTCCTGGAACGTGAACCCGCGCACCGGGGTTCAGAGATCACTTGCTCCAACCTTTGCCCCAGCCTTTCCCCCAGTCCATGAAGGGCATGTAGCCGTAGCCTTTGCCCCATCCTTTGCCCGGGCCCGGGCCCCAGCCCATCCAACTTCTCATCTGCTGCGCCTGATTCCCAGCTGCTCCCAGCAACTGGACCTGCTTCGCCGCTGGGCCCTTTTCTTCCTTGGTGACTTTGAACTTGCAATGGCCGCCCTCGGGGCCAAAACCTGGAGGCAGACGTTCAAGCAGTAACCGCAGCAAAAGATATATGGGGTTGATCTGAGGGTCCTTTTGGGAAACTATGGAGGCTTAATCCTATCCTGGGTTCTACGGGTCTGTGGGGTTCTTTTGGGGGACAGGTATGTTCATCATCCTCCACTCAGAACACAGGGGGCGCTTCAAGATGGCACACTCATCCCGGCCTTGCGGCAGCTCGGACTTCAAAAGAAATACATCTTGCTCGGGGAAGGCTTCGCAGGAGATGAATCCATACCCCTTGACCTCAGCTTCGTCGGAATCTTGTTCGGCATGTTGAGGGTGTATGTGAGAGCAGACCTTGAGACGACCGAGGCCAACACGGGATTAAAGCGTTTGATGTCGCCAAAGTAGAATGCCTCATGGGGGCCGACAGCAGAAATCAGGTACAGACCATACTTCAGCATGTGGGGGTTTACGAAAACAAGGGATCCCTAATCTAGACAACAGGATTCCCTTATAATCATGGCCCCCCCCATAAGCTACCCGAATTTCGGAAACCCCCATGTGAGGTGCGCAAAGAAAGCTGCCTCCTCAGTGGGCACCTGGACGGTCACCTCGGTTGCGTAGGTGCCCTTTTCGGAGCTCTCCACCTTGAAGGTCACTGAATCGCCAACCTTGTGCCAGACAGCCCACAGGCACGTGTTACATGGGTGTTATCCTTGGCCCACCTGCGCTAGTCGCAGTCTCTTGGTACATGTCTAGATCTGAGTACAGAATATTTGCCAGATGGGTCGCTGATGGACATTGTCCCTTCAAATCCTTCTGGTGGAGGAAACTGTCTTTGCCATTGCACTCCACGAAGCCCCAACCTCAGCGCTGGGGCAAAGGCAGTGGAGAGCATTTTAGCCGAAGCCGGAGTCTGTGTGCACACTGGATCTTGCAAGTAGGTCACCCTTGTGGGGGTTGAAAGACTTCACCGTTCCTGTCTGCATCAGGCTGCACGGAAAGAGCACGAAAGCCCTGGCAACTCTTGAGCCGAAAGCAGGTTTCTGGCGAACTTGATGCACAGGAAAGCAAGGCCATGGCGGCCAAGGCAGGCTGAAGCCAAAAGCCGGGACTTCGAACATTCAAGCTCTGAAGCTCTCAGGGCGCTGCTTTGGCGGATCTGCCTGGACTTCCTGCTGCCTGCACCAAGAAACAAAGGTGGATGCACCGGACAAACGCATCCACAGCCTCACCTGGCATGAGCAGTGGAGGATGACAGCTGGTGCAGCATAAACCCGTAGGGGTCCTGCATGCAGACTTGCAAATCAGCTCAGCGCAGGAGGAGCAACAAGTGTGGAGCTCGTGTCCTGTGGCTTGGCCTGGATCAAAGCTGTGAGCATGCTTTGAACCTTGGCAGCGGAGCCCCCGGGAATCCAAAGAAGGGCTCGACCCAGTGGAGGCCCCAAAGCCACCTCTCAGCTTCCCGGCATACTTCAGCACGCCATGCACCTCCAAGTAGTCCCTAGCAGATGCGGGGCCCTGCGATTGTCCCTTCTTCCTGACAGAACTGAGCAGGCTCTTTACATCGGGTGTTGGGTACTGTCGTGGTGTGTCGCGGGAGCCGCGGTGTTCGACACAATTCAGCGAATGGATACTTGGACACAGGATCTGCGAACGGACCGCTCCCCAGAGTTGACCACACGGGAGAAGCAACAAGTGTTAAACAGCATTTTTGCTGTCTTATCGGCCCTATAGGCCCCACATGCTGGAAAGACAAAGCATTTCTTGAACTCCAGCTCATAGGCTCCAAATGCTGCGAATGACAGCATTCCTGCTCGTTCATCGATACTGGAGTGCAGCCCCCCCCCCCCCCCCCTCCGTTTGCAAACGCAAAGCTCGCAGTTCATGATATGGTGCTGAGGGAATTGTCTACTGATGGTGCGACATGCTTTGGCAAGCTTGCATCATCTTGCCTCTTTTTTCGCGGGGGAGGGGGGGGGGAAACATGATGGGTTTGGAAAGGATTCGTGTGATTTCATGTGGAGCCTGGCGTTGTGGCGGGGGGGGGGGGGGTGGCGCAGCCCCCCATTTGCAAACACGATGGCGCCTGATGGGTTTGGTCTTTCTGCCATTGTCTCTCTATGTTTGCTTTTTGTTCTTTCCGTGTCTCTTTCGTCGTTTCTGTCTCTCTGTGTATTTCTTTGTATTTCTTGCTTTCTTTCTCTATTTCTGCCTTGATCTATGCATTTCTTTATTTCCGTCTTTCTTTCCTGCCTTCGTCGCCTTCTTTCTTAATTTGTTTAACCCTAAACTAATTCTTTGGATCTTTTTGACATTTGTTCTGGACTCTGTGTACATCTGCGTTGATCCTTTATGAACTGTGTAAGCCCCTCCCCCGGAAAACTGCAAAGTGAACCGACCAAGAAACAGCAATGTATACAAGTTCATGCGGCCGTCCTGCCCACCTTTGGTCCAGCTGTTCCTCGTCATGAGCTTGCGCAAGCCTATCTACCAGCACACGTATCCAGCGCTACTCTCCGCACGCCTGCATCTGCACCGGTTTCGGGCATCTGCGAAGCAGACCTGGAAACCAGAAACATCAGGACAAAACACGTATTATCATCATTACCATTGGTATTATGACTATTTTTGAAATATACGTATATATGTGTATCTATATATATATATGAATTTATGTATATGTATATATATATATATATGTGCTGGAGCAGAGAGCTGCGGATGAGCCCCGTGCTGCACGTTGAGCCCAATGGCCATGTCTGGTTTGTCCATGAAGTTCATGAAGTACTCGTCCTAGCTTAGGCCCCTTCAAGCACCACACTTGTCGCCTTGCTGGTCAAAGTTGCTGCCCCTGCCTGGTGCGGGTGCAAGACGAGGCGCGCCGAGGCAACCGGCTTGAGCACATCGATCTTCAACCTCAAACTCCAAAAACGGCATGCATCAAAATGCCCCGGTCGACTGCGAAGAAATGTCTACAAAGGCACATAGACCACTCCTAAGCGACCAGCGGCTCATTGAGACTTTCCAGGCTGCCTTATTTGCACAACGCAGCTGCCGTTGCTTGGCAGAGAGTGCCCGCACAACGTGCAGATCGACATACTGTGGCCTGTGCATCGGAATGCATTGTGCACTAGGAGGGCGCCACGCATAAGAGCGGGCAGCAGGTAAAACAGCTGGGGAAAGCAGAAGTCATCGGGAACATTCGTTTCTTGAGACACGCGTGCTATGCTTCGGTTCTGCTATGTTCAAAAAGCTCTGCAAGCATCCCCACTACAATTTCCGTGTGTCCCAATCACCAGAGCCCACAACGTCCTTGAGCAAGTTGCTTCTGATTTGGTACCAAGATGATTGCATATTGCTTGTGAGTTGTGAGTTGTGGGCTCGGTACCGACGAAACATGCGCGGACGTGCTCAGCAACAGGCTGTGCAAGGCAAAGCGCGCCCTGCTATGTGATGTTAAAGTTTGAAGAAATGGAAAACACAATTTGGATAATAACCATGGTACTTGTCAGCATTCCTGCGTGTACAAATGATGTCCTCTTAAAGTGCGACATGTGCAAACCTAAACTCATGGCTTTCCCCAAATTTCCGCAGAACCTTAGTTTCGATATCAGGGTGTCAGGGCCACCAGCCAGGCCGCATGTTCCCCTTTTGAAAACACTAGTGCTACATGATCGACATTGACCAGGTAGGTAGAGATTTCAGATACTTCGCATGCACTGACAGGCTTGACCGACAGAAACCTTGCTCAACACCTCATGTCTCACCGGGTGTCTGCCGACAAGCGGTCATGTCGGAAAAGCAAGAACTTGGGAGGGTGACAACCAATGAGGTTGGCAAGCCGGTCAACACACACACACACGAAAATTCGAGCAGCATGACTGCGACATCTCAGAGCTCGGGTGCAGGCTTGGGAACTTCAGAGCCTGACACCTCGCAATGTCGAGCGGTGCCTGCACCAGAAGACACTTTAAAGCTTTGCCCGCTCGACTTCTGCAAAACAACGGTGATGCCATAATGTTCGACGGACTACCTGCTGCCATGTGAAATGTGCCACGGAGCATGCGCCTGTCTGCGAGTGCTTCCGCAACGCACCGACACCTTGGTCGCCGAATCTCCAGCCCTTCATTCGTTCTCCCGCGGACTGGATATCAAAAGCAAGAACTGCACCTTCAGTCTACAGTGACACATGATGCATTTGCAGGTCGCCCCCTTCTGTTCCGGTCACCGTGGGCCCTGAGATGGCCTGAGGCCAGCGCGATGCAGTCATCTGAAATGCCAGGGTGGGTCGACACCAGAACCTCCATCACGAAGTCCTACACTAAATCGCCTACAAGCACTGACCAATCAAACGCCCATCAGACTGTAGATACATGCAAAACCGAGGATGCAAGCACTGTAAAGCTGTAAAGGGCTGGCTAAGCTGCGTTTGCCGACTTCATGCGCTTCTTAGCCACACAAGACACCTTGCAGATCCTGTGTCCCTGTCTTGAGGAGGCTGGACGCGAGGCCAGGGCATGCAACATGTTGGGTGTCTAGGGTCCATCCTAAGTTTCCTTCTGTCTTCATCTCACACAGGGCGTGGAACCAAGGTCGTGCAAGCTGCAAAGTCTTTTATGTGCTTGCAGGAGGTGCGGTTGTTCACACAGGCCCAATTTGCGCGCTGGCACTTAGACAGTGCATGTACATAGGCAGCGTGAGAGGACACTACGACCCGCATCAGCATGCGGACGAGCCCGCACGAGCACGTGACCAAACAATTTAGTGAGACTTGTAACAGCCACAGCTGAGGTCACTCCTCAACTGGTGCATCACCTTCAAACCCATAGTGATCCTTGAGCTTCTCATAGTGTTTGTCTGTCCTGAGCTCGTGCCAGTAAGACTTGAGGTTGCAACAACTTCGAAAGATTCCGAGTTGACTCAGGCCTTTCTGGCGTGATGGTTTCCATATGATGGGCAGCACACGGCATAACAGGCATCAACAAGAGCTCAGCAGCTATGCAATCTGTTCGGAGGGGAGGGCTGATCTCTGTACTTTCCCTGCATGCTGCACTTGGTTCCATCCGATGCGATCCTGTGAACCAAGTCGTGGTGAGACTTTGCCCGTTCATGCACGACGCTGTTCTGCAAACTGTCGACTTTTCGCACTGGAACGACGAAAAATGCGACAAACTGGCAGCAACAAGAGCTTACCAGTTGATTGCAGCCACTCGCAGCAAGGATCGCATTGGAGCAACATCATGCATGCTGTTCGCCCCTAGTGAGTAATCAGTGGCATGTACTGTATGTACTCAAACAACTCCTCAGTTGCGCCAAGTCAGCGAAAAAAACGTCTTATGATTTCGTGGAACACCGTTCCCGAGCGACGCTTACGCTTATTCCTTGAATGGCGTCTTCGCACTTTGCAACACGGCAACACCAGCAGGAGATGCAGGCAGCACTTCCCAATGCCGAAAAGACTCAGCCATCCCTCAAAACGCAAACCCTCCCGACTCCACGCAACGAAGCGCACACGCTTGCCATCCTTCAACACCTCAGCTTAGGCAAGCTGGGAAGCTCTGGTGCGCATTCTCGAGAGTAAAAGGCAGGTCATGCGCGGAGTTGGCCAAATTCAACGCTTCGGCACAACATGGCCGATGGATTCATGTGCCCGATAACCCATCGGCGCCATCATCTCCAAGAAGCAGTTCTTGTCAAAGAAGCCACTTCTGCAGAGCAGCACCGCAGTCTACAAAGTCTGCATCTTGCTCCCTTGCCATGGGAGCACAAACACAAACCATGGCGTATGCATGGCGCTCCTTGTGGTATCATACTTGTCACGCAGGATCTTGACCATATTCTGGTCAGCGACTCCCGCAGGGATCAAGTCGTTGTAGGAAACCTGGATGCGCGACGCACAAGGAGAACAGCCCAGGAGCTTAGCTGAAATAGCAGGCGCGTCGTGGTGCGGGCAAGGCTCCAGACCAGTGTGGTTTCCTTGGCACAACAAGCCGTGCATGTCTATGCCAAGAGATCCGAAGCCCGGCCTAGATGCAGCAAATGCCCCAATGAGCGGAAGTCCAGGCAAAGAGCTAGAGACACAGGCAGAACGGCAAGGCTCGCAGCTGAAGAGAGCAGAGAGGAAACAAGCAAGCTCTGGCTTTGCGCTGCACATCTTCCGCACGTGATGCGAACAGGTGGGGGTTGGTTCGGCTCGCTCCCTTCTTCTCCGAAACTCCACGAAACACAAGTCATGCAGTCCACATCCCTGCGCGGCCGCGAAGTCAAGCGACTAGCGTCAATTGGTGATATGGAACAACAGATCAGCAGGAGTTTAAGCATCCTCAACCACATTCAACATCTTGCGCCAGGCGTCGGTCCATTTCCTGAAAACACTTCAGAAGCTCGGTGCGCCGCTTTCGCGGCAAAAGCTTTGGCGGCTGCGCTGCTATTGTGCACAGCCTGAAGTCAGCTTCGCCGACATGCGCCCGACTGATCAAGTGAGAGCGAGTCGCTAAGTGAGTCGCTAGCTCCTATGACCTAGTGTGGAACCCTGAACCGATCTGCCTGCAGTGGTCGAAGACCACGCACATGTGGTCCATGTCTTCAGTCGCGGCATAAGGCCACAAGAGACGCATCATGTCGTCCTTACTTACCTCGGAGAAAAGAGCCGAAAACACCATGCGTTTGAACGTCGCAACAGTAACTTAGGAGCTAGGGCAGCTAGGGTCGGTCCTGAGTCTGCAACAAGGATCTACAACAACCACCAGCAACTAGAATGCAACCGGAAGGCCAGGGTTTTACCTTGTGAGGCCGCCCGGGGCATGAGGTAGCGGATGCATCGCATCCCCAACACCCTCGCAACAGCTCACACTGGCTCTCTCTTCCTCTTAAGTTAAGTATATATTCCTGTAAGTTTAGAAGGTATATAACGGGTATATGAGGGGTGCACCCTCAGGTGAACCGTGGGACTGTGGCACACATATACGGGCTAGCACCTGTCCACTTTTCGCTTGCTGAAGAAGTTGGCGAACTCCTCGAGGTCGACGTCCCCATCATTATCCGCATCCATCTGGCACCAGCATCTGCAAAAGGTCTCCACCTCGTGCCATGTGCAGGTACGTGCAGCCATGACAGCGAAACGATGCAGCCATGTGCAGATGATGCATGACGGCCTCTTCATTGGTACCACGTCGATGCTGAGCCGCCCATTCCTGGCGGTTGCATCCCTCACGATACAGTTCTGTCTTCAGTAGAAGGCTGTTGTACACAGTTGGTACCTGCAGGGCTAGCCAACCGAACTCTTGCAGCACGGAGTCCTTGTCGGAATGCTCGGCATTCGCGCTGGGAATTCCAAGGACGAGCACCCGCCTTGCCAGGTTTTTTGGGTAGCCCGATTCATCCCGGTTCCCTGACCGGCTCGCTGAAATTGATGAAAGCGGCAAACTCTCGCTCGCTTCGCGCTTTCTCTGCTCGTCGTCGTCCTGACATTGCACAGATTTAGAAAGGCCCCTACCGATGGCCGTGTGGAGCCATGTGGAGCAAACTGTCCTTTGAGGTCGCCTCGTTGGACTCTCCACTGGGATCCTTGCTGTACTCTTTACCTGCCACCCCACTTGAACACATCAGAACATGCAAGCTAAGTAAGATCATGCGATGCAAGACAAAGTAGACACGTCAAGCAGACAACAACTTGCAGAGCGAGCTGCTCAAGGCAATCTTCACTTTGCCGCCAGCTCTAGTGCTCCTCAGCTGCGCTCTCAAAGTTACATCCTGGTGGCGAATACGAATAGCATCAAATCAGACTTAGATTTCTTGATATATGTGACACTGACATGTTATGTGACATGATGTCTGACTATACTAGACGATACTGTGACACTTACCGTGCTTTTGCTTGTTCATGAGAAGTTTATGACCATACCGTATCATTGCGAGTCCTCCGAGACACTGGGCACACACGATAACCAAACACAAATCCTGTCAAGCATGTCGAGCTTCAGCGGGTGGCCACGAGCATCCTTGCTGCGGGGGGACTCGAGAACCTGGCATTGTGAAACATCGGAAGCACTGAAGCTCAGGAGTAGCAGCCTCAGGAGTGTCTTCCTTTTAAGGCCACCCGCCAAGCAGACTCCGGAGTGGTTTTTTTGGGCACCCGCATGGCAGGGATTCTGGTACGGTGACTGTTGGCACGATTGGAATTGAGGGGGAGAGTTTGAGGCTCCTGCAAGCCTACGTCCCCTTCCGCACACACAGCAGCGCTGCCAACCAAGACAAAAGATACAAAAGCGGAAGGCAATGGGCTCATGCAAGTGCACCCCCATGCAGCTAGCAAGACGGCCTTCCCAGAAGCCATCACTAGAGCTGCCGGGGGGTGTTTGGGGTTTAGGGAAGTTGGGGAAGTTTGGCTGAAAGGCCTGCAGCGTGCTGCCCTGTACACGGGCAGAAAGAGGCACCGGAGTGGTACCTTCAGACGGGATGCTCTTTCAAGCTAGACCTCATGACTGCCAACACACTCGACATCCACCCAAACATGTGAGGCGCCTTGATCTTGCTCACGCCTCCTTGCCAATTGAACATGGCCAATCGCTTCGACAGTTGACAGAAACTGTCCCGCAACAGTCCTTCCACTGCCAGATGAAGGCCGATAGCGCCCTTCAAAGTCCACATCGCGATAAGGACGTGGAGTTGCACATGTGAAGCTCTTCAGGGTAGTGCCACCTGGCAGAGGCATCAGGCAGAAAAGCGCCAAGCAGCCTACCTGGCATGCAAATCGGCCCACACATCGGCGTTGGCTGTGGAGCTCCATGGTCTGCCAGGAGACCTCGTGACCACGACCCAGGCAGCTTGAAAGAACAAACCATTTTCCTCCGATAACGGCAAGTGGCCGCCAAGAAAGCTGCTGTAGTTACTCTGGAAGTAGTTGACCAACTGCTGCGTCTTGACCTCACGAGTTGCCCGTTTTCTAGATTCTAAAGTCTCGGCAAGCCGCAAGTAACTCATCACGTCTGGTTTGAGCTCCTGACTACTCGAATGTGCTCCGAGCCCGCGTCTGACGGCGTCCGTAATCGCGTCCTTGGCACATTGACCCTCGCCCCACAGGAGCGAGCCCCTGCTTCCAACTGACAGCCATGCAAGTTTCTGCCTTTGCCGGCTCAGCCTTTTGCAGCTATTTGCAATCCAGAAGCGGGGCTTGCCGGTCAAGTGGCATCCGCGCTCAGTTCGCTGGGCTGACTGGCGGTGCGTACCCATAAGCGGCAAACGTCTCCATGCAAGCGGCGACGTCACAGCACACGCTGATGTGGATGTTTGATTCGGTAGTGAAGCAAGTATGTAAATGAGGCGCACTGCATGTTGTTGTGGAGTTCTTGAACCAATCTGCCCGAGCTTGCATGCGTGCGTGTATAAGTCTGTGTGTGTGCGTTGCAGGCCATGCGGCCCCCAGCTCATGCATCATTTTTTCTGCCGGCGGCGATGAACTTAAACTGCCATGCACTAAACATAGTGAATTTGAAAGGAGCTCAGCTGCTGCCAAGGTCGGGGTCGCCTTCATCAAAAATTTCAAAGCCACCCGTCCAGGCAGGTGCATCTGCAACGCCTCTCGCTGACCGCTGCCCAACTCGGACAAGCGGTTTCAATTGCACCGAATTTCTTCTGCCAGGCTCATGATGCGGATCGCATGCTAGCAACTCAAGCACTTCCTTCTGTGCGAGCTCTGCTGTGTATGTTGGGTCGTCAAACGGATCGAACACAGAGCCAACCGATGATCGACCTCGTGAGAAGCGCGACTCTGAGAGCAGTGCCCTCAAGCCATTGGACAGTTCCTGAGTCGTGTTGGTCGCGTTGATCGTGTTGGCCAAGGGTCCGGGCAACTTTCTCTCTGGTGCTCGCGGGGGCGGAGCAGACAAGTCGCGCGCCAAGACCCGTGCAGCCTGCATCTCCTCGACAGAAACGTCGTCCAAGTCATCTCCCTGAGGTAGAAAGGATATGAACGCTTGGTCGTGTAGCGGCAGCTCTTCCTCTTCATCCTCCAGGAGTGTGGATGAACTCCATCTGGGTACTTGGCTGTAACGCCCTGAGTTCTCTGAGTTCATGTGGGCTGGTGAACAGGAATCCTGCTCGAAGCTGGGCTGAGAATCCTTGTTCTGCATAGCGCTCATGTCTGCAGCGGATGCAGGCACCGCTTCCTGGTTGCTGGCTCTCCGCAACCCCTCTCGCTCTCGCTCGACGGGCCCGGTGGGCGGCAGCAACAGAGGCGCCACCTGACGAAGAAGGGATGACACAAGCTCATAAATGGCGGTTTGTGCATGTTTCTGCGACATGCTCCTTGTCAATCTGCGCGAACAAGACGAAGAATTCAACGAGCGTATTGTATACAAGTAACACTCATACAACCCCGCGTCCAAAAACATGCCTCACCCTGCGCCACCGGCTCACGCTGCTTCTGCCGGCCTGTCAGGAAGAAAGGGCCCGGAGCAAGGAGGATTTAGCATTCGTCATATTTTGCAAGGAGTCTGCCGCGCACAGCCGGACCCGTTCGTTTCCTGCGTCATGACTTCACAACCAAAGTCTTCCTTCCTCCCTGCTACACAGGCATCCAGGAGCCTTCTCGAGCAGCGCGTTTGGCCATCCGCCGCTGGAATTCACGGAAACGGCACTGAAGTCTGTGCTGAGGCTGAGCTCCGCGATCAATTCCCTCCACATACCTCACGGTAGAGGAACCACAATACATCTGCAAACCGACTGGCTAAACAGAAACTAGGTCAATAGTCAAAGTCAGGCTGCACATCTTCAGCTTGCTGGAACTTATGCTGCCGCTCCAGGTTTGCAGCGGCCGCTTCGTAAAACAGTGCATGGCAAGTTCCAATTCCTGACGCTTCGGCATTTACTGGACTCGACACAAGTTTGCGCACGTCGGGGGGGCCTTCTCTTTCAAGAAACTCGAAGACCTCAGAGTTTGCATGGAATTGCTCCGAGGGCGAATTCAACGACGCATAGCAACTGAAACGAGGCATCACCAGCAGATGCGAGCACCTTCACTAAACACATCCCGCCTGATCTGGATTCGGCAGCAGCGCTGCATGTCTGATCCACAAACGCAAATACCGAATATCATCCTTCAGCGCAGGATCGCCTGTGAGAGAATAACCTGCGTTGCACAGGTTGCAAGGAGGTCGCTGCGACTGTGTATGGAATGGCATGGACTCAGTAACATTCCATTCAAGGAACAAGCACGTGCCAGCACGTTGGCTTCATGTTCCGATTTCGATACGTTCTTCTCCGCCCACTGCACATACTCGCACCACAGCCCAACCTGCACGAAGCATTGCTTTCACAACTCATGGCACACAGCATAAACAGTTCACAGGCTCACGAACCCACCATCATCCGAGCCGCCATATCACCCACGTTGGCTTGCAAACGGCGTTCGAAGTCGTCTTGCACAGATGCACGCAAACCATCTGCAGAGTCCTCCTGGCAAAAACACCCACGGCCACACAAGCAACAACACAACCGCGCCCTTCCAAAAAAAAGTGCAACTGATTTCATGGTGCTGACATGTGCTGACCTGCACTGCATTCTCAGTCACGCGGGGTTTGTCTGGAAGTTCCTCTTCCAGCCATTCATCAGGAGCAGCCTGGGACGGTTCATGCATGTTCATGCGGCCCACACCGTTTGACATGTGTTGGCTTTTGACTGCAAAACGTTCCACCTGCATGTACAAGCTTTTGAAGGGCGCGGTGTCCAATACATTGCGAAAGTTCTGACCAACGTCTGCCTCACAAGATCTTGACGAAATGAAATTGGAGGGGACCATGGCCAGAAAGATAAGCCTCAAGGTTTTCTTTGCCACGTGGTGCTGGCTGATCAGGAGGAGGCAAAGGCAGGCCCTTGCAATGAAGTGGTCCGGATGCCTGGCCAGCTCGATGGCAAGTGTACAACATGGACGTCCTGAATGGCAACATTAACATGGCCAGCAGCACTGTCGCCAGCATCTTGCAGAAAATCCCAGCAAACGCGGCCTGAACTGCAGCTACGCCTTGCCTTTTATGCATCAGAAATTTTCACCGAACGCCAAGTCCACGGCCTTGAAGAACACCGGTGTTCTATGGACCCTATGGACCCTATCCGGACGGCATCTAGTGAGGCTAATGAATGTCTAATGAGTGTCTAGTGAGTGTCTAATGTTTCGACTTGTTGGTTGACCCTGCCCGGTGTCGCTTCCAAAGCGCTTCATGCGCAGACCACATCTGTCAACCGAATGCTTCACCGCATACCAACTGTTTGTGCTATCATATGGTGCCGCGTGGACACGCATGACATGGACACTGCCGGTGCCAATCGGCACTTGAGCACAACAAATTGTCGAGCTGGTGGCAACCGAAACCACTGCAGTGAAACTCAATGAGACCATGATGTAAGAGCATAACCCGAAGAAAGACGCCCAGAAGGGTTACAGTACGATTTCGGGAATCGGTTCCAAAAAGATGCACACCCCCCCCCCCCCCCCCCCCTCCCACCACGCCCAAAGTATTTTACTTCGAACATCCCCACCCTGTCTTGATAGAGATACTCTGGGGTTGGGCACTCAACACAATCTTGGGGTTGGGCACTCGAGGGAGATTCTGGGGTTTTGGGGCTGGAAACACTGGGCACTGGGGTTGGGCCTCTGGGGTTGGGCACTGGAGACTCTGGGTGGGGCACACTTTGGGGTTGGGGAGACTCTGGGGTTGGGCCTCTGGGGTTCTCTGGGGAGCAGACCTGGCGAGGAGAAGAGTTCCGGGCAAGGAGAAAAGTTTGGGGGGAGGAGAAGAGTTGAGGTTAAAATCTAACAACCCCACACCGAGGGTGTGGAAAAAGAAGAATTGAAAAGGGCAAATTGGGTTTGTTCGATCAAGTGCGCTCTGGAGTCTGGAGGCGGTACGGGCTGTCAAAGCTCGCGCTTTGCAGGAAAGCCGGGTCAAGGTCAAGGAAAAGGCCCGCGCACACTATTGCATCCAGGGAAGCCGCTGCCGAGCAACCCTCAGGCGCTTGCTCCGACTCCGCCCCTTGCGGTTGTTGCCACAAGATCCCACGAGGGCACCTCGAATCTGCTCTTTCGGAGGCTGAGTGAGCACCATACAAGGGTGTCGCGGGCAAAGTGTGGGCGGTGTGCCCGGGAAGCCCAGAAGGCTGCCATCCGCCCATGAGGTGATTGGCACTGCGCCTCGCAGAAATGGCTGGAGGGGCGCGGGCGCCGGCGGTCCGTAGGCCATGGCCTGCTGCGGAAACAGCCATGTAGTACACGTGGGCTGCTCGAGTCTCATAATTATGTCTCAGGTTGCTGTCAGGTCAAGGGCCTACCTTGTTTTTTTTTTTTTTCCTCGCACCTTTTTCTGCTGGTCAAGGCGGTCCCAGTGCAGCGCAACGGCAAGGCTCGCGAGCCTTCACGGGAGGCGGCTGGCAATGGGGGGAGGGATGGCGGAGTCGACGAGGACCTCGCTGAGGAGCGGGGGGTCCCCATCAACGTTGGCAGTGCCACCGAGCGGGAGCGAGAGAAGACTGGCGGCGAAAGTCCGCGCAGCTGCGAAGGAGATGAGGGACGACCAACGCAGCGTGAAGGCAGAGGTGGCTGCGGCCCGGCAGGTGGCAGGGACGGCCCGCGCCCGGCAGCGAGCAAGCAAGCGGACGAAGTTAGCGGCCTCATTGCTCCAGCGCCCTCCAACTTCAAGCGCAATGACGGCGAGCCTGCAGCGGTGGGCACGGCAGAACTCTGGGTAGCTGCGCTCCTTGGCCCGCCTGGCTGCCTGGAGGGCTGCACCAGCAGTTTGGCCCCTGACCCTGCGCGGGGCACCAGCAGCGGTGAGGGGAGAGACCAGGGTGGTGTCAACCGCGACCTGGGCACCCCCCCACAGAGGCAGGCCGTTGGCGATCACCTCAATGCGCCTGTCATCCTGACGGACGGGGTCGAGATTGAGATCTCGGACGAGGACATTGAGGGACCTTGTTCACCCCCGCAGGTCCCTGACTCCCGCTAAGTATACAAACGGCGGGCTCACCTTAGCAGCACCCCGCGGAGTCGACGAGTTCAATGACATCAGCGGGGCTACCCCGTCCTGCCAGCTAGGCAGCGCTGGCATCGTCCACACGCCGAGGGCGGCCCTTTTTTTTTTTTCCCCCTCGCACCTTTTTCTGCTGGTCAAGGCGGTCCCAGTGCAGCGCAACGGCAAGGCTCGCAAACCTTCACGGGAGGCGGCTGGCAATGGGGGGAGGGATGGCGGAGTCGACGAGGACCTCGCTGAGGAGCGGGGGGTCCCCATCAACGCTGGCAGTGCCACCGAGCGGGAGCGACAGAAGACTGGCGGCGAAAGTCCGCGCAGCTGCGAAGGAGATGAGGGACGACCAACGCAGCGTGAAGGCAGAGGTGGCTGCGGCCCGGCAGGTGGCAGGGACGGCCCGCGCCCGGCAGCGAGCAAGCAAGCGGACGAAGTTAGCGGCCTCATTGCTCCAGCGCCCTCCAACTTCAAGCGCAATGACGGCGAGCCTGCAGCGGTGGGCACGGCAGAACTCTGGGTAGCTGCGCTCCTTGGCCCGCCTGGCTGCCTGGAGGGCTGCACCAGCAGTTTGGCCCCTGACCCTGCGCGGGGCACCAGCAGCGGTGAGGGGAGAGACCAGGGTGGTGTCAACCGCGACCTGGGCACCCCCCCACAGAGGCAGGCCGTTGGCGATCACCTCAATGCGCCTGTCATCCTGACGGACGGGGTCGAGATTGAGATCTCGGACGAGGACATTGAGGGCAACCGTCGCCCCTGCTTCTCTGCAAACCCGGGCGGTCGCTCGCTCCAGCGGGCCAGCACGTGCGCGCAGGACGCCTGAGCGCGGACACGCAGCGCGGTGATCGCCAAAAGGGTCTTGTCTTGCTTGGCATCGGCATCTGGCAGCCGTGAGGGGCAGGGGGAGGCGGAGCCTGCGCAAGAGGAGCACGCGAAAAATCGGCGATGCCAAGGAAAACTCAGGCAAGGTGGGGCGGGCAACGAAAACTCGCGCAGCATGCGGACCGGCTTGCGAGAGCAGCAGGGCAGCGGAGGCCGAATCTGCTTCGCGTAAGTGGGCACGGTGAGCGAAGTCATCGACTGCCTGGGAAGCGGGGCGCTGCCACCCACGCGTGAGGTCGAGGGATCCGTCCTCATCGGGCTGAGACGGGGCTTCACCCTGAAGCAGCTGGGCCCAGTCAGGAGGCTCGAACCCGATGGCCTGCAGGGATGAGCGGGCAAGGCGCAAGGTTTCGAGGGCAGGGGGGGCCGCGCAGTCGGCTTCAAGGGCGGCAATGAGCTCATGAGCATGGGCGGCATCACGCCGAGCAATGGCTCGCAGCGAGTCGGCCCAGTAGGCCGCAGGCGCGTGCCTGGCGGCACTCCGCAGACCCAAACCACCATGCCGCAAAGCAAGCTGCGCACGGGCCTGCGCGGTCTCCGGCAAGGCAGTCCCGGCGTCAGCATACAAGAGTGACTGGAGGCAGCCGAGGACTGCAGCGTCATGGCTCGCTGCATACCCTCGCGTGTCATCGAGCGGCAGGGTCCGGATGGCATACTGCGAGCGCGGCGCAGCACAGCAAGAGAGCAGCAGCCACGCAACCTGGGAGTCCTGGAGCTGTGGGAGGGCGTCCAGCAGCTTGGCCTGTCGCGCCAGGACATCATGCAAGTGGGCATCGACAAACTCCCGGGTACCGAATGGGACACCGAGTGCGACAAGACCGCGCTGCGCCGGGGGGAGCGAGAGGTCGCCAACCCAAACTGGAGAGTCCGGGGCGAGAGCAAGCACGCCCGGCGGCAAGGTGCCAGCAGCATTCCAGACCCTGGTTTTGGCAGCATTTAGTTTGAGGCGGGCGGCCCTTTGGCAAACCCCACCAACGCCGCCTTGCGGAGGCGCGCAGGGCAGCAAGTGCTGGCCTTCATCGCCCCATCGTCCGCGACGCGCCGTTGTGGACCGCCCCGCAAAAGCTCGGGATAGCGCGCCTGCTTGCCACGGCGCACGGCCGCCAATGCGGCCCCGCGCCGTAAAAAAAAAAGTCACGCGCGTCGGCCCGCGTCGGCACTCAGGACTGGGCGACCTGCTCGTCAGGGGCGAGACCAGCGTCGCATCACAACACAGCGCCTCACCGCCCAGCGTCGTGGTTCGGGCCAGCCACTGCTGTGGCACCACCCTCAGCCCCGACCGCTTCGCGCGCGACTTGCACCCTCGCACGCTTGAGGATGCGACGAGGCAGTAAGGCAGTAAGCCCGTGCGCGGGCAGGCGACGAAGTGGTCACCTAGCATGGCAGCCGAGCGCGCCCGTCACCACACACCACATATTACACCAGTGGAACACGGTGTTGGGAAGCTTTGCGACGGCCTACATGGGTTAGACGTGCTTTGAAGTGGCAGCCGGTGGGGCGGCCTAACCCTGGTAGACGCTGCAGCATGTGGATGACTTGCCTGGACAACTTCGCTCGCTTCCGATGCTGGGCCAACTGGGAAACAGCAGCTATGAACAACAATGTGTGGAATGAATCACGCTACGATTTTTAACAAATTTGTGATGGGGCAGGAATCTGCATAAAAGGAGCCTGTAGAACGTTTCATCTGTACCCTAAAGGGGACGCCTTCGGGCGATCAGGTCTCGACTCGACGCTAAAGGACCTTAGAAAGAATACATTCTTTTGTTGGTGCTCGCTTCTTTTCCATCCGCAGAAGTCCGGTCGGGGCCTATGCCGCCATGTTCTGTTTTGGTTTTTTTTTTTTTTTTTTTTCGCGCGCCTTTTTCCGCAGCCTGTCATAGCGGGGGTCGGGTCGGGAGGGAGGGGCCTCACCGCCGCGGCGGCACGCGGCTGGCGGGCGGGGGGCGATCCCAGCGACCATCGGCCAGGACCTCGTGCAGCTCAGGCGCGGCATCATCGCCGTTGCTCTCACCTGCAAGGGGCAGCTCGAGCAAGGAAGATGCGAACGCGCGCTGGGCCGCAACGGCCAGGAGCGCCGCCCATCGCGCCACCCAGGCGGTCTGAGCCGCCGGTCGGAGGTGCGCTGGGATGGTGGCAGCTCGGTGGCGGGCCAGGAGGCGCAGGAAGGTGGCTGCTTCCGTGCCAAAGCGCCCACCCACTTCCAGGGCAATGACGACCAGGCGGCACCGCCGGGCACGGAGGAGCTCGGGGTACGTGCCATGTCGCTTGCGCCGCGCTGCTGCGGTGACAGAGCGCCCCGGCTCAACGTCAGCCCGCGGGTGGGGCTCGCCCGTACGTGTGAGCGGGGAGACGAGCGTGGCGTCAACCGCGAGCTGCGAGCCGTGCCAAAGGGACAAGCCGTTGGCCACGACTTCGATGCGCCTGTCATCTGCGACGGGCACGTCGATGTTCATGTCGGCAACGCGGACGTTGCGAGCGACACGCGCACCGGCTTCGCGGCAAACCCGCGCAACGGCGCGCTCAAGTGGCCCTGCACGCGCGGCGAGCACGCCGCTGGTAGCGCACGCGGCACGGTGGTCCCCGAAAGTGTCGAGCCTGCCACGACAGCTGCACGTGCGGGGGGCGAGTGGCAGGGGCAGGCGCAGGCGCCGCAGGAGCAGAATGCGGAACTGCGCATTCGGAATGGACACGGCCTCGTGCGTGGGCGCGACGGTGATGGCTCGGGCAGAGTGTGGCCCAGCCTGCGACAGCAGCAGCGCACGGGACGCAAGGGTGAGGTCAGAAAGATGCGTCTCGCACGCGCGCTCGTCGCACGCTCCGGCAGCTTGGCGCTGCCATCCCCGCAGGGCATCACCTGGCTCGAAAGCGCAGCCGCGCGCTGGCGGCGCGTCCGAGGCGTCAAGCAGGGAAGCCCACGCCGGCGCGTCGTAGCCGATGGCGCGAAAGGCATCGCGTGCCTGATTCGCAGCGGCCGCCGCGGGCAAGGGCACATGGCCCTGCAAGGCATGGAGCAGCCGGTCTGCAGTTTTGGTTTGCAGCCTGCTCTCCGGGACCTGCAGCGCGACCTCCGGGAGGACCTCGGAGAGCGCGTCTTCGCGTACCTTGATGATGTCACACTGCTGGCGTCACCTCAACGTGTCTGAGCAACTGAGCCTCCGGCAAGTGCACTGGCCTGCCTTGACTTGAGGCAAGCTGTTGCAGCACATTAAGTGCATGCACAAGTTCTTGCGGGGAGACTGGGGGGGCGGTGCGGAGGGCGTGGGCTGCCTGGGCCCAGCTTGCCCCATAGTGTGGATGGGTCTCCCACGCCCTCTCGGAGCATGCAGAAGTTGGACAAAAAGCCAGCTATGCGTCGGGCCTCGTGGAGCTGATGCATCCGGGGGGCCTTGCGTGTACCACGAGGCTGCACGTGTTTGCCGCGCTTGCGCAACGCCGTCCGCAGGGCAATCAGGCGCGGGGGCCGCCAGACGTTCACGGGGGCAGTCCAGAATCTGTGGCCGCACACCCACCCACGTGTTCCCTCGCGGAGGTCGATGGCGAGCCGCCTTGGGCCGTGTGTGGCGCACACAGGTTGCTGAGGGAGTTGGTTGAGCATGGGGTGGGTTTCATCGATCGTGGCATTGCAGCGCAAGCACACCCACTCCGGAACCCAGGCATTGGCCTCGCGCCGATAAACCGGAGCCCAGTGCATGTGGCGGTCGGGGAGCTCTTCCCACGCGTCGTCGGATGACGCGTGCACAGGGTCAGCAAGGTAAATGCGGGGGACAGCAAAATGGCAGCACGTGGGGCGGAGGTCCTGGGGCGGTGGCCTGGCGGTGTTGCGTGCTGGCTGTGTCCCGGACAGGGGCAGGCGGAGGTGGTGCCACCCCTTCCCGCTGACAAGCACCCGTGAACGCTGCAGCGGCGTCAGGCGGCCACTCAGCTCGGCAGGCGGGACAGCGCAACTCAACGACATTGGCAACGAGGTGCGCCGCGCAACCCAGGTGTAATGCGTGCTGGCAACGCGGCCATCGAAACAGCGCCTCCGGTCCGCGAGAATCAGGCGGTAGGTCGCACAAGCACACAGGGCATGCATCCACGGCGGGGCAAGCAGGGGGGGAAGGGGGCCCCTGGCCCCAGGAGCCTGGCCACAAAGTGGGGCAAGGCTGCTTTCAGGCGGCGTGCAATCGGAAAGGGACTCCGGTGTCATGGGGTGTGCATTGCGGAGGGAAAGGCGGACTTACACCCAGAGCCTTAGGGCAGTGCCAGATGGTAGCCCGGATGGCGCCGGGGGGTCAATGCTTATTGTAGTTTGCCCAAACTAGGTTTGGTGCGAAAGCGCGTAGACGATGGACAGCAACTAGGACCAGGGCAGCCTCAACCGCTGATGGGAGGCGCAGGACCTGCACAGGGAGGGCGCGAAAAGCAGAGCCGGGCTGTCTCCACCAAGGGGGACTGGATGCCGCGAAGGCAGGGCCAGACTGTCCCAAGGAAGGAACCGGATGCTTGGCACTATGGCTTGGAGCGACTACGAGGCCCCCCAGCTGCGCGTCAACACGCCCAGGGGCGGCCAGCAGGTCTCCCAGCTGCGCACACAGGCGCCCAAGGACAACCTGACCCGCGTGAAGTGGCTCTACGGTGGCGCCGCCTGTGAGATTTAAGACGCATGTGCTTGAGCCAAAATGGCTTGAGCCAAAATGGCTACGGCGCTCTTTCTTTTCACTGCAGCTTTGCTCGCAAACGCTCGTCAAGCTCTCGTACCGCCGCAACACAAGTCCTGTCCACGACGGGGCGCGGTGGGCTGTGAAGTCGCGGATGATGTGAGCTTTATCGTCGGTGTGAACGAGGTCACTGCCAGACAAGCACGAGTGCTGCAACGCCTTCCAGAGATGCTCGCTTTTATTGTCCTTATGTTGAGAACACGTGATGAGGGCCTCGGTAGAGCACTTGGAGCACACGACCAGAAGGTCTTCGCGGCGCTCCCTGTCGGTGGCCATCGAGAGAAAGAACCTTTGTCGCTCCAGGAGGGTGGGGGAGGGGGGCTTGATGCTAGCGTTTTCTGCGTCCCCAACAACAGCGTGGTGTGGGGGTGGGGGGGGGAGGGAGTGACAATAGTGTGTTCCATGTGCTGCTCAACAACACAAGACGAAGATGAACGTGCTACGAGTAGCAGCTCCTAGCAAAACACGCTGTGTGTGCTCTGCATTGTTTTGAGCCTCTGTATGCAGTTCTGTTGTTGTCCCGGACCTGCTTCCTCCGCAGCAGCATTCGGTCCGCCAACCCCAATGTCCGCAGCAGAGCTCGGGTCTGGCTGGAACGCGGCGATGTTTGGCGGTTCCTCCACTGCTGCGTTCCGAACACGGATCTTGCCTTGGTCTGGGTTGCGCCCAGTGGTCCCAGAGCGCATCGCTGAGCGCGCCATACAGGGTAGAAATGCGATCAGGGGCGCTGACGATGTAAGTATCATCGAAAAAAAAAAACACTCGCTTGGCTCCAGCGCTGACGCGAAATGGTGGAGGGCGTCGTGCTGGGCTACTGCGTCGTGCGGAGGCATGAGGGGGTCACCTAGCTTTCCCACGTGCTCGGTCCGTGCGTCGTCAGTCCAGACGGAACTGCTTTCGCTGCCGTAAAACTGGCGAGCAAACAAAGCCGAGGCCGGGATCGTAACCCCTCGAGCACGGCCTGAAACATGGTCGAACGCACCAACAGCGTCGACCGACAGGATCCAACAACACAGCTGGTGCAGGGGTGGCACTCCGTGGTGCAGCCTGGAGCGCGTCGGCGAAGTGTTGGGCCAAGGTGTGGGCGACAAGGCGGCGAAACACATCTCCGAGGACTAGGTCACGCACACGGCCATTCGGCTTCCACAGTCGACCAATACGCACGGCTGCCAGATGCTGCCAGCACGGGCGCCAGCATTGGCGAACCATAGCGTGGAGCAAGGTGAGGTCGCCAGGTTCGTTTAACATGAAACGAAGATGCTCGTTCGTCAACCATGCCGCGCTCCGCGCACCTTTTTCCCAAGTCCAGCGCCGTCTCAGCCCTACAGATCGCCTGCAGCCAGCACGCACATCGCCTGCACGGCTACGGGCGCAGCGGCAGGCGACTTGGGCTCGCGGGGCCCGTGAGCGCCAGGCCTGCTCCAGAGCCATGCTGGCGACGGCCAGCACCCGTAATATATGCCCCACCAACATCGGGAGCAGCCCCAGCGGCCGCGCGGCGAAGAGCGGGCGGCGCTCTCTGCGACCGGACGCGCAGGAGTTGGCCAGCTCGCATGCAGCACAACGCGCCTCCTCGCGGCGTGGCGCCATAGACGACTAGGTCGAGCCGTCTGCGGTCATTAGCCGGCACTCCCGGCGCACTAGTGTGCACCAGCCACTGTTGGGGGATGACTTGCCCCTCGGAACCGACCGCCTCGGGGGCTACGCGAACCCAGGCTCGCTCGACGGTTTTCGCGCGTCGTGCCAACAACCCCGTGCGGGGGCAGGCCAAGGCGTGGTCCCCATACTCGTCGACCTGTTGGCCGCAACCCGGGCGTGGGCCGCAGCGGTTGGGGCGAAGCGGCAGGGGCAAACGCAAACGGCGCCCCAATGCGAGCTGCATGGCTTGCGGGGCGAGAGTAAGTGCTGCAGCTTCGTGCCGAGAGCCAGGCACCTGCGCGCGGCCCGCCTTGCGAGCGTAGCAGGCTTGGGATGCTGGCAGCAAAGCCGGCAGCAGCACGCGATCGCCATAGTAGAGGTTTCGAGTCCACGTCGCGTGGAACTGCCAGCCATGCGGCCAGTCTTCCGGGCCTGCATCACGGGGCTTCCGCCGCAGTCAGCACCTGCGAGCCCGGGAAAGCTCGCCTTGGCGGACTTTTGCGCACGCCTGGTGTCGCTTATGCTCGGAAACCTCGTCAGGCGGAAGCTCCGGTTTGTGGGCCGAGGGGCGCTGCCGGGACCTAGGCTGTGGAATGCGGCAGCGCGGCCAAGCAATTCGGAGAACTGTGGCGCCGCCCGCGTCAGCAGCATGCGTGGCACGCACTCTGGCGTGGCACGAGCACGGCCGGCTGGCTGCAAGATGCGGCGGCGCGGAGCTCGCTGAGCGCTTGCGTGAAAGCCTGCCAGGTGGCTGTCCGGTCGCGAGCTACACGACTACCCTCACCACCTCGCCCAACACCTGATTCACTGGAGCAAGCATCGTCGACATGTGCAGGTGATGCACTCGTTGTGCGTCACAAAACATCCGTCGCAATGTGTGGGTTTGCTTGCGATGCGTTGGTAGCTCCACCGCAGCTCCTTCGCTTCACTCGTTTCCTTTGCTTGTCATAAAATGACTTTGTCCGAAAGATTCGTGAAATTATGGACACGCAAGAACTGACGCAAATAGGGGGACCAGACAGGCCCGACGTCTTGGGGTGTGCCGCGGCCCCCGTGTTTGCGGAGTCCTGCACCACGTTGCGCCGAGAACTCTTTACATTCATGGGGATGAACAGGTCACTCGGGGAATCACTGCGACATGGATGCTCTGCAGCAACATTCCCTTGAAGACACACCGGGCCCACATGGCACGCGCGCGTCCCCTGTTGTGAATGCCCGTTCGGAGGACGCATCACAGGATACTGTGGCGTCGCCGTTCTTGGACACGGCCACTCCATCTCCGTCTCCTCCTGCACTTGAGCTGGTCGGTCCGGGAGATCCCGATGCTCCCGGAGCTGTGAATGGGTGCTGCCATAGTTTATGCCATGCGAACCTTACTGGAACACCCTTTTGTATCAAGCCTTGTCCGCTTGAGGCATTGTGTACGCCTGCAGCTCCGGTTGCAGTTACGGCGAGTTCTGCGCCTTTGTGTTCTTCTGCGGTTGCTCCGCCCGTTGTTGGCAGCATTCACCCGGCCAGACATCAAGTAGCGCAAACCCTTCATCAAGTGCCACATCAGGCGAATGCGCGCAGGCCTATGGATGGAGAGTCTAGTTAATTCGGTTGCCGCACTGGCTGCTGCCATCGTCACTGGATCCAGCCGCCGCTGCCCGTGCAATGCCTTTTTTGGCAAATGCTTGCTCTGTTCAGCGTGTGTTGGCGTCGTGATTGTACGGCCGCTGTTGCTGCGCGTTATTCCATGCCGCCAATGTGCTTGCACTCTACAGATATAGCTCCAGGAGTGTACAGCATTTTGTATGAAGCATTTTGCGTTGATCTGCCTAGGTGGCGGGCTGCCATACGCTTCTTTCATCACTTGTGCCGAAGGCTTTGTGACATCTGATCCAGCTCCAAGCACGGAACTCTTGTTCCGCTGCCTCAGTTAAGAGTGCAGTTGCTGCCAATCATGACAGTTCTCGTCACTGTTTTGCCCATCGGAACGACTTGTTCTGAATGGGTTTCAACCAGATGTTGATCTGTTCTTTGATGAGCCCAAGCAGGACTTTGTTTTGGACCTGATTTGCAAGTCTATGCCTACTTGACATGCTTCATGCCCTGCCCGGTGAGATGCCACAACGGTCTGTGACGTTCTGTGCTCCCCTTGACATACGCAAGGCTTTTTCGACGTCAGGATGGGCGCAGAACAGGAGCAGGAGCCAGGCGCCCTGAGGTCGGAAGCACTTAAGGGGGGAGCACGTTGCTGGGCAAGGGCAGAGTTGATAAATCCAGCATCCTACTTGGATCCAAAAAAGGCGTCCCCGGCCGGTCTGAAGCCGCAACCCAAACACCCCCAAAGCAACGATGCGGGGACAGCGGCTTGTCCGCCGCCAGGTGGGCAACGCTGGGGCCCTACAGGGCGAGACTGCTTCCGGCTGCATTGTCCACGTTTGGCCTCGCTCGGGAGTCGTCAGCCGACATAGCCCCCTTGTTTATTTGTTTTTGCCTGGTTGCAGCGTGGCTTTGGCTCGGCCGTCGACGTGCGTCGCCCAGAAGCTTTCCAGCAAGACTGCCCGTCACCATTGTGCACCATGCATGATGGGAGCGCTATGGGCCTCATGATCGCCATCTTCAGGTGCTTGTTTACAACACATCAGCCACTGCCCAAAGGTGCTGGAGGCTCGAGAAGACCTAAGCCAGGGGGCCTTTCGCGGCTTGCTTATGGGCTCCAGTAAATTGCTGTGCAAGTGCTCAAGTGACAAGGATGAAGATGTCCCACACCCGAACCATGTCATCCCTTTTTGCCTGCCGGGCCTCGTCGGTGCTCACGGTTTGAGCAGAGGACAAAGGCTGCAACAAGACAAAACAAGAGAGGGGTCTAGAGGCTTGGTTTGATGTGCGGACTATGCAGATTCCATCATGTACTGGTGGTATACACACAACGTCTTAAATCTTCTCACAACTTCTCACATGTCTTTGCAGCACTCGGAAAGTGCCAGGATGCTTCTGTTTGCAATTGCAAACCTGCTCCTTGGAACATGTGGGTGAAACCTGAAGCGTCGGCTCTGACGACTAGCGACTTGTCACTACTACGACCATTCTTGAAGCACAACAACCGCAGGATCACTGTGACAGCCTCAGGCAGGCCGGACCACGAAAAGAGGGACCTTTGTCAACAAGTGGAGGCAAGCCAGTCTTGCGCACACTACTTGGAGGTTCATGGTACTTAGGGCACTTCAGGGGCTCACAAGTGGGTTACAAGTACAGTTATATTTGGTTAGTAAGTACCATGAACCTCCAAGTACACAGCCTACTGAATGCACCCACCCTGCGTCAAAGATCTCTTTGCTTGGCCAAGCAGAGCGCCTTCAGCAGCGCGCCGTGGGTCTCTGCCTCCATGGAGCAGCAAGGGCAGTGTCTCCGACAGCTTCGATCATTTCTAAAAACGGCTAAAGCCGAAGCGCTGGCGCATGGAAGACAGCAGATGCCACGCAACTCGCGCTCAGACAGCGCCAGCTTCAAGCAGATTCAAACAGGAAAGCCGGACGTGCAGGGCGTGCGAAGCCGGAACCTGCGTCGCGGGAATCTGCTGACATCTGCTGCCCTGACAGCGCCACAGCGCAGCATGCTGAGGTTCTTGCTGGAGTCGGCTGCTGCACCCATTCCATCTCGGAGTCGCGCACAAAGGCGATGGGGGAAGCGCTCACCAAGTTGCCACGGACTGGGAGAAGTCAACCCACAACAGGCAGATGGCACCGTCACTACATTGCTACATATTGCTACATGAACCCTCTCTGACAAAGTCCTGCCTTCTGCACGGTTTTGGATCTTCAGGCCCTTCCTGGATGCGGAGCGGGGCATATCAAGACGTGAGCCTGATCATGCTACAGAAGAAGCTGTGGCGACCGCGACTCGAAAACACCGTGGATGACGATGTAGGCCTGAGAGCGCGAAGAATACTTCAAGCCTATGCCCTTGCTGCTGAGATCTGCTGAAGCAGCTCTTCGTCGATTCTTGGTGATGAGGGCTCCCGGCGGCATTCAGCTCTTCCTGCTCCCGGAAGACTGTGGCCTTGGGCTTCCGCGATGGCTTCGCGGGGGCTTCCAACGTAGCACCGTGATCTGTATGTGCATTGAAAGAAGAATGAGGCCAACTGAGGCTCTGGCACCTGCCTCAAACTCTAGGACGTCACAATGCCCCAGGGCAGTGGCCAGGCGAGCATCAGACTGCGCGTTGCGAGACTTCTGCTTGCTGGTGTGCAACTCATTGCAACTCAGGCCTCACCAGGAAGACAGACCTAAGTGCAACATGTTCATGCAGAGGGGGACCAGAGGCGTTCGCACAAAGATATTGTTCGATGTTACTGCTCGTCGCAGCTGACACTGAACTCACCAGGACTGAAGCACTCTTCAGCAGCCACGTGTGGAAGGCCCTCTTCATCTGCCTGGCCGAAAGAAAGTTGCAGGGGCCTAAGCACCATGCTTCATTCTGGCACTGAGACAAGAACTGCACTGTGAGGAAAACTTCCTGGGATCTGCTACTGTACTCAGTGGCAAGACCTTCCCCAACCACGACCCTTTCTCAGAGATCCTCGATGCTCAAGGGGCCTTTCTTGGGACTCCCAAGGTCAACGCAGTGCTGTAGAGAGAACAAAGGGTCACTCTTGCTGTTCCTTGCAGAACTCGATATCAAGAGAAAACCTGAAAACCTGCTTTGGGCAGCCGCGGATATGTTCATCATGATTCTCGTACCCTTGTTTAGTTGAGAGCCCATCAGAAAAGACCTGAAGGGCGCATGGCATGCGCTAAAGAACAAGCATTATTAGAGAAACAGAATGCAACAAAAGAGACAAACCGTCCACATATCCCTATATAAACAGTATATATCAAACCTATATAAACCCTATATAATCCATAAATCTGATCAACTCTAGACGCGGAACCCTAAACCCTCCAAGAGGGCTCAAAGAAGGCCCTGAGAACCCCGGATCGCACCTCTCCAGTGCTTCTTGCTCCCCAGTGCCTGCCGAAGCCAAGATGTCCTCGCGGGAGAGTTTACGCAGGAACGTTGAAGGAAGTTTAGGGTTTACGGTTCAGGGTTTAGGGTTTAGGGTTTGGGGTTTAGGGTTTGGGGTTTAGGGTTTAGGGTTCAGGGGAACCTTTCCAAACTATGGTTCAGGGCAATCTTCCTCACACGTCCCATATCTCAAGCTGAGCAGATCAGCAGACTGGCCCAGTCCGGGACGGTGCAGGAGAGCGTCTTGACCTCTCAGGCATCCCAATGTGCCCTAAACCCCTAAAACCTAAAACCTAAACCCTAAACCCTTAAAACCCTTAAAACCCTAAAACCCTAAAACCCTAAAACCCCCAGCCCTAAATCCTAAACCTTAAGGGCCAAACATCACTTAAGACGAACTCGTCTTCGGTACAACGGACTGGGCAGGTGCCATGCAGCTGAGGCGCCTCTCCGGAGTGGGCGGTCACCTGCAGCTGGATCGTCTTTTCTGTTGGCGGTCTCTCTGTTTCTTACCGTGTTAAAAACACAAACCTGCTTACTCATTTTGAATTTGGATTAACATTAATGTTTGTATTTGTTGTTTTTTCTACTGTATTCTATGTATGTGTATATATAATCTTTATATATATATATATATATATACATCTTGTATGTACTAAAGGGGCGATTACAGGACAGATGCAACTCGACCAGGCCTTGATGTCATACGGTTCGTCATACAGCAGTCTGTCCCTTGGCAGCCACAGGAGAGACACAGCCGGCGTGTTGTCCGAGTCGTGCGCTTTAAGCCTTTAAGCTTTGTTTTGGCTCCCTGCATTCCAAATGACATTCCTGCCAGCAGCAGCTGCCCCTGGGCGACTCAGATCTACCGCATCTACCGAGTATCTTCAGTCATGCACTGCGCAGGACGACGCACAGGACTTCCGCACCTTCTCCTCGTCACCACACTGAACCATCACTGAGCCAGACTCGACGATGAAAAGCCTCTGACCCCTCGCTTATCCCAAGCACAGCAAACTCCCAACCCCTACAGTTCGGCCCCAAACCCAACATCTCAGCTGGCTGTGGCCTGTCTGCTGTGTCCTCCTGGTCAATGATGACGTCACCCTTTCGGAAGGTACGCCGCTGCAACCTGCAGTCGAGGGGCCCCGAAGGGTCCTCAACAAA
This sequence comes from Symbiodinium natans, assembly GCA_905221605.1. Lineage (NCBI taxonomy): Eukaryota > Dinophyceae > Suessiales > Symbiodiniaceae > Symbiodinium > Symbiodinium natans. The sequence continues at coordinate 125,597 of CAJNDS010002349.1, forward strand.
AATCAAGGGCGAAGTAACAAGATGAAGAAACATATTATGAAAGCAACAAACCATTTTAAAAGTAGTAAGCCATTTCGTTCCATGAATACGGACTTACTGGTATGCACACTAGTCATGAGTACAAGGACCGACGCCCAGCCTTCGTGCAATGGTGTTCTTGGCAGATGCTGTGAGACCGGCCAAGATGGGGATGCTGCCAAAGACCTGCGGTCTAGCTCAGCTTTCAAACTTACCAGGGCCAGCGTGACCTGACACCAGGAGGTGTTACTTCTCTTTCGCAAGCCCCGCAAGAATGGGGCACGAATTTCGAGAAAGTTCTCTTGGGAAGACCAGATCGGCACAAGAAGCACCCCCTGCCTGGGCCTTTGCCAGGATCTGCCTTGGCTCATTGATCATCGTGTCGACTTGTTTCAGCTACTGCAAGTGAGCGCAAACCAGAAGGGCCCAAGCATCTTTGCGATCTTGTCCTCACCGATGAGGCTAGAAATGTCCTGGGATGCAATGCAGAGATGATATTGCCTCAACCAAACATATGCAACACACAGGAAGCCGGCCTCGCGGGTGAGGGAAAGGGCTGTGACGTGTGTGGCCGCACGCACAGATGCAGTTCTTGGCATGTCCTGGCGGATGCAACTGGACACCTAGCTCAGGCGCATGCCCACAAACGTCTTTGCGCAAGCAGATCCAATCACTGAAGCTGCGGCAAACATCGTTGCAAGCTCTCCGAAGAAGGCACCCTTCTTCAGCTGGGTCAGTACGACCTTTTGGTGGTCGTTGAATATATCTATCTTTCTTGCAGTCGACGTCATGAACGAACTATGGCAGACTTAGTGCTGCCTGCAAAGCCATGGCATCTGCAAGATGTTGGCTGATGCTAGATGGCATGTCTTCACATGCAAGAGGCAAAACGTGCAGCGCACATGCACACTGATGTCTGCTGGCAGCATTGCCTCTCTCAGCTGAATTCCGTTATCACTTGGCGCAGACTTCTCGGATACTATCTGTCCAGCTAATGTTGCTTACTCTGTCACGTGTATGGCGCCCCCTCCCCTTCTCTCCCCTTAGAACCTTAATAAACATCATAATCTTAATATCCTCTTGGGTTTTATTTAAACATATTTTTTGCAAAAATGAAAAACAATTCCCAAGGGGCATATAGTCCCCCCCCGCCCACCCCAAACAATTAAGGCCGGGACAGTTGCCGTCATATCGGACCCCACAAGGCAGCAAACTTGTCTTTATAGGGAAGCTCCCTATTCTAAAGCCACTGGAAACATTGCAAATGGCTCTTGAGCCCTGGGCCTCACGGTCATCCAAGAGCTTGCAGGCATCGCAGACGCCCCTCTCGATGATGAAGAGCATGTCCCCAATCTGCCCGCCGAGGCAACCAGGAGCTTTCCGGGCACCCCAAGGGACCACAGGGATTAGGGTTTAGGGTTTAGGGTTTAAGTTTAGGGTTTAGGGTGGGTTTCTGGAGTAGGGTTTAAGGGGTCCCCTGGCCTCCCCTTCTTGGATGATATACCTTCCGGCCGGGAAATTCCAGGGCCTCGTGAACACATTCCCTTCTTGAACTTCAAGGGGAACCGAGGTCATCTGAGATCAGCAACTTGAGCTTCCCGACAAGCATGAACTGCTCTTCCTCGCGGGAAATTTGATCTTCAACTGCTGCGAGGGAGACTTCCTGTTCGTTTGATTTTACATGCCAGCCTTAGTCAGGACGTCTTCAGAGAAGAGCTGGATCCTTCAACCGACACACGCTTCGATCCAAGTGCAGTCCGCCCCCGTGTCGGGCCTCGAAAGGAATTGTCGCTGCTCCTCCTGGACGGCCCTGAGTGCGAGCGCTTTGCAAGCCCTTCGGAAAATTGCCGAACACAAGGTCCGTAAAGTTTAGACTCGCTCTGCACACTGCGTTGCAGAGTGTGTTGGAGTTGCTGCTGATGCTTGTGGTTGGACCTGGACCTGACCATGGGGCCAACGGAGTCTGCTACAAACTTGTTGTATCCTTGGGGAGTCAATCTGTCGTTCGATATTTACTGGGAACTGAGCCAGAACGAGCGAATGGCTTCGGCCACTGGCTGATCAACCACGCACGGGAAAGGACAAGCAAGTATCACAACTTGGCTATATATGTGGAGCTAGGTTATCGGACTGCCCGTTGAACGCTAAACGGGCAGGGACGATAGCTGAGAGCTCTGCCATATAGAGCTCGGTGGGAAGCGGATGAGCGTTACATCCGTCAAGGCCTCACAGGTTTGCAAGCTGCATGCCACCGACAGCTTTCTTCCGACCAAAAACTGAGCGGGAAGCCACCAGCGAGTATGGTGCTATGGCGCTCTTGCTGGACAGGCACCTTGTCACAGAACAACGCTGAAACACTGCGGCAAGCCCACGATGGGCCGCTACTAAGTCGCTGCTACGTGCTGAGGCCACTTCTCCGCCCCAAAGTACTCACCAGGCATCACGTGCTCGGGGCCTGAAGCTTTGGGGTTATCATGGGTTATCGTTGGCAGCCCTCAGCTGGACATGAAGGGATCTAAGAATCTAAGGGCTTAAGGTGACGGCAGTTGACAGCCTCGGAGGTGCTGGCCTGCGCAGCATGAGTCCCCCAAAGTGATCCCAGGCGTCGGATGCCTTGGAGATGTCGGCCTTCGAGTCAAAAGGACGCCTTTCCTTGAGGTCGCCGTCATAGACCGCCACCTCGCCAGACTTGAGCTGGTAAACCTTGCAGGTCAAAGAGGCTCAAATCCAGGCAGGCCGTCTCAGAATGCACTCTGAGAACGCCACATACTCCGAGCTCGCATCCCTGTCCAAAGATGTCCAACGCATCACCCAGCCCGAGCCCATGGTGCGACCAGCCATATCATGGAAACATGTGAGGTCTTAGCGATGAAGGTCAAAACATCCCTCTCAAGCGTGCCGGCTGGACTTGTCCATTATGACGTTCCATTTCTTGAAAACCACCTGACTGTCCGTAGCAGCACACGCTGCAGAGACTGTTTCTCAACATCATGCACATCATGCCATACTTGCCTACGCTAGACACGCCAGCGCAGCAGCAAAGCGGTCGCCCTTGCAAGGATGGCACCTGCCCGCTGCCCTCCACCAGCTGATCCGGCAGGCCATTGTATTCGGCAAGCTTGCCACTTTCCAGGACATAAACCTGCAAGCGAGCTGTAATGTTGGACGCGCAGTACTAGGGGCCTGGCCGGGCTATTCTGGGCCCTGACTGTTTGGGGCTGGAGACCAGGACCCGCTTCAAAGTCAAATCGTCCGTACGTCGTAAGAAACACCAGCTTCGACCGTTCTGAGGGGGTGGGGGAGGTTAAGCAGGTCCAACATTCGTCCATACATAGCCCTGCCGAGCATAAGTAAAAAGATACTAGTTACTAGCAGCTACCTGAAGATCCTTAAGAAAAGCCTACTTGTCTACGGCAAGCAGCCCTGCGAAAAACAGCCGGCAGGTAGGCAACATGCTTGCGTATGCGTAGCTCTCCATGTCTTAAAGGCAAGCCGAGGGGGAGGCATATCTCAAGGTGGAGTTCCTGGCCATGGCCAAAGGAGGTCACTTGACATGTTGAGACCTTCGGAAGGTTTAGCGGTTTTTTGCAATACTCTAAAGCATGTGCAGATCAAACATGGCAGCAAGTCTGTCTGAAGATCACATTCCACTTGAGGAATCTGACCTGCAAGGCATCGACCGTTGGATGCTTGTGAATGAACGCAACAAAGCCAAGGAATCCCCAGCTTTTTGTGGATACTCCGGGTACTTGCCATCATCCTTATCCCTACCTCAGCGCCGTACCCCTACGCAGGCTTCTATTCGCAGAGGCTTCAGCAGGCACTCCGGTCTTCGGCTGGCTTCAGCTCGTCTCACTACACGCGGAAGCGATGTCATAGGACGGGTATTGTGATACGTTCCTTCGTCGCACGGCTGCAGCAAGCATGCCCTGCCTCCTCTGCCTGCTGAAAAACTGTCTGGAAGTTCTCATCCGCCAATCTCTTGATGGCAGGAATCCTTGAGCTGTTGAGGTCGGGCGCCCATTGGCGTGTGATTTTGGGGGCTCCGAGTTCCTGACTGCCTTACCAAGTGGGCTCGGATGGATCTGTGCAGTCTCGCCGCCTTGGGGGAGTGAGTACCAGCAACAGCCGAAGATCTGCTGCCACATCTGTGACAAGACTGAAGGGCCGACCATCTCCGTCCTGCTTGAAAGCTCTTCGCCAGCAGTGTTTACCAGCTCCTGGCAAAGGCCCATGCACAGCCCTGCACCAGAACTCTGGCTGCAGCTTCTGTGAACTACATTGAACTACCATGGCATATCGCAGTCAGCCGTTGCAAGCGTCTTCCGTCCTGATAGCTGATGGACAGCGTCATGACCTCCAAGCAGGCATTTGGCAATCTTCCCGCAACTAAATCTTCGAACTGCTGAGCGCTAGGCCACGTCACTGTCAGCGGTCACCGTGAAGCCCATCGGTGCTTCAAAAAGCCTCAGCAGAAAAACGAAAAAGAGAGAGAGAGAGAGCGAGAAAAAGAGAGAGAGAGAGAGACATGGCGCATTGTTGACCTTGCAGCTGCACATGCTGCGCAGTTCAAGGCCACTCGCGCCGCCGCACAGGGGTTGACGTTGTGGTTCAACAGTCACGCAGCTTGAAAAAAAAAACCGGCCGGCAAGATACTCGGGGAAATATTTGCGTCGCGTCGGCTACCTCTATCGGACTGGGTAAGTTGGAAGGTGCAAACAAAGCCAAAGGTACCCTGCTCATCTGGATTCCATGAACTTTTGTGATGTTCTATCTGCTGGGTTGTCAAGCTCCACCCTGCGCTCTCATGGTCTGCATACCTTGGGTGAACTCTCCGACATCAGCAACATCCTTCATCAGTTCCTTCATGTCTGGATGACTTGGCATGCTTACCAAAAAGCCTCCCTCGGGAGGGTCCTAGCTACTCCTAGTAGACCTGCAGGCAAAATAAAACCTTGGGCAGTCAGTCTGGAGTCCCAGTTGACAGTCGAGCGCTCGAGCAGAGTTGGCACGACGACGGGGACCAGGACGAGGCACAAAGCGAACGCAACAGGAGAAAGCGTAAGCGCGGGGCAATCCCCGCATCCCAAAGTACTGCCCAGGTCCCAGGCGCAGTTCCTGCGAGCATCGTGATGGGTGAACTGATGAGCACGCCGACACTCTGCTGTGAACAAGCCTGCTCGGCAGCTGCAGATTTGTTCCTGAGAGTATGTAGGGCACTCACTGTTGATGGACTCTAGATGGAGCTGGATTGCAGGAACCTTAGAGAAGTCAGCCTCTTCGGAGGGGTCATGAGGATGTTCCCTTGCTCGATGATGTACATCCGGGACCTTGCGAATTTCTGTGACAGACTAACTTGGAGGCTTGTTTCTTCGTTGTTACTTTTTTGGGGGGAGGGAAGCGACGAGTCACCCGCTGCACGCAACAATGCATATCATGAGCTTCAGTAGCTGTCGGTGGCTGGCGTGATGTGGTTCTGACCAGCCAGAAGGGCTCCTTTGTGCCACCTCAGAGCAGAGCCTCTAAGACCTCTAAGACTCCAAGCACAGTCCACCTCCACAGCGGGTCGGGCTCCCTACTTTTGGCTCTTCAGTGCCAGGGCGACTTTGGCCTTTTCCAGGGAATTTGAACTTGCTCCGGGCTGCTCAGTGCTTTCTGTCCCAAGCAGTACATCTATCTCATCTATGACGGCCTTCTTCTCCGCATCCAGGTCTGCGAGCAAAGGCACACTGCCGAAGACCTCTCCACAGACTGCAAGAGACAGGGTCTCTCGACACCAGGAAGAGCGCCATCCGCATCTCACACGCACACGCAGAGACAGACAGAGAGCCCGCCTGTGTTCGTGCAATGAGCTTCATGCGCTCCAAGTCCTCGCGAAGGCGCCCCATTCACGACCCATAAACTTGCCCAGAACTCCCAAACCTGAACTCTATAAACCCTCTGTCTGAAGAAAACTGGGGAGGGGGCCTCTTTGCTCAACTGCTGGAGGATGTCTGCTCTGCTCAAGGCGAGGGCAATCACGCCGGTTTGAGTTTTGACCTCGCTCCGAACTCCCCAGAACGTCTCACACCAAAAATGCTTACAGAGTTGGCCCCGCACCGTCGCAGTTCGAGGCATGTCATACAGGACCGCAATCTCTCCGAAGAAGGCGCCCTGCTTGCGCATTGCTTGAGAGGGCTGTATATGGGTGCCTCTTCTTTCCCCCTTCGCGGTTGCAACGCGCTCTGCCTTGCTCAACTGGCCAATGGTCACCTCACGGTCATTCAGCTTCTTCAGGACTTCGCAGACACCCCCTCGGCTCGAGAGCTCTCCCATGCAATACTCACTAACTCAGAACGACTCAGAACGACTCATAACTGCTCAGAACGACTCATACAAGTAACTGCTCATGCTAGGCAGTGTCTTGCAGGCCACACACGCCCAAGGGGGCCACGCTCGATGATGTAGAGCTTGTCGCCCACCTTCAGAAGCTCTTTCAGAAGTGTTTCACCCCACACCGAAGATTATAAAGTTCCATGGGGGGGGCGGGGGTGGGGTGGGGGGGTTCCCATTGGCAGTTCCCCTGTGTAGTTCCACGCGCCTCACCCTCGGTGATGATGTTCTGCCCCCGGTCGAAAGTGGTGGGCTTCAAGCAGCTGACAAGCCTCGGCCAGAAGCCACAGAGGCACTGGGCATGGGAGCTGGGCATCGCTGGCGTACGCAGAAGTCGAGAATTCCTCTCCGTTTTGCTATGCAGAAGTCACGAGGCTGCGGCCGCAGGACTTCTTGCAGCTAGACCGAACGGGACACTGCACGCGGCTTCGAGCAGGATCTCGCAGCTCCGGTTGAACAAAGGTATGCGACTTTGGTCTTCTGTCTTCTGGCACCAGGAAATACCGACTGCCGGAGAAGCCGCCACTGGCATTATCTTTGGTGAAACTGCCATGTGCAATGCCTTTGGCACGATGCACACTCAGGAGGACTCTTGTGACCTGCGGTGCCCATCTAGTCCAGAAGTCAAGGAGATGCCACTCTTTGAAAAAAGCTAAGCACAAGCCATGGCATCGACTAATGATTGTCAAGATGCAGATCCTATCCGTGGATCTTCGAGTCCTCGGCAAGACGTCTATTGGCGCATTGGCGGTGTTGTTTGGGGTTTAGGGTTTCGGGTTGGCCATCAAAGTTGAAAACATGATCTGGACATGGCTGCTGCAAGCCAAGGTGCAACCCTCTCGAACAACTTCACATCCTTGACCCGCGACTCCTGTGATTCACATGAGAGGCTTCACAGGTTGCATGCTTGGGGACGGTTTCTGGCTCCCTGCCTGCGTTAGCAGGACGTGGACAAAGTCTGGTGGGTCGTTCTCGTTTATCTGACCTCGCAAGGCATAGCTGGCAAGCATCTGCATGTTGTGATTCTGTTTCAACTCCGCTTCGGAAATCGTTACGATAGTGGCGCCAGTGGCAGCTCCACCAGGGCAACCAAGCAGCATTTCACCCAAAACTCTGTGTCTTTGGGACCGGAGGAGTATCTATACCTCTTGGCCTTGGAAGCCAGCCCAAGTTCAGCAGGCTGGACTCATGACATCTTTCTGGGACAAGCAGCCGTGAGCTTCTCCATTCTGATTTCAGCTCTTGCTGCCTTGGCCTTGGCCTCCACAAGACTGGCAGAACTGGATGTGCCGCTATCACCCGAACAGATGCGCCTCCACCTGTACCCGGACTTTCTCCTGGACTTTGGCATTGTTGCAGATCTCCTGAAACCCTAAACCCTAAACCCCAAACCCTAAACCATCCTAAACAACACCCGCAGTTTGTGAGGGGGGTGGGGTTGGGGCCCCATTATTATCTAGACCACAGCGGAAAGGTCGTGAGACCCTTCAGTGAAGGGTTGACGTGAAATGGGTAAGCTGGGAAAGGTCCAAAATGGTCACCATTCCAGACTTCCCCACAAGGTGAGGGGATCCTAAACCCTGAAGCACATTCCGGCAAGAGGCCGCGGATGGCCGCAGCTCAGCATGCAGCTCAGCTCAGCTCTCAAGAGTCTCAAGCGCTCCTGGACGATGCGATTTGCTTCGCTTTCGCCCTCGAAGGTGACGAGGGTCTTCTCTGGCTTCGGCTTGTCCGGCTCATCTGCAATCATCTCGCCTGCAAACGATGGGCTGCTCTTGCGTGCATGGCAACAAAAAGGCATGAACAGGGAACCACCGCCCAGAGACATTTGCCAAGTGACTCTGTTGCATTTGGGACAAAGGCCATCCACTAGGGCAACATGCTGTGAGCCGAAGAATTTTGCTGCAGGTAGAAGCGCCTCCTCCCTATAGCTTTTGCCACTCTGAAACTCCCCAAAACTGGAAAGGCTGCCCAAACTTGGGAGGTTGCCGAAACTGTGTCTTGTCGTCCAGAACTTTGTCTGACAGAAGCGGCACCTCAAAGGTTCGTTGAGCTGCAGCCCTTCAAAGCTCCACACTCTCCATCTGCGCGCCTTCGACAGAAACTGCCCTCGCATTTCCTTCGCAGGAATATGCATCTTCATGCTTGCCTGGAGCCTTCCACTGCGCTCCTAGGTCCGAGGTCCCATGGCAGGGTGCAAAAAATGGGGGGCGGTCCTGGTGCATGTATGCCATTAGATCTTGCATACCTTGGTGAGCCGAAGGCTGCCACTCTGACACTGCGGCACACGAGAGGCTGAATCGTGTTTCCGTTCTTGGCACTCAAAACGGAATGGAGTTTAGCAAAATATGGAAAACCAAAACGGAATGGAGTCAGAGTCGGGCACAGAATATGGCATGCTACTACATCCTACTGCTGCTTCGATGCGCTGGTTGTTGGCCTTCAACAGCTCAGAGTGGCTCGTATGCCTGGCCACAAGAGTGGGGCGCAATATCTCAAGATCATCAACGACAAGCCTTTGAACCTTCTCAGCATGTTCTGCGCCTTCTTCTGCGCCTGTTGCCCGCTCTAGCCCCCCACCCCCCCTCCCCCCAACACCGGTCCTGCGCTCGTCTGAGACGATTTTGTCCTGGACGGTCTGCAGGGTCCGCTCCCAAGGCTTGCACCTCGATGCTGCACTGCACGACAGACCCGTTGTTCAACTGCCCTGCAACTCTTGAGGGGCTTTGCAAGAAGCTTTTGTTTGGGCTGGAGGCAAGCGAAGAGCCGCAGCAAACGGGAAGCAACGAAGCGAAACTCTGGTCTGGGCCGCTGGCTCAGGGAGGTTGATGCTGAGGTTGGATTTCCAGGGTTTTGCTGTCAAGGCCTTGACCTAGGTTTCACGGCCGTGAAGGAGTATGCGGTTAAACTGCATTTATGTGGTGATGATGATGATGATGAATCATGAGGAGGAGGAGGAGGACGAGGAGGAAGATGAGGATGTGGATGGGGATGAGGGTGAGGGTGGGGTTGAGGGTGAGGATGATGATGATGGAACTGTGTATCTACCTAATGAAATATGTCCTCGTCCTTGTCTTTCTGTTGACCAGTCGTAGTCGTAGTCGTCGTAGTAGTAGTAGTAGTAGTAGTAGTAGTAGTAGTAGTAGTAGTAGTAGTAGTAGTAGTAGTAGTATTAGTAGTAGTAGTAGTAGTAGTAGTAGTAGTAGTAGTAGTAGTAGTAGTAGTAGTAGTAGTAGTAGTAGTAGTAGTAGTAGTAGTAGTATTAGTAGTAGTAGTAGTAGTAGTAGTAGTAGTAGTAGTAGTAGTAGTAGTAGTAGTAGTAGTAGTGTAGTAGTAGTAGTAGTAGTAGTAGTAGTAGTAGTAGTAGTAGTAGTAGTAGTAGTAGTAGTAGTAGTAGTAGTAGTAGTAGTAGTAGTAGTAGTAGTAGTAGTAGTAGTAGTAGTAGTAGTAGTAGTAGTAGTAGTAGTAGTAGTAGTAGTAGTAGTAGTAGTAGTAGTAGTAGTAGTAGTAGTAGTAGTAGTAGTAGTAGCAGTAGCAGTAGCAGTAGGAGTAGGAGTAGGAGTAGGAGTAGGAGTAGGAGTAGGAGTAGTAGTAGTAGTAGTAGTAGTAGTAGTAGTAGTAGTAGTAGTAGTAGTAGTAGTAGTAGTGCTGCTGATACTGATATTGATACTGGTACTGATACTAATACTGATACTGATGACTGTGACGACGACGATCATCATGAGTATGCAAACAGAACTGAAAATTCAACGATTGGGCAGCTAAGTAAGTTCTGTCTCAAGGATAACTGGGCACAGGGCCCCGAGGTCAAGCGCCATGGCCGGCGCCACCTGGTGTTCCGGCGACTGGAGTGCTGAGCCGGCCTGGGCTCAGGGTTTTGGACCGGTTTAGGGACCCATAGGGGGTCTCGGCCTGACCTCCCACACCCCGGAGGCGCCTCGGACTCCTCCTCGAGGATGGGGAGGTTTTGCCCCGGGCCGAGCATCTTGTCGCCTGTTGGCCCCCGCTTCGCCTCGGGAACTTGGCATGCCCTCTCATGACGATGAGACGGCCATCCGGGGCCGGGACTTCTGTATGCCTGCTTGTGATGGGAGGCAGCCTCTTTGCAAACAGCATAAAGCCAGCAATAAGTACCGTTCACTGAGATTCGTGTACGGCGGCTAGAGTGACTGTCCGCATATTGCTCAGGAGCGGCTGAAAACTCAAACCGTGACTTTCTTCCGCCACGCAGGTGTGCTGCCCTGCAGGCGTTTTGTAGCCTTCCCTCAATTTTCCCAAGCCAAGTTTTGTTGGACAAGGCTACAAATGCCCACTCTTGTGAAGCGATGTGTTGTGTCAATGGCTTTCTTCGTGGCATGTTCGTACGCACAATCTGGGAGCCATCGCCACAAAGACACTGCAAGAACCCCGAACCCTGAACCCTGAACCCTAAACCCTTAAAAACCCGCAAACCCATGATGCTGAAACAACCACCCCTCAAACCCCTGGATCCACTATGGCCGACCCTCTACCATCTACCAAAACCTCTGAGTTGAGTCATTTGAGCACCCCGAAAACCTAAACCCTGCAGCCTAAACCCTAAACCCGAAACCCTAAACGGCCCTCAACCCTATAAACCCCTAAAACCTAAAGGCGCGAGCTCCGCCTGGCGCTATTCGGCGGCTGCGGCTCCCTATGCTTTGGCCTCGCGCAGAGGCGCAACACATTTTACGCATGGGGAGGGTCATCTTCACAGCTTGCGCTGCTGCATCTTATTTGCGGGAGCTCGTGAAGGGTCGGATGCTGGCACTTCCACATATTGAAAGCTTGGGTGGTGAAGAAACACTGGGCGCGCCGCTGTGAAGAAGGCTTCGCCCTGTGCCGAGGATTCAAAACCCTTTCGAAGTAGGAGAAGAACGCTGGCTGGCTAGATTCATGATCAGCTTGCGATTCTAGCTCTGCACTGCAAAAACCGTCCACGAACTCAAGAAATCAGGCCTTGCGCTTTGGGGTGCCTGTGGCTTAGCCGCCCTGCGGCGAGAAGGAAGAACCATATGAGAATAAGAAGAAAAACATCATCATCATCATCATCATCAACATCATCAACATCATCAACATCATCAACATCATCAACATCATCAACATCATCAACATCATCAACATCATCAACATCATCAACATCAACGTCAGCTCATCAGCAACATCACCATTATGATCATCAACAGCCCGTCGCCGCTACTAGCGCCGCTATCGTCGACAGCATCCTGCCATCAATGCCTTCATCGTCATCGCCGCCGTCGATGTCGTCATCATCATGTTCGGCTGCAGATTGTTGCAGAAGGCATCAGAAGAGCATGGCACAGCGAAGCTGAGCAGGCGGCTCTTCGCCATCATGCGAAGCATGAGCAGGTTTTGCTTGTTCCCTGACACAACACATCACAACACTCAAGTGACGCCTTGATCTTGAGCAGATCTTGGCGAGGTAGAAGCTCTAGCTACCAAGCTACCAAAAGCGACGTGGGCCTTGACCCTTCGGCCTGTTGCCGACGTCGGACAGAAACGGGTGGAACCTCCTCAGCCCCGAGTAATGCTCTTGGACAGCGCAAGATGACAAGCCGCCAGTTCAGCAAGCACCGGGCCAAGTTGTGACGCTGGCACAACCTCGAACACTCCAGCTGCGAATGTGCTGCAAACAAAGCTCGCGGACACGAATGCGAATCATGTGGACGCGCCACCTCCGAGAGCACAAAGCAGCCCAAGCCGCCGCTATGCCCACGGGGGCTCCGGCACGCTGTCCCTCCCATCCCTGTTCCCACTTTGCATACCCCTCCCATGATCCCTTAAACAGGGGCCTTAGAAGGTTCGCAAGTGTTTAGGGTTGAAGCTGAGAGCCCTGCCATCTCAGCAACATGGCCTCCGGGTCCACTTCGGGGCCTCAGAAGTTCGACAGCACTTGGGACAGGGGGATTTACCCTCAGAATCATGTCTGATTCAGTATGATCCTCGATGTCGATCGATGATTCCGGACTCCTCAACAGCCCCTCTGGGCGCAAGACCCCAGGATTGCTTGACCTGACAGCTGGGCGACCCCAAGAGACGAGGGAAGGCGACAAGGAGAGGAGGTGGAGAGTAGGCGGAGGGGAAAGTTGGCACTCACAGCCTCGGAAGTCATGGTCTCCAGGTGGGGTCCCAGGACCCGCCGCATGTTCGCCTCGGCGCGGATCTCTTCAGCGACCACATGCCCTGGTTTTGCTGACATTCCTGTGGCTTCGACCGCCCATTCCGCATCTGTCATGGGCTGGGCGGCCTGGGGCAAGGAGGCGCTTTGCTTGGACAGTGTCGCTCAGGTTCCCGTTTCGTGGCTGGAGTGCCTGCTGGCCGTCCACCGCCCTGTGACAGAACTGGTTCTCGAGCCAAGACACGTACCAAATCTACCGTTATGCATCGACATGTCTAGGCACCTGCAGCGCCACAAACGTTCGAAGCAAGCGTGTCAGATGCTGTTTTTTTCTCTGCAAGCGGGCTTTGGTCTCGGGAATCCTCCATTCCGCGACCTTACACATTTGCTGACAAAGAGCAGCGACAAGCAGACAAGTGCAGGTCATGTTTCACATTTCGTTGCAGGGTGTTTTCCTCGGGCAGCACGCGCGGTGCAGGCTTGTCAAGGTTCCCAAAAGAAGATCCAACGGACTCTTGGGTAGTGCTGGCCAATGCCTGCTGGGGCAGCAGTTTTAAACAGATGCCACCAGAAGAGGCGTGCGATGCAGCTGGTCAGGCTGATGCTGGCCATCGTGCAGAGCTTCCGGGCTTCACATCTCCACGTGCATGCGACCATCTGCAGACACTGTGAAGGATGTGCGGCCGGAGGAAACAGTGGGCTCGGCAGCACTGCCGGACACCACACTGCCATCTGCACTCACCACTAGGGTGCTGGACTCCCGGCTACTCACCAACTTGGCAGATGTTTGCACGAAAGCAATGCCGGCATCGGAGTCTTCCTGCACAACGATGGGAAACATGACCCAAGATGACGTGTAGAAGGATCGCACGTGCTGCCACGTGCTGCACAGAAGCCAAAAAGAACAAAGGCCTCGATGGCATCGCCGAAGTCCAGGTCATCTGCTCCATAGTACTGGTACTTCGGTGCGGCCTCAAGGGCTGCAGAAGCTTATAGAAACATCTAGACCTGAGCTGCACCCAACATGCAGCTGGTGTCAACTGGAGGACGGCCTCTACCTGGCTCTTCAAATACGTGGCCCGAAGCTGAGCCAGAGCAAGTCCCGCGCTGTCGCAGTCCTCCACCAGCTCACTCGCAGAATGCGCTATGCGCTTAGCTGCTTAGCCCCAAGCCAAACCCTAAACACTGAGCCCTAGGTCAGGCCTCACTGAAGCAGTCTTCAGCCTCCACAGCTGCGAGGAGGTCAGCATCCTATCAATGGCATCCGTGCTGAATCTTCTCCCGATACAACCTGCCCATGCCATTTCCAGGCAGGGCGGTCTGTAGGCGATACCCAATCTTGTATAGCCGGCACCACTCTACGAGTCAACACCCTAAACCCTAAACCCAAACCCCAAACCCTAAACCCTAAACCCTATAAACCCTCAACCCTAAACCCTAAACCCGAAACCCTAAACCCTAAACCCTAAACCCTATCTCGAGCAATTCCAAGCTCCTCCAGCACTTCGTCTACGTCAGCGACAGCGCAGGCGAAGAGGATTATCTGGGCCGCGACCTTGAGGTTCATGAGTCCGTCTGTTGGAAATGGGCCTTGGCCACAAATGAGCAACCGGAGCAAAGCCCTCCCTTTGCCGACACTCCTGCCAGCAGGGCTGGATTTTCACCGTGACACCGATTGACAAATTTGTTGTCGTGGCCCCCTCTCTGGCGCATATCCCTTATTGCGGGCTCTTGCTTCACGCCCCTTGTCGCGTACTGGGAATGGTTGGCATGCCATGCGGAAAAGGCTTGTCGCTAACGGGCTTGTCGCACAGAACTGCTCCATGAGTCAAACCCTCGTGGCCTCAAAACTGGTACCCCCGAGCTAGTTACAAGCCCTGTGATTGGCCCGTTGCCAAATAACATACAGCATGTCCAGCAAGCAAGTTTCTCAAGCTGAGGCCAGCGCGATGGAGAACTTGCAGTGTGCAAGTAGGGCAATGAGTGAAAACAAGATTGGGAGGGCTTATCCCAAGCTTTGAGTACAGTGGCTGCCGGTGCCATCTTTCCTTCTCTTCTTCCTTTACCGACTCTCCCGCTCTCCCTCTCCTGACGTGCGCAGTCAAGGCTCATGTTCAGACTCATCAATGTATCTTGGGCACCGACTTTACAGTTGCCAAAGAAGCATATCTCGCGGTCGATGGGGCTCCTGCAAAGGGGCGTCGTTTGGGTCGCCTCCGCTTCTTTGGGAGGCTGGTGGCACGCGCGGAACGTCAAATCAGAAGATCATTGAAAAGGTTCACATCATGAGGATTTGGGGGGAGCACAGATCACAGAAAACAATACATTCTACTATAATACGAGTACAACACTAAAATGTCGTAAATAAATTGACACATAGCGTCAGAAAATATGTATGTATATATACACACAACATGTAAATATGAAGTAGAATATACAACATATATAACATATAGAACGACATATACAATATACAGTAAACAATAAACAATAAACAATAAACAATAGACAATAGACAATAGACAAAAAACAATACACAATATACGATATACACAAACCATATACAATATACTCTATATATATATATACATACAATATACAATATACAATATACAATATACAATATACATTATACAATATACAATATGAAATATACAGTATACAATATGCAATATGCAGTATACAATACAATATAAAATGTACAATATATAATGTACACACCACACAATACATAATATACAATATACAAATATACAAATATCCGAATATAATACAATATGCTATATATATATACACTTCAAAACAGGTACGATATGAAATGTATTATATGTAAAACATGAAAATGATGTATAACATATAACATATATAAAGTACTACATATGGCGTATAACGTGAAACGTAGAGCGTATAACATATCAAAAAAACATATGCCAGCAAAGCGAATTTTAAAATATGCAATACACCTATGGGGCCGGATAACCCCACATGTCTACTCTTTTCTTGTCTGCACTCATGGGGAAGGAAAAGATAACGGGAAGTGCAGATGCGCGTGGTGGGCGGTGGCGGGCAGCGGCAGTATATAGCGGCTGCGAACGGACGGCAAAACCCATGGTTTTGTAGAGGTCGGTTGTGAAAACACTGGTAGAGCCCATGCTTTTGCAGAGGTCGGTCATTGGTAAATTTCCTATGATTTCCGTGATTTCTGGAGAATACCCCGGCCCCACCCTGAGACATTCCGCAGAAGTTATGGAAGTCATAGGAAACATTGGAAAACCGATTTGTCTTGCAGAGGTCGACCGAAAAAACATTGGTAAACCAGTGTTTCTGCATAGGGCAATCGAAAATCCATTGGTGAAAACAATGTGTCTTCAGAGGTCGGTTGCGACAACATTGGCAAAACCAATGCTTTTGCAGAGGTCGACCGAAAACTCATTTTAAAGCCACGCTGAACCTTGAAGAATTCACCAATACAGAGGCAAGTGCAACTGTGGGGGGGCACCATACATGTGTTATATATCATATAATGCATCGAATACATATCTAACACAGAAAATATCACATAAATGCAATATATCATATACATCAACTATCGAAAATATGCATGTGTACATGTAGAGATATATATATATATGTTGTCACATATTGATACAAGTTTTTAATCATAATGATTAAACAAAATGCAACATACATTCTATGTATCTGTATATAATATGATATGTCCCTCAGGCACAATTCATAACCCCAAGAGTCCTTTCAGGTCCTTGGTGCTTCTCTTGTCCCATCCTGCATCTTTGGAGCCTGGGCATCTTGGGAAGACACTCCACGACGAAGTCATGCAACTTCTGACTTTGATTTTTGCAGCTGGAGAGGCTGGTGGCTCTGCCCGTGATGTCCCATCGTCCGGAGCCACTGCTTGCAGCTCTAATGCTTCAAGAACCAGGAAGCTCCAGCACGCCGCCCTCAGTTGCACGCACGCAAATAATAATTTCAAATTCAGGATCAACTATGGTGTTGTTCGAGTTGAGTTGCTGATGCACACGGACGGGACTCTTGAAACCGCTGTGTTTTCCTTCTTCTGGCCAGACTCTTCTAGCACTAAAAGGAGCTTGTACCGTGGTTTGACAGCAAAACAAGCATCCTGGTCGTGTCCGCCCAGGCGCTAAGCAAAGAAAAGCAGCAGCCGCAGCTATGACTTGCATGTTTGGCTGTGCAGCGAGTAGGGCCACTGCTTTGACGTGTTCGAGAGTCTCTCCGGTTGTGGGAAATGGGCCTCGGCTATGCAAGAGCAACTGCAACGGCAACCTCTCTACTATACCAAAGCTGCATGCAAGTGAAGGCACAATGCACGATGCGCACTCCACGAAGGCAAAGGCAGTTCTCTGAATTATGGTCCCTGGTTGGGCACCCGTATTGGAATAGGCACCTTCATAAACATGACTTTTAGGATATGAAGTACCATTCCCGCCAGGTCTCCGCTTCCACCACGTGGCATCTGCAAGCCACAGAGAGCTGCAGAAAGCTGCGGAGAGCTGTGGAGCTTGAGCTTGGAGCGGAATGGAGTTGCAAAATGTCTCTGCAATTGGGAGTACGTCGGGCTGCTTGCTGCGCATTGGGGCTTTCCAGCCACCGAATGTACCAATGTACCCGCAATTATCGCTGTGCAAGACTGACCAGCACTCGGCGCAGCTCGTCGTCGCTGTGCTCGACCTCATCTCCAACGAACTCCACAAACTGGGCCTTGGAAATACCTTCGGAAACATTCCATCCAAAATGCGCACACATCGCATCAAACTGGCTGGACCATTCGTCTGCATCACCTTCGAACCCGCTCGAGATTGCAAACTGCTTGAGCTGGGCGGAAAACAGCTTTGCATGCCCAGCTGTGTCAAGCAGCGAGAAGATTGCGGATATGATGTCGGGCCTGGACATGTTCGCCGCAAAGTCTTGACTGGGCAGATGCAGCAAGCTCTTCCGCTGCCAAGAAGATCCCACTACAGATGCTCTGCTGCTCGTCTCGGGTTGCATTTGCAAGTTTAGAAGGGCTTGCCGCAGTTCGTCGTCATCCGTCTCGTCGTCGTCCTCAACAAGCTCACGGAACTGACTCTGCGTTATGCCCTCGCCCTGCGCCCAGCCAAAATGCTGACACATGGCGGCAAACTGCTCCGCCCAATCCCCGGCCGTCCCTTCAAATCCTGTCTGCTCTGCATACGCTCTGATGTGCTCCGAGTCCAACACTCCACTCCTCCGCTTGTCAAGCGTTGTGAAGATTGCCTCGATCATGCTTGGTCTGTCCATGTTCGCTACGTCTGACATCCTCCACGTCTGCACGAAGCTGCGTTTACGTTGCCAGGAAGATCCGACTACAGATGCTCTGCCGCTCGTCCCGGGTTGCATTTGCAAGTTTAGAAGGGCTTGCCGCAGTTCGTCATCGTCCGTCTCGTCGTCGTCCTCTACAAGCTCACGGAACTGACTCTGCGTTATGCCCTCGTCCTGCACCCAACCAAAATGCTGACACATTGCGGCAAACTGCTCCGCCCAGTCTCCGTCCGTCCCTTCAAACCCGGTCTGCTCTGCATACGCTCTGATGCGGTCCGAGTCCAACACTCCACTCTTCGACTGGTCAAGCGTTGCGAAGATTGCCTCGATCATGCTGGGCCTGTCCATGTTTGCCACGTCTGACCTCCTCCACGTTTGCACGAAGCTGCGACGGCTCCAAGAGTGACTAGAAACAGAGTGCCGCATTGAATTCCGGCGCTGCGCTTGCAGACTGACCAGCACTCGGCGCAGCTCGTCGTCGCTGTGCTCGACCTCATCTCCAACGAACTCCACAAACTGGGCCTTGGAAATACCTTCGGAAACATTCCATCCAAAATGCTCACACATCGCATCAAACTGGCTGGACCATTCGTCTGCATCACCTTCGAACCCGCTCGAGATTGCAAACTGCTTGAGCTGGGCGGAAAGCAGCTTTGCATGCCCAGCTGTGTCAAGCAGCGAGAAGATTGCGGATATGATGTCGGGCCTGGACATGTTCGCCGCAAAGTCTTGACTGGGCAGATGCAGCAGGCTCTTCCGCTGCCAAGAAGATCCCACTACAGATGCTCTGCCGCTCGTCCCGGGTTGCATTTGCAAGTTTAGAAGGGCTTGCCGCAGTTCGTCATCATCCGTCTCGTCGTCGTCCTCAACAAGCTCACGGAACTGACTCTGCGTTATGCCCTCGTCCTGCACCCAACCAAAATGCTGACACATTGCGGCAAACTGCTCCGCCCAGTCTCCGTCCGTCCCTTCAAACCCGGTCTGCTCTGCATACGCTCTGATGCGGTCCGAGTCCAACACTCCACTCTTCGACTGGTCAAGCGTTGCGAAGATTGCCTCGATCATGCTGGGCCTGTCCATGTTTGCCACGTCTGACCTCCTCCACGTTTGCACGAAGCTGCGACGGCTCCACGGCTTTCCAGAGATCAAAGCTTCGCCGCGAACAGTCAAAAGTGCTTGTCGCAGCATGTCTGTGCTTGTCTGCCCATCGTCTTCAAGAACCCTCACAAACTGAGCTCTTGTCATTCCAGACTCGCCTCTCAAGCTCGAAGCCCCGGTCAGCTCGGCCAAGCGTCTGAGCTGCGATGGGGGAAGCTCGGGGCCTTCCGAGAGTGCGGCAAAGAGCTCCTCCAAGAGCTCTCGCCGGGCCAGGCCTTTGTAGCGCGAGGCTACCAGGCTGCGTCGGGCTTGATCCTTCGGCAGGTTGAAGAGGAGGACCTGAAGCTCCTCATTACCTTGAGTGTCACTATAGGGTCTGGGCAGTGAGGTTTGAGGTTTGGGAGGACCTAGCACGCGATACCCCTGAACCCTACAAAGTGCCGTCTTCAGCGCTGGTGTTTTCCTCATCGCCAATGAAGTCGCGAAACTGGGATCTGCTTGCTCCTGGGGAGTGGCCCTTGAACTTCAACTGCACAGGTTGTCCTACAGCACCTGTTGGGCCTCTTTTTGCTGGGGCGGGGGAGGCAGGGGGCACATCCCTTGCAGTTTCGGATGGTTTGGGATCCCGTGACGCCCCGTCCTTCCAGCTCACTCCAGTGGAGATTCTCACACATGCCACGGAACTCCGCATCCCAGTCAGCATCGGTGCCATAGAAGCCGGTCAGATGTGCCTGAGATGCTCAAGCGCTGGAAAGGCATACCAGGGGCCAGGGAACGCGCCGGGGGCACGATTTGGGCGCCAACAAAAGTTTGCAGCCGACCCACAAATTGGCGCATAGCCTTCGAATCCAGCTTCTGAGTCCGCTTGCGATCCAGGGCATCGAAAACTGCCTCTGGACAGCAGGAAAACCAGAACAGCAGCGCTCGGCTTCAAGAACACAGCGTGTCCTAGCGAGCGGCAGCTACGACTGCGGGAAAGTAGAACAGCCGAAGCTCCCCCACGATCCGCCAATCCCCCGGGCGCCCGCTCGCATGCCTGACTGTTCCCATGCCTAAACTCTAAATAAACCCTAAACCCTAAACCCTAAGCCCCTGCAGGCCAGTGACATCCATGAGCTCCCTTCTTGACATCTGCTCGATCTCCTGCCAAGTTGAAGATGTCATGGCCATGGCAGATTGTGAATATGGTGGCTTCCCAAAAAAAGGAGGCACCGTATTGGGGCCTTGAGTAAACGGGAATCCTACTCTTTGGGGGGGCTATTTTTCGGGCCCCCCCCCCTTATTTCCGTAAACCCTAAATCCCCAGATTTTGCAAGTAGACTCCCGCTTAAGGACGTCCTGCCGCGTCCGCTGGCCATGTGGAGGTCTCAGCTCTCTGGTGGGCGACTATGAGTGGTACACGAAGGACAACTAGGAATGGCCCCTAAAACCCTCTGAAACATGTTCCTGAATATGGTCCTCTTAAACCCAAATAAGGGAAAATGTAAAATGTCCCAAGGGCCCAAAGGGCCTACCTAGACAAGGAGAAAGTCCGGGTGCCTGCAGATTGCCAACTGCCAATGCCGGCCAGGCTGCGTGCTGCCATTGAACCGCAGCTGCCAGAGAACCCTGACATTCGCGGACGCTTCTTCTTGCTCTCTTCTGTCCCCTCTTTTCTCTTTGCCCCCCTCGTCTGCCCTCCCCCCCCCCCCCCCCCCCCCCCCCCCCCCCCCCCCCCCCCCCCCCCCCCCCCCGCACCGCTGGACGGCGCTTCGGAAGCGGCGCAAGGCCACGTCCTGACGCAGTCGGAGCTCCAGGACCAGTTCCCTCGGCGCTGAGAGCTTCGGAGGCTTTCGGGTACCTTAAGTCCTTAAGTATGAAGGTTCCTCGTTGGAAAAAGAATGTGGTAAACTGCGGCAGCAACATTGGCAGCTCTTGCTGCACAGGACGCATCGGGACGGGGACTGAGCCAAGCGCTGCAGCTCGTCGTCAGGTGAATGCGACTCGTCTCCAATGAAGACCTCATGCCAAAACAGATCGAATACAAAAGGGCGTGGAATCATATGTAATATGGCATCACGACAACCTTCAGAACCCCCCGATCGCCCCTGTCCACCCCGTCCAGCCCGTACCCCCCTGCTATAGACCCCCAATAAGAGGGTTCCCAATTAGCTAAACCCGCAACCCGAAGCCCAAACCCCCCCCCCCCCCCCACCCATCCATCCCTAACTGGTGGAGGTCGGGCCGAGATGCTGCAAACTGCTCTCGGGTGACTCCAGCTCCACTCTGCCATCCATACTCTTGGCAGAGCTCCGAGTAAAGCAAAGGCCACCCTTCATCACCTCCGTCGTAGCCGGTCAGCTCCGCGTAGCGCCTCCGGGACCGCCATCTTGAGGGCATGTGCACGAGTCGTTTGTGTTGGCCGCACATGGACGCATGTAATCGCATAGTTTTTGCGTGCACACACGTGCACGAGCACACGCACAAACACATACACGTATGCATATGTGTATGAACTGTACTTTGAAAGCGTGAACCAGAAGAACACCATGCGTAGCGTGCAGGTACAACATCGTGATTGAAAGAACTGCTTCAGTGGGTGTCGCTTTATGTTCTGGCGGGCTTCCAGCCTGAACTCACGCGAGCCAAGCACCGCAGTCCGCTTCACGTCTAAAGAGACAAAGGCCTCATTCACCAGGTCCTCGCCTAGGGTGGGCGAAGATATATGCTTGCGGGCAGCAAGGTAAGGCAGGTATGGCAGGAGCTCCCTCCGAGAATGAAAAAAGAGACACCAGACGAGCGTCGTGACATCTGCGAAACCTCTGTTCGTACACGACCTGCTGCACTCTTCTTGGCCAAATGGGACATTTGATCAAGGGTCCTGAAGAGCAGCGTGGTGTAAGTCGTAAGTGAGATACTTCTGAACATGTCTGCGTCCTGGCCCCCCGCTTCCGCGGCATGCGCAGCTCCATCAACATGGCCTTCAGCTCTTCATCCGACCCCATGGAATCCTGGGTCCGAGTCGAACAGTCCCACGGTATTGAGGTTTCGAGCTTAGGAGCCTTAAGGTTTAGGGTGGGACTTACCCTTCCGTCAGTTCTGAGCATCGTCTTCCAGCATGCCCATGAAATCCTCGTGGGCAAGACCGATGTCCTGACAATTTTGGGATGCCGCATGCTGCCGCGATCCAATCCCGGCCATACAGAAATGCCGCTTCTGCGGCCTTGTCCCATCCCTGATCTTCGCAAAGATCGCCATACTCTTCCAGCCAGTCATCGTCATCGCCATCGAAGCCCGAGAGTGCGGCATAGCCTGCCGATGCAAAGGCTAGCCCGGAATGATGGGCCCCCTGCCAGTTCAGCAGTGCTGCGCTGCAGCTCCTCACATCCGATCCGACCTCATCAAGCAACATCAGACTATAGTTGCCTTGCTGATGGTCCACAGCCAAAGCCACACACCTGTCTCGCTGGACTTCAAGCAGTTGAAGAGGGCCGTGATAATATCAGACCTCCCCGTCACCAGCCCAACACCACTTTAATCTGTGGTGATGAGCATGCACATCTGTGATCTGCGAGCGCCTGGTCTTCAGCTTCAGGTTGTTGGTCACCACACTCTGTTTTGCCCAGGAGTCCTTGCTTGGCAAAGGTACATGTTGTGGCACCCGAATGACGTCGGACGACATGAAAAGGGTCGAGTAGCAGTTGCCGGGGGATCATACAATCCCTCAAGGCACTCTAGGATCTTGGATAGCTCTTCAATGGAGACACTGGTGTCACTGCTCAAGAACCTCGGCAGCACAAAGCAACCAAAGGAGCAGCAAAGGGGACCATGGATCGCACTACTATCCACCAAGCAGCTTTCCGAACTGGTTGGCACTGATCTGTTTCTCCTCCTCCGTCACACGTCACAAGGATTGCATATGTTGCTGCTGCTGATAGTCCTAAACCCTAAACCCTAAACCCTGAACCGTAAACCCTAAACGCCTAAGCCCTGAACCCTAAACTCTAAATTCATCGGTTTCTCAGGAATATCGGGACGCCGGCCCTTCCTTCCATCCGCGGTCTTCACAAAGTTCTTCAAACTCGTGCTGCCACTCGTCATCAGTGCCCAAGAACCCTGACCTTGCATGATCGAACTTCAAGTGGCAAGCCAGGGCAAGTTCAGCGATTCTGCTATTGCAACAGGTCTGCGAGGATCATCGGATCAAGGTTCCATGACTCTGCCTCGTGATCCGAAGACCTCCGCCTGTGCTGAACTTACCAGGGCACGTCTCAGCGTAGCGCCGCAAGTCATCGGACCAAATGCTGCCTCGGCTTACCATCCGGGGGCCCGCAGCACGATCCACAACCCTATACCCTAAACCCTAAAACGCTAAAACCCTAAAACCCTAAAACCCCGAAACCCTAAAACCCTAAAGCCCTAAACCCCTAAAGCCCTAAAGCCCTAAAGCCCTAAAACCCTAAAACCCTAAAAACCCTAAAAAACCCTAAAGCCCTAAAAAACCCAAAGCCCTTAAACCCCTAGAACCCTAAAACATGTTGCTGCCAGTGCATGGAAGGGACCCGACCTTCGGCGGTCCAGCAAGGCAAAGATGCAGTCGATGATCTTGGAACGATCGCTCCTGGATCCCAAGCTTCTAACATGTTACATGTATAAGTGTATGTATGTACGTATATATATATATATATATGTATACAATATATATATATATATGTATACAATATATATATATATATATACATATATATGTATGTATGTGTATCTATATATATATATATATATAGATGCACATGTATGTTTGTTGGTGTTGACTCTGTTGTTGAATACATAGGCTTCTGTGAGCCCGCCCGCCGCTTTGTAGGATGCATTGGCCTTGTCCGTGTCTTGTCAATAGAACAGTATCTCTAAATTGTTCTACAAAACAATTAAAAATCTTAACTTATTCCATTCTACACTCACTAGTTCATACACTCACTAGTTGTCCGAAGCCCGAGTTTGCTTCTGCTGCTAGACTGATTTGCGAACTCTTATTTTGGCTTCGCGCGCATGAACCCTTGTACCAACCTGATGTTGAGCGTCTGCTGCTGTTCTTGCTTGCTTTGAGCTGCTTTTGTATGTTGATTTCTTATGGTTGGAAGTAACGTACAAGTTTTTACTCGTGGGCAGATCTCCCTACAGCATCAATATGAACATTTGATGTTGTGTGTCGGTTCTTCTGGTTTTTGCATGTACTTGTTTGTATTTATGCATTGTCTTCTTATAATAAATTACATATTTTGAAATGGTTTGCTTGTCTTTCTTTTTGGCTTAATGAAAGCTTTCTAAGCAGCTTATACAATTCCGAAACTAGATATTGTGTGTGTGCTTTTTGTTATTGTTGTTGTCGGTCTTTTGTGTGCTGCCTGCCTATGCTTCTGACTCTTGACTGAGCTCTTGATCTTACGTGCATAATTCCCCACCCCCCCCCCTCAAGCCCTGAAACTCGAACTTGAGTGGCTTTTGCTGCTTTCGGTTGTTTCGTACCTTTGTGTTGTATTCTGATGGTTTAGCAAATTTGTCTGTCTCTGATACCAGAATTCTGAAACTTGACTTTGCGCGTTTGTGCTGTTGTTGGGCTTTTGTGCTCAACTTGCCTATGGTTTGGACAGAGCCGTCATCTTCCTTGCTGGCTGAAGCGCGCACACCCCTTCACACTTCCGAAACTCGATTTTGTGTGTGTGTGTGTATCTCTGTGTGTGTGTGTGTTGCTTTTGCTGTTCAAATTTGTTGTGTGCTGTTTTGGTATAGTTTTGTTTGCCCCAATGCCCTACAGACTCATTCAGAGACTTGATTCTGTGTTGTGTTGTTGTGGTTCGTGCGGTTTTTGTGGTTGTCGTGGTGGTTGTTGTGGTGGTTATTATGGTAGTTGTCGTGGTGGTTGTTGTGGTTTTTCTGATGGTGGTTCTTGTGGGAGTTGTGGCGGTGCTTGTTGTGGTGGCTGTGGTGGCGGTTATTGTGGTGGTAGTCGTGGTGGTTGTCGTGGTGGTTGTTGTGGTGGTCGTGGTGATAATTGTCGTGGTGGTTGTTGTGGTTGCCATAATGGCTGTTGTGGTGGTTGTCGTGGTGGTTATTATGGTGGTGGTTGTGGTAGCAGTTGTGGTGGTGGTTGTGCTGGTGGTTGTGGTGGTGGTTGTGGTGGTTGGTGGTGGTGGTTGTGGTGGTGGTTGATGATGTTGCCCTCTTGTGTGCTGCTTGCCTATGCTCGGGACTGAGCTTGGGTATCCGCGTGTGTATATGTATATGCAACTACTACATATACATATATATGTGTGTTTTATTTATGTCTAATCTGCAGCGAAGCATCGATAGCTGTTCTTCCTGGTGTCGCCTTATCAGAAAGAAGCACATCTTCAAAGGCCCTCCAAAACTGATTCCTGCAAAACCCGCGCAAGGTGGAGGGCCTCCTCTTCAACTCCAGCGCCTGCACACAGGCAGAATCTCCTTTGAAAACGTGCACAACAGTTGAAACACAACATCATGGTACGCCCCTCGTTTCATGGCACGAGTGAAGGCTCAGGCCTGCATCTGCGAGGTCACGTTGCTTCTCCACACTCGAACGCCTCAGTTCTCAGGGCGAGCACAAAACCTTCACTCCTGTGCGTCGGCCGGCGACCCACAAGCACCCCAGCATTGTGCGTTTCATCTCTCACACGGAACACACCGACTTACCGTCAGAACCAAAAAGAAGAAGCAGCCATCACAAGCAGAGCTCCCCGTGCCTTAGCCCAAAATATCCATACTTTGCCACGTCGCTGTCTTCATTCACCGCGTCAAACAGGTAGAAAGGACACAAACGGCCGTCCCCTGCACCATCACCAGCAGGAGCTTCACAACGTCCGAGAGAGCATATAGTGAATGCATGCATGCGTGTGTGCACAAAAGTACAAATACAAGCGTACGTAGATATGTAGAATTATGTGGATATAATGTGCATGAACTGGCAAGCTCCTGCGTGGACGATCAAGCTGTGTGGATGCTGCTTCCTGAACTTGAGGAAGGCCTTAGCACACAGAGGGCATCGCTATCAAGAACAATCTCACAGTTGCACGGTGCCATGAGCTTCGGGCAGCTGGGATTTCCTTGGACTGCATCTGCATCACACGCGCACCCTTGCCCATGCAAATGTGGTACAGCCGCCTCCTGCACTCAAGGTCGGCAGACAGACAGAGGACAACGATGCAGACCGGAGCTTTGCCAAGTTGGCCGCGGCCTGCAAGACTCATCTGCGTAGCAATCCAGAGCCAGAACATCCTCTTCCTGAACCAGAAGTAAGGTCTTGCCCTACCCTTCTTGCATTCCTGAAATGCACTGCAAACATCTGCAAAAAAGGTAGTCCTGGCTGTACTTGAACACGCACCAGTGGCGGACCCAGCGGTCACCAAGCGCAGCGCAGCGCTTCAGGAGCCATCCGGACGTGGCATCCTCGGCTCAAGGTCCGGCATTTAAGATGAAATAGCACGTATTACATCAAATAATGAGCTACTTCTTGCTTTGCTATAACATGTATATCTATACACACACATATGTGCTTAACATCTTCTTTACATTACATAAAAAAGTATGACCTGAACACATTCCGACTCCTGTGGCCAAGCTGCCGCGGCCATGTCAGCTGCGATCTGCTGTGAAACCAGCAGTCCACCCAAGCACGTGTAGCTTCGCCATGATTTTGCAACACTAAAGCAGCTAAAGCATGTTGTACGCCTCCGGCTACTGTACGAAGTACACTGCATCAGCCTGTGCTCAATTCGAAGGCTTTGGACAGGTCTGATGCTTAGAAAGCCTCTGGCAAAGGCGGATCATGGCCCTTGCAACTTGCGACACACAAACACATACGCAAGAATCACGTTAGTTCAAGCCCACAACCAACAAGCCGAACTGCAAGCTTGCAGCTTGAGCGGATCTTCCATGGACTGCGTGGCTGTCTCTGTGACTGGTGATGGCCGCAAGTGTCTTCTTGAAACACGTTCTGTCTTTAACCGGCTCCGACGACGACTGATGAGGATGATGACGACGCGCATGGCGATGCGGCTAGTCTTGTGTGAACCGCTTTAGGGAGATTCATTGTCTAGCGTTCAAAAGGCCTGTGCAAACAGAAGCAAAGAGCTTCGTCGAAAGCCGTAGGAGTCGTAGGAGAATGCCATGCCAAAGGACCGACCAACCGAGCATGAGCGGAACGAAAGATGCGCTGGGCTCACTGGGCCTTCAGAGGACGCTGATGAGAATGGTCTGAGCAGCATTCATCCACCCCGCACTCAGTAGCAGTGTGGAAAACAACGGGCAGACTCGCGCTGGGCGTCAGGAACCGTGCATATGGCCACACCCTGGGAGCACATGCAATGAAACCGGAAGATCCAACCAGGATCATGGCAATCATGCATGGTTCAGCAACACCAAGGTAGAGTCAGCCGACGGATATCAATAGCGTTGTGCGTTCACAACTCCAGAGCCCTCAAGCCCTGGTCACATTCATGCGATCATCATATTGTACGTCCAAGTCCAAGGGTGCGTGAACCACAAAACGGACCCACTCCTCCGGAGACGTAGGCCAGGTCACTTGCTCTTGAAACCAACTCGCTCCACAGCGCAGATTGTTGAAGATCCGGGCCGCAGACGGATACAAGCAGTAGCTGTAGCTCTGTTTCCCGTGCCATCGCAGGGTGAGATCCATTAAAGAGCTGGTGATTCCCAGCTGAATTCGGCCCCGGGCGGAAGCCCGTGCAGCGGTGAGACCTTCAGCGAGCCGCGGTCTGAGTGCCTTTTTTGATGGGGATCGGGGATTCAGGGTTTTGGGGTTTGGGGTTATATAGGGTTTAGGGATCATTGTCCTACTCCGCAGCTCTCAACCTTCGAAATTGAGGGCTTCGGCTTCCTCGCTATGGTACAGAACTGAGTTTACAGATGCTGCCTCACGCCAGCGCTAGCAGCCAGTCAGCTCCTTAGTGCATGCCCCTAGCATCTTGTTCATCTTGTGGTCACCTTTTGCTTCGGTGCAACTACGCCACCTGCTGAGCACAGGTTGGGTGCAGTTGCACGTATGAACTGTCTCAGCCTCGAACGGCGTACCCATGGTACTCATCTTCCACTGGCACCTTTGCAGACGAACCCTTACTCGAAGCAGTGGGACAGCTATGACTGGAAGCATGCACCAGTCTTCGACATGCATGCCCGGAAAAACTCCACGCTGAAGGAGGACCAGAGGTGCTAAGCTTGCTACCGCGGTTATCCAGATCTGCCCTCGCGGAATGAGCCTGTCGCCACAAGTACCATTCAGACCGTGCTTTGGCCGACCACAGCTGCCCGAACTGAGTGGCTTGCGGGAAGCTCTTGGGAAAGCAGTTGGCATCCCACTGAAGAACTTGCTGAGGACCCCTGACCTTTTCGCTGTCCTGGCGATGCATTTTACTGCACTTCACTCCGTGCATCTCTGGAAGACATGATAAGACATGCAGCAAGTCGCAGCTTGACCCTTGACCGAAAGTGCCGGGACAGCAGTCCAGAGCAGTGGCTTTGATTTTAGGCCTCCGCAGGCTCCGCCATTTCGGCGTTGGACTCGATCAGCTTCAAGGCCGCCTCGGCAGCCCTCTTTACACGTGGGTCCGGATCGGATCTCGCAACGCGCCGGAGGAGGAGCTGCACCCCACCGGTCGCCTTGGCCCCACACCTTCCAAGAGCCTCTGCAACTGCTCGGCGGACGTTCCACTCATCGTCCGCCAAGGCCATACTTAGGCGATGCACCACCTCGGTCATGTCGGATATGGCCTTGCTTTTGGCCAGCTTTCCCAATGTCTGCGCAGCTGCCCCGCGGGCGTCCTCTTCTTCGTCTTCCAAGACCAAGAGAAGGGCCTCCAGGGCAGATGCCGAGGCCGCGCCGATGTTGCCCAGAGCCTCGGCCGCACCCCAGCGAACCCCGCCGTCATCGTCCTCAAGGAGAGCTGAGAGGCAGGGAGACTTGTTGAGAGGGATTGTGAGGTGCTTCCGTCTGAGATACTGCTTTAAGATGTCTTAGAAGATGCCTCAACTGATGCGTCAGAACAGCCTGAACACTCCTTCCTTCCGTTCTCCGGGTCCTCCAGAAGCTGGCTCAGAACCTCCACGGCCGTGTCATCGCACACGTGCCCGACAGCCCGCGCTGCGGCGCAGCGCACGTCGGGGTCGTCATCATCGAGGCAACGCAGCAAGTCGGCGGAGGCCGCACCGGCCTCCTTTCCGAGCTTCGCCAGCTCATCCGCGGCCTTCCACCGGTCTCGTGGCTTAGAACTGCTCAGCTGCTGCACCTGAAGGGAGCACCGAGACTCTGCAAAACGGACACGGACCACATAGGACTCATCGGCAATCCCTGGAGCTTCCCCGGAGCTTCCCTCTGAGCGCGGCACCAGGGCAGTTACATCTGCGTCCCGAGTTGAAGGCACCATGATTGCCGGAGATTGTGGGGCTTGAGCCCAGCTGCCACTGTCATCAGCCATGGATCCGTCTTGGACATGCTTCGACCCATGGAGAATTTTTCAGATGACGTTCGAGGCTTCCCGGCCTTCAACAGGTCCTTGACGGCTTGAGAGGAAATCTCCACCCGCGCCTAGGCGAAGGCGAAAAAAAGTAGCCGACATCAATACCATTCGCCCTTGGGGGAGTTTGGCCGCTACAGCACGGACTTTTTGAGATCACTGCTAGCTCTTGGGCACCCATGACCTGCAGCAAGGACTTCACAGGGATACAGGGATTTGGAGATGAAGTATCACAAGGCTGCATCCTCTGCGCGTGCCTTCTGATTCTGAACGAAGAGGAAAAGTTTCTCTTCGTCGTCGTCCTGCACAGGGCTGATCAGCAACATCGTGAGATGGGGGGGGCAGCTGCGACAGCTATGTGGTACAGAGGAAATCCGTAAACTAGCACACAAGCACGTCATGCCGTGGCTCTTCTTGATTTCTTGCTGTGGGCGATTCGAGCGCACTGCAGGATCAGCTGCTTCGGTCTACGCTGACCAGCTATTTCTTCTGCACATGCGCACATGCTCGCATGTGCGATCGCACATCTCCGTGCTTTGCAAGATCTTTAAACCTTAATCTGTACAATGCTGCGAGCTTCAGCTGCTTGGCTTCAGAGACAGGCCAACGAGCTTGACCTGTGCCCAGGGTGCTCTACAAGGAGAACAGTGAATCCATGAAATCGCGACGAACTGTTGCTTTGAACTTGAGTCTTCAATTGGGGCATCAGTACTAGGGATAGCTAGGGGGAAAAGGTCTTGGACGGCTTGCGGTTAATGGCTCAAAGTGGTCCTGCTTCAGTGGCAGCTTCAAGGCGTTGGCCAGCTGCTGGCGTCGCGCAAGCACTTTGGCGTCCTCCTACAGCACAACCCGACCAGAGTGTTCCACAAACTGCTTTTTTAGAGTCTTTTGTACCAGAGCCTACACTGCGAAGATGGAGAGAAAGGCAGAGATGCTGCCATAACACCCGTCACACTCTCTTCTTCTCAGCGAACAGATTGGTCCTGCGCCTTCGCCGAAAGTTCTCGAACACTGGTGTCATAAAGCAAGCCACCTCCCAGTATTGAGCTGAAGGCATTGGATAAGCTGAAGCGGAAAGTGACAAGTTTGCAGGCGACGCTGTAACAGAACAGCGCCCCGGACACAGCTCCGAAATTGCGAATGGCACGCTCTGAGACTGCTCGGTGAGTTCGGTGGTATTGAAAGAAAGCACAGACAGCATGACTGCATTGCCAGCACCTATCACCGAGGCAGCGCCATCTGACTGCAAGAAGACCAGCGAAGGCTTCTCCTCTGGAATCGAGCCGACATGCCCCCGGCAGAAGCCCCAAAAAACCCAAGAAGTTTCTGTACCCGAGATGCAAAGGCACAACCAGCCTCGAGCGCAGGCTTCGCCGCAACCACGGAGGCTTTTGGCATGGCGTGTAACTCTGAGGGGCTACTCTTGATTCTAGATCGCTGCACTCGGATGCACTGGCGACAACACCTGGGTCATTGTAAACCTGGCAGCTCCTCATGATGAAAGCGACATTTTGAGCAGAACTGAAAGCCGGCGGCCGCGCTGCATGCTGCGCACCCCTCTGTTCGCCACAGGAATACGCTGGTATTCCGTCCTCATCAAAGTTGAGCTGCATGGACTCCTTCAGAATGCAGTCGCTCCCGGCATTGTTGTGCACCTGGGTACGAAGCAGACTCACCGAGCAGAGCTGGAGTATGACACAGCGCCCTACCCGTGTGCGCATCGTTTCGTTGTAGCCCATGAAGGCCTCGATGAAGACCTGGCACTCAACAAGTGATGCTGCACCTTTAGGATTTCCGTTTCGAGCTCTGAGGCGGCTACATGGTTGGCGTGGAAAAGGTCGGAAGACGTCAAGTCTTCCACTTTCCAGATCAGCAACTGGCAGGGGCACAGAGGGTCAGCCTGCGTAACATGTAAATCTCTGCAGCCTTTTAATTCTTGCCTACCGCAGAACATCAAGAAGGCCTCGATAGGCCTAAAGCGAGCTGTGCTCCAGCAGTTCAAGCAGTCCTTCGCCTTGGGACGACGCCGATTCAGGTGGAGGTCAGGGGGTACGAGATGACAGCGAGAGGGGATGAAGTTTGCAGCTGACCCCTCTTTGCAATAGCCTCTCATGCCCTTGCTCGCAGGAGACCCGATCTGCGTTTGGGACCCTCGTGGGGCTCTTGCTCTGGTTCTTGATTGCTCTGTCTCTTCAGTTGCAAGAGGGCTCACGGGTAAACCCCTCCACCCAACCCCACAACCTAACCTACAAGCCCTAGACCCCTGAACCTTCCAATTCCAGCGCAGCCACAACCGACCTTTCAAGACCAACAACCCCACAACTCGCAGCACCGCTCCACCTTGCAGTTGAAGATCTGCTTGTGATCAAGACCCAGTATGAGAGCGATTCTCTCCTTGAAAGCAACCTGCGGCAGGGCAAAAGCCTAGAGAAGCGCCTCTTTAGTGCTCGTAACAGTGGCTCATCTCAGCAAAGCGCTGGCAAGGGGGCACTTCCTTTTTTTCCTTTAGCCGGCAGCTTTCATCAGCTGCTTGCCAGTAGCAGTCTTCTCATGTTGGGTCAGAGCTCGATGCAGCCTCGGTGGTTGGGCTCTTTCAGCGTGGGCGTCGGTACCTTCTTGTCCTCAGTCATGCAATGAGCTGGACAACCTGAAACTGTCCATTTTGCTTTGTCTTCCTTCCAAGTTGTCATGCTTGACCCTTTCATGGAAGGGCGTTCCCTACGCTTCTGTCCTTTAGAGTCACTTGAAGGCCCCATGTGTCTTCAACCCGGAAAAAAAAAACGAGGTTTGCAGCTTTGGACTCTTGAGTCTGCGTATGTCTGTGCAAAACGAGCCCCACAGTTCCACTGTTCTGCACACATATGGCAGAGTCTGCTTCAAGGCAGCTTTCCTCACTGCATGTACCTTCACCGCCAAGAGGCTCCCAACCTCAGCAAAACAAGGCTGCAGCCGAGCGCAGCCAGAGACAGGACAACGTCCAGGCCTCGCAGAAGCTGCAGAAGCCCCGGAGAACAAGTCTCCATACGCCCTTGTGTGTCAGACGGCTGCAACCTAAATCTCTGCAGCCTGAATGCTACCCGGTCCGTCCTCCACGGTAAGGTCCCTTGTTGGACTTCCTTAGACTACCTCGTCCTTGAGGTAGCTCAATGACTAGGCTCAACCTCGAAGCCTCGTAAACCCCTCCCCTCGAAAGCCCTCAAAGCCCTAAACCCCCAAATCCTAAACCCTAAACCCCAAACCCTAAACCCTAAACCCTCAACCCTCAACCCTCAACCCTCAACCCTCAACCCTCAACCCTCAACCCTCAACCCTAACCCTAAACCCTACACGCTAAACCCTAAACCCTGTCCGAGGAAGGATGCGGCCGGCGCCTCCGTGGCTCTCTTGCGCTGATGGCGTCGGCTCCGCCTCTGGCGGACTGAGGCCCTCCTGGAAGACAGGAGCCTTAAAGTTTTCAGGTTTTAGGGATTTCTTAAATTTTAGGGTTTTAGGTTTGTTTTAGGTTTTAGGGTTTTAAGGTTTGTAGGGTTTTAAGGTTTTTAGGGTTTTACGGATTTAGGGTTTTAAGGTTTCAGGGTTTTAAGGTTTTAGGGTTTTAAGGTTTTAGGGTTTTAAGGTTTTAGGACTTTTGGGGTTGAGGCTTCCGGGTCGGGTTTCGGGTTTAGGGCTTTGGGTCTTGGGTTCAAGGCGACGGGCATAGGGCTTGGGTTGAGGGTTCAGGTTTAAGCCCGGTGCAAAATCCGGTCCTGTAGCCAGGGTAGGAGCCTCTGCTTCATTCGCTTCGGATTCAAGCTGACTTGGCGGATCTGCCGCCCATCCTGGCAGACGTTTGGGTTTAGGGTTTAGGGTTTAGGGCTTAGGGCTTATGGTTTAGGGTTGGGCTTAGGGTTGAGGGATTTCCAACTGCCTGGGGCCTGCTGCCTTACTCGGCCGAGCACGCCCGCATTCGTAGCGATCGCTTTTGGAGCTTAGCTTGCCCCTTTTCCTGGTGTTCCTTTTCCAGTTCAGGACAGCCCACTCCTCACTTGTTCGGCTTAGGGCTACCCTCCTCTCCACTCTCCATGCAAGGCATTTAGCTGCAGAGCCTGTGGTTCAGCTGCCCGACCTCTTAACGGGGCGTGTACCCAACAACCATGATTTCCTTCCAGAACCATGGATCAGGTTTCTGAACCCACCACAAAGGACTGCTAAAACAGGCGGAGCTCTCGTGCCCCGATGTTTTCAGGGCTGGCACGGCTTGAAGCAGGGCCGGATGAAGAAAGAGCTTTTGAAACCGGTTCGAATCGTCAACACTGCCCTTAAACCCTCAGCTTGACCCTAAAAACTCGACCCCAATACGTCCCGCACCCTGAGAGCAGACATCGTCCTTGTACTGGGCGATAGTTGGATACATCTTCACCTGCTCCGTGTTGCAAAGTACCTGCACAGTCTGATGCTTGGCCCCGGCCAGTGAGGGCCCACATGCGCTGTGACGATAATTCTGGGGCAGAAAAACCTTGAACAGATGGGCCTTCTCCGTCGCGCAATCAACGATTGCAAAACGGACCTCGCACAAAAACACGCTGAATCGAACGCCACACGTCGTAGGGGATGGGAGGTGTCAGGTGCGGGGGGGCCATGAGGGCCAGGTCACAGCAGCTGTGAAATGCCCGGTGTTGAGCTTTTTCTGCCATTCCGCAGCTTGCCTTACACCACGGCCATTGCGCAAGGTCTGATCGCCACAATGAAACTTGCCACTCCCCCTAAACCCTAAACCCTAAACCCTAAACCCTAAACCCTAAACCCCAAACCCTAAACCCTAAACCCTCGGTTGATCTGAGGTGCTCGGAGATGAGGAGCTCGAGATGATGGCAAGGCTCCCACCAGGAGGGGCAGAAAGCCACAATCCACTGCTCGGCACCACCTCAGTGGGTGATAGCTGCTTCTGGGTCTCAGAAACATTCCCGAAAGCCAATCACGTGCATCATAATTCTTGTATTACAGATATCACGAGCTCTCTCCAAGGCTTAACCCTCAGCATCCCTCAACAACAGCCTCCATCAGCTGTCCCCGCAGTGCCCTGGAAGAGGATGCTGTTCAGCTGAGCCAGTTGCCTGCAAGTACCAGTGAGCGCGGCCCGATGCAAACAGAAGCACTGCAAGAAAATGGAACCTCATAAACAAATAACAATAATAATAATGATGATGATGATGATAACAATAGTAATAGTAAATAATAGTAAAAGTAGTAATAACAATAGTAACACAAGCCACCCGAACATTTCATGCAGTCTTGTCTGGCGCATCCAAAGAAAGACAAGTGAATGCAAGGAGTTCATCTGCAAGCTGCGGGGAGGACGGCCAGCTGATAGTGATAAGTGATATTTCATACAATGTGCGTGAGGTAAGCTGTTGTGAAACCCAACATCTTCTATGCCAAGCAAGGACCTGGGCTACTCCGCAGGCCTTCCCATGTAGTGCTCACTGAAGCCTGTCAATTCCTCCGGTGATGTCCAGCTGTCACCGATCACCGGCGCCTTTCAAAATTCTGCGCATCATGCGGGGCCACCCACTATCATGTGGAGTGAAACTGTGCGCCATTTTGCCAGTGTCTTCGCCTCTCTGGCTGTGGCAACCGCGAGGCAAGCGAAGGAGAAGATCCAGGATGTCATGGCGAGTTCTGAGACGGTACGAGAACACGAAGCGAAGAGAGCGTAGAGGCCTCTCCGATGCTACAATTGGGGGGCAGACCGCTGAAAGAAGCTGCGCAGCAACCACGGCAACAACAATCGTTATTAACAATAGCAGCAGCATGAGAAGCAACAAGAGATCCGGTACTGTTGTCATGTAATGGTAGTCATCGGCACTATGTGCCGTCAATAACCGTCATTAGCAATAGCCATAGCAGTGTATACACTGCAATCGTAGCAGCACTCGTACTCGCAACAGTAAGTTAGAGATAGCCGTAGCCACAGCATGATAGTCATAGTCATCGTCAGAACCACAAGCATACCAACCTGGACAGTAATAGCAATAGAAACAGCAATGGCGATACGACAGGTCATGGTACTGGTACAAGGTACATGGTCATACAATGAAAATGGTTCTCGTCATAGTTATACATCATCATCGCCATCATCGTCGTTATCGTCATCATCATCGTCGTCGTCGCCAACCTCATCATCATCATGATTCCGATTGTGATTGCATTGCACGCCACAAGCACTCGGCAACATGCATCTCCTCCTCTAATCTCCATATGCAACGAAGACGGGGGAGGGGGAGGGCGGGGGGGGCACCACAATGCCAAAGGCAATGATCATCGCCTGGCCGCACAGAGATGGAGAATCATGGAGCTAGCACGGAAGATTTTTCCAGGAACTTCCCTGTTGCACAAGCACGCCGTGGAAGCCAAAGATGTAGCCTCGGATAGGCGTATCTGAGGGCTTTTCGTGCTGTGACCCATGCAAGAAGCACGGAATTTCTGGCCAAAGAGCCCACTTCAGCACGTGGCCGAACGTCCAACCAACGGCTTTTCCGAGTACCTTGAAGCTGCCAGCTTGGTCCGCAGGACTTGGGGCTTTGGGGCTTTGGGGCTTTGGGGCTTTGGGGGATCGAAAAGCAGCACAGGCCTCAAAGCACATGCCGAGCCCCCACTGGGGCCATGGCGGCTAGATACTGCGGGAAGGTCCAGTCTGGCAGCCACTGGATTACCTTGACTTCGGTGCCGAGCTAAGCAGTCATCGAAGCGATGGCGAACAGCAGCAAGACAACGGCGCTTTCATGCATAGCATCAGCGCGCATCCAGACTGGGTGGCGTACCAGGTACATGAGCAAGACATTGAAGCAGGTCATGAAGGTGTAGAAGTGCTGCCAGGGCCCCATCTTTCACTACACATGGACCGTGTTGCCAGAGATCGAGCGGTCAAGTGCTGTCGCACGTTTCTCATATTCCAAGTCGCGACCCTCAGGGACGATGCACTTGGAGGAACTTTGCCCTTTGTCATTCAGAGGGGTGGCCTGCAATGAGAAGACTCCAAAAAGGGACTAAAGACAGGCTTGTGCCAAGTATATGCTATGCACCACAGAGCACCACAGTGGGAGGCGCGCCCTCACACTGGATTCCAGCAAACTAAGCAGGACCCCGGGTCTCCTTGCCTGCGGAAGCACAAGTCCTTGAATTGCGGGTGCCGCTCAGCTGGAGAGGAATTTCGAACTTTGCAACTAGGGAGGGTTTAAAAATGGCCTGTGTGCCAGGGCCTTTGGGCCTTTCTGCCACTGCCTCACTTCGACCTTGCCTTTGACTTGTCAGTCTGCGCAGGCTTGAACACATACTGGATCAGCGAATCTCTGATGGGCAGCATGCCGGGAAACTCTTTCCACATCTTGTGCGGGCTCAGCTCGTTGTTGGACCTCGCGGCGGTGATGACCTTTGCCTGCTCCTCGACGGTGAAGTTTCCCCACTTGAAGTCTGGGTCGATGTACTCCTCACACTCATAGCAGCTAATAGCAATCACTGAATCACCTTCGGGAATCCTCATAATATCCTTCCCCGCATAGCCCCCTTCTTTTTCAAACCAGTACAGAAAAAAAGAGGGAACCTACTGTGCTGAACCGTGGGAGTCCTTGTACAGCTCCAGGACTTGATTGTGGCTGATGGCCCCAGGGTTGCAGAAGTTGTAGATCCCTGTGAGTCGTCTCAGGGCCATCTCCACCGCATAAGGCAGCAGCTCAGGAAGGACCGTCATGCTGTTGGGGATGTTCACCACCTTGTTGTAGTGGGCAATCTTGTAGATGAAGTTCCGCTTGTTTGTGAGGATGTCTCCATCGATGGGCATGCGAACTCGCAGGGTAAGCACATGGTCAAAATTGCGAAGCATGTTCTCCACGTAGCCTTTTGTCTCAGAGTAGAAGGAGCCAGTAAAGTTGGGCCGGTCCTCTTCGCTGAAAGTCAAGGATGCTTCTTTCGCGACGAGAGAGGCATCTCGCTCGATCTTTTCCGGCTTCTTCTCGTCATAGTGGAAGATGCATCCGGTAGCGAAGTTGGTCATGTGAATGCCGTGCGTGGCACAGAGGTCAGCAAGCGTCAAGGTTCCAATGACGTTGACGCGAATGGTCTCCTGTCGGTGCGTCTCACACCAGTCGACATTGGGACGGCCAGTCAAGCCAGCCGCATTCATCACGTGGGTGCAGCCGCTATGAAGAAGCTCACGCTCTACGCTCTCCCGATCCTGCAAACGAGAGGTTGCCCACTCCCAGGAAAAGCCCTTCTGGGTCAGCATATCGCCAATCATGCCACCAATCCAACCGGTCCTCCCGAACACAAGGAACTTCACCTTCTTCGCCTTCTTGGCTGCAGGCTCGCCATCCGTGTCCCTTGCGGCAGCCTGAGCCGGAACCTCGAGCCTCGGAATTGGCACAGGGTGCGCCACCAAGACAGAGTCCATGTCACAGTCGGACCAGAAAGCACTGCCATGGACGGTGAACCAGTCCACGGTCTGCTTAAGGCCTTCATCAAACTTCACGGTTTCCTTCCATCCCAGCTGCTCCAGCTGCTTAAGGTCAAGGAAGTAGCGCATGTCGTTGAAAGGCCGATTGCGGACATGCTCGATCATCTTCTCGGGATCAATATCCGGCTTCATCAGCTTGATGATCTGCTTTACGATGTCAATGACCGAATGCTCCTCGGCTGTGCCAATGTTGTAGGTGCTGCCTGTGACTCCCTTGTGCAAGACGATGTCAAATGCTGCGGCCACATCCTTGACGTGCAGGTAGGAGCGCTTGCTCAAGCCGTCTCCGTGTACCGTGAGCTTCTTGTTCCTCTTCAACATCATGATCATCTTGGGGATCAGCTTCTCCGGGTACTGGCGTGGGCCGTAGACGTTATTGCCACGAGTGACGAGGACCGGCAGCCCATAGGATCGATGGTAGCTTTTCACCATCATCTCCGCGGCGGCCTTGGAGGCTGCGTAAGGGTTCGTAGGGTCCAAAGGGGAGGTGGCCTCAACCTTCATGTCCCCTGCATCGTGGTAGCTGGCATTCTCGCCATAGACCTCGTCGGTACTGACATGGATGTACCGCTTCACTTGGTGCTTGAGCTCCTTCAGGACCTCCAAAATTCTGTGTGTGCCCAGGACGTTGTCATCCGTGAAGGTCACAGAGTTGCCGAAGGAGAGGTCAACGTGCGTCTGTGCCGCGAAGTGCATCACCGTGTCGATTTCCTCCTGCTCGATGATGTAGTGCAGCAGATCTGGACTTTTGATGTCTCCCTTCACAAACCTTACTGGCTCCAAGCAGGGTAGTTACAAACTTCGGGTTCCTGTAGGGGACTATATAGGATACTCAGTTCCCGAACTCCCTGATAATCAAGAACCGGTCAGAGAAACTTGAAGTTGGGCTTGCCCTGCATTGACTCGAAGTTCTTCGTGTTCGAGCAGTAGTCCAAGCGATCCAAGATCACAATCTTGTACTTGGGATACGTAAAGAATAGGTGCTCCGCGACGTGGCTTGCGATGAAACCCGCGCCGCCTGTGACGAGGATGTTCCGAGGCTCGTAAACCACCTTCGCCATGCCAAAATGCTGGTTTTTTTCGCTATCAACTGTCACTGTGCCCAGCTGTGCAGGCTTGAACCTAATAGCTCATTACGGCTAAATCATGGCTCAGACATGCTCACCGATCTGTACATTCGTGTGCAAAACAGCTGCGAGCTGCATGGATGGTCACAGAAGGCGGCGCACCGGCAATCGTTGTGACATCCTGCTTGCGCGGCCAGGCATCCGAGTCTACAGCCTACAGTCGTACAGCTTGCATGAACACGAGAATCTCTAACAGCTCCCAGTCCAGGCTGCCATTCTCCGCGCACCCGGTGAGGACATGCCGGCGCAGTAGCACTTGGCGCAGCAGACAAGTTTGGTCTACCGATTTGCACATCGACACCATCCTCTAGACTCTAAACACTTCGGTGGAGTGCGTACGGCCGCATGGCCACGGGGGCCCCCGACTGGAAGGCAGAAGAGCCAGGCGCAAGTGAGGGTGGTGAAAATCAGGATCCACCTTATTTGCATCGGAGCCAGACTCGGTTGCAAGTGACTTCTTTTGGAGCCCGTCGTTCACCGGGAGGTCACCAAGGTCGGGGCCCCTGGTACTCTGCATCGACGTCCAACCTACAAAATCGCATCAGGACCAGGACTAGCAGGCAGTGCTGCTGTGGTTTTGTGCTGCTCTTGTTCGTTCCCGTCCTGAAGGACAGGGTGACCCCCCCTCTCCAGACAAAGAACCCCCCCACACCACCACCAGCCCCCACCCAACCACCCCCCACGCCACCACCCCCACCACCCCACCCCCACCACCCCCACAAGCTCAGTGGAAAGTAACGTTTATACGAATCCTATATATTTTAAAAAGAGATCTTGTTCTGGTTTCTCAACGTATCACCAAACGGAATCCTCTTCAAATTTATAGGAATCCAATTTAGCTAAGTAAGCATTCTCAAGAATCGCACGTATTAACACGAACACGAATCCTCTTGAATTAGGTCGGGTTTAGGGGGGGGGGAGGAGAGGGGGGGGAGGAGAGGGGAGGGTGGTAGGGGCACCTAAACCCTTTCGTTTTCACATTTTTAACATGATTCCTCGACATTCTTACGAAGTTAGTATTGTATGAAGTGCAATAAGATTCCGATTGCTTTCAATAGGGTTCTTGTTGCTTTTAACACTTTTAATCGGATTCTCAATAGGATGCTCAATATTTTAAGACTCGTATTAGGATTCCTAATAATTGCAACGATGAAAATTAGGAGTACTAAGATTTCAAGTAGAATCCGCCGAGGCCTCGGGCCGAAGGTGTATTGGTAGTCAGAACAGGCACCCCCCTCCAAATCCTCCCTCCAGGCCCAAAGCCCTTTTTCGGACCCCTTTTTTTGCCTCAAATGGGTACCCCCCCTAGGTGAGCAGGGTCCGCAAGCGGATGGTTCGCCAGGACCAGAGGCAGTTGCAGCCCTTCCCAGCAGGGCCCCCCCCTTTTTCACTGCCCCCACCCTTCCCCCCCACCCCCCCCCCCCACCCCCCCGCCCCCTACCCCCCCCTACCCCCCCCCCCCCCTAAACCCCCCCCCCCTCCCCCCCCCCCCCCCACCCCCCCCCCCCCCCCCACCCCCCACATAGTCCCTCCCCCAAAAGCCACATGAGCGGCTGGGCTAATGGACGCAACAAGAGGGGCTTGATGTTTGTAGGTGTCGCTATAGCACACCCAATGGTTCATAACCTAGGGGTGTCGCTTTTCAAGTGTTCCCATCGTTTTACAGGGTTTTCCCCTTGCTTAATTGAATGGCTGGGGGTTTTGGCGCTTGCTCACATAAGGTGTTTGTGAAAGGCTGCTCCGACGCGCTGGCTTGAGGGCCGGAGGCTCACTGGTGTGAGCACGGCCGCAAATCCGCCGAGGCCTCGCCCCCTTTCCCCCCCCCACCCCCCCCCACCCCCACCTCGCCCCCCGGTTTTCGAGGCTCAACTCCGGGGACGAAGAGTAACCGAAACCCGAAACCTTCAATCTTAGCTCCCCCCCCCCTTTCCCCTCTGCCCCCCTTCCCCCTCCACCCCTACCCCCCCTGAGGGGCCTGGCTCAACCCTACGATCAATCCAAGCCGAACCGTCTCTTGAACCCTAAACCCAAAAAAACCCTAAACCCCAAAGCAAGAACCTGAGCCCTAAGCCCTCAATCCTAAACTAACCCTCAACCCTAAACCCCAGACCATAAACCATAAACCCGGAACCCTAAACCCGACTTGGGCGCTGCGGAATCACCATGCTCACGCGGATGCGCTGGGCCGGGCCGAGGCGGGTCGCGTAGCGTTAAAATTCGCCTCGGCTTCCTGCCGAGAAGCGTCTGGAACAAGCAGACCCGGATCGGGCCTCCTTCCCCCTAACCCAACCCTTCCCCCCGTGCCAAATTTTCTGACGCAACCCCCCCCCCCGCCCTGTGGGACCCCCCCCAATCCCTTGGAGGAGCTGCAAACCGATGCCGTGGAGGGTCCCGCTTGTCGGTGGCTCCTACAGGGGGAGTGCCTCAAAAACCCCCCCCCCCCCCCCCCCCCCCCCCCCCCCCCCCCCCCCCCCCCCCCCCCCCCCCCCCCCCCCCCCCCCCCCCCCCCCCCCCCACACCCCACCCCCCCCCCCCCCCCCCCCCCCCCCCCCCCCCCCCCCCCCCCCCCCCCCCCCCCCCCCCCCCCCCCCCCCCCCCCCCCCCCCCCCCCCCCCCCCCCCCCCCCCACCCGCTCTGCCCTTCCTCCCTTTTTTTGCGAACCTCTTTCCTCCTTTCCTGTCCTGGGGCCGGCCCGGCTGCCGAGGCGGCGCGCGCAAGCGTTTACAATTAAATGTAGCACTGGGAGGACAGAGCCGGAGGGGCGCGAGAGCGGACTGCGGCGCGTACGACGGCGCGGGAAGCTGGAGGATTTTCGTTGAATTGTAGTACAAATGTACTAGTGGGGGACAGAGCCGGAGGGGCGCGAGAGCGGACTGCGCGTACGACGGCACGTATGGCGGCGCGGGAAGGGGAGGGATTTTCGTTGCACTGTAGTACAAATTTAGTACTGGGAGGACAGAGCAGGTGCGCGAGAGCGGACTGCGGCGCGGACGACGGTGCGTACGGCGGAGGGATTTTCGTTGAATTGTATCACAAATGTATAGTACTGGAGGACAGAGCCGGAGGGGCGCGAGAGCGGACTGCGGCGCGTGCCTTATTACCTTCTTATATACTCTTCTATAAAATGCGCATACGGAATGGATGTTAAAGTGGGGGTTTCACTCGGGCACTGTTGTGATTCGGATTGTTTTTGGGTTCCTGGCTTGACCTTGTTTGAAAGTTGCCTATTATTGTTGGACACTTTGGCGCTCCAGGTTAATAGGTTTTATGAAAAAAGGCTCCTCCTTCGGATTTAAGGACACCCCCCCTGTAGGGAATGGACTTCGGGAAAAAGCGGGGCCCCTACATCTTGTTCCCTAGATTTATTCCCTTAATGTTATTCCCGAAGCCCTAAGAAAAGGGATCCTTACATCCTAAAGAGGAAAGCCCTTGCATTTCACAAACCGATCTTATTCTCCAAGTCCTCTGTGCTGAATCCTAAAGAGCCGGATTCCCAAATCTTAC
This sequence comes from Symbiodinium natans, assembly GCA_905221605.1. Lineage (NCBI taxonomy): Eukaryota > Dinophyceae > Suessiales > Symbiodiniaceae > Symbiodinium > Symbiodinium natans. Next base: position 168,200 of record CAJNDS010002349.1, read on the forward strand.
TCCCTAAGCCGCATTTCCTTAATTTCATTGCCCAAATTGTGTTCCCTAATCCCTGAAGAGGGGGGTGAGTCGGGGGGTTCCTTAATTTCTAGAGAGGAGAGCCCCTAGATGCCAAAAACACATCTTATTCCCAAAGTCCTTTATGCTAAGCCCAAAAAACCCAGATTGTCCGGACATTTTTCGGGAATTTCAAGCACAAAGCACGGGTACTTGAAAGGGGGGGGGGGGTGTAGGGGGTGACCATATATATTCATATCTGGATGTTCGCCTTAGCTGACAGCTTTGTGCAGCTTTGTGACAGCTTTGTGACAGCTTTGTGACCTGATCATTTGGTGCAGAGCATCGTGCAGCTTGACAATGAAGGGGGAATCGCACATGATCTGCACGTTCTTCTCGCTTATCACGCTGCTTTGCATGCCACTTTTGACCTTATTCATGACATGCCACCTGCTCCTCAGAGTAAATCTCAGAGAGACCCAGAGACCCACGTGTAAGGTATGGACCACATACCCTTTGCTCAAAGCCTTCAGCGCGTAGGTCTCGGCTGTGTTGAGATGCTCCACCTGAGCGCTTAGGGATCCTGCTCTCGTTGAGTCCACTTTCCGCACGTTTTTGCTGCAGCTCTAAGATTCTGAGTGTCCCGTGGTTTCTAAGGCTTCGAGTTGCAGTCGACTACGTATATGTATTATATTTATATGTATGTATGATTATATATGTATATATTATCAAAGCAGAAGGTCGAGTGGCCATTTCCACTGCACCAAAGCCGCCACAGCCCAGCAGGCCAAGCTTCTTCAAGTCCTATACACCCACACGAGGTCACTTCTCGACAGCGTCAGAACGTCTCCCGAAAAACTCAGCGCGTGGGGTGTTGACCGGGTGTTGCGGTGTGGTGGTGAGATGTGGTGAGATGTGGTGAGGTCCTTGAACTTGATTTTACCGAAGGTCGCGGCCGCGCTGGGTGCCACCGCTGGCTTCTTCACTGAGCCCGTGCCGTCTTTGCCACGCCGCGTCAGCTCCTCAAAGATGGAGGATATGCTGGATAGTTTGCATAGTTAGAATAGTTTAGAAGCTCCCTTTGACGTCAGCCTCTGAACAATTTGAACCTGACACGTCCTGTGTGGTCCTCTCCCATACGAAAGTGCATGTCGGTATGCCAGGTGCATGCTGTGAAAGCGCCGTCGGACTAAGGGACGCTAAGGCTCAGGCTTGCAGGGATCCGAGAAGAATCTCGAAGGATTCTTTGTCAACCACGAGAGTCTGAACAGGGTAACCAGGCTGGGCAACAAGGCTACTCGACACGCCGTGCTGGCAAGTCTTGACAAGGGAAGCCCTGAATCACGTGATATCACGTGGCGCAATTGCTCGGCTTGGGAGAGCTTTTGGCACGGCGCGACGGACTCAAACAGTCAGCAGAAGATTGTCCTCTGCTTCCTGCAGAAAGTATCCGAAGGAAAGCGCATCCCACATGATGCGCTCCTTGGCCCCCATCTTGCTGACTGACCTGGACCCCCCCCACACACCGGACACCGGCCTATCCCTACAATGTCTTTAAGGAGGTCAGAGTATATCATATAATTCAACGACGCTTAGACAGCATTTGTCAAGCTGTCAACAAGAAGCTGGATGTCTAAGGTTTGCCGAGCCACGCAGTTTTTTAGCTGGTATTGCTTTGCTTAAGACTTGTTGGAACAATCCGAAGCGAAAAAAATGTGAAGAGGTGGCCAAGGGACAACATGCGGAGCTCGCCGGCCTCAGCGGATTCCAGCAACAGGGATGCAAGTTTGCCAATGGGGGGTGTAGAAGCTGCAGGATCAGCTGCACCGCTGGCACTGCTGGCACCGCTCTCCTCCGAGGTTTCTTTGATCGCCTCCTTTGCACGATCTAAGGGCTTTTGAAGTTCATCTCGCAGGTTGGTCCCAAAGAGTGACTCGGTTTGTCGGCGGATGGCACTCAGCACGGCACTGCTCAGCTTGAGAACCTCGTCCATCGTGGCATCCTCGCTGGAGGGCCGTGACACCATCTCCACGAAGTTTTTGAAGCGCTCCACGGCCATCGCAGAACCCATCGCAGAACCCATCCCCGCCTCTTCAGCCTCTTCGGCCTGCTCATAGTCTCTTTGCAGGCTGAGCGCCAGCTCGAAGCGCCGGCAGAGCCGGCGCAGGCAGAGCCCAAAGGCGGCGTGGCCGAAGTAGGCGTCCGCCTGAACGACGCGGGTCGACGAGGTGACGGCTGTGAAGACCTCCACAGGCCCAGAGACTCACACATGTTCTACATAAGCCTCCCAAGCGCTGCGCCTCTCCCGGCCCTTGCGCAAGCTTTCGTGAAGACCATCGTCTTGGAGTTTATACGGATATACGGTCGACATAAATGCAAGGACAAGGTAGTAGCAGGGACGTCATGAAGCTAGCAGAGGTTTGTTTTGCGTTTCAAACTCTACTTTTGCCACCACATGGCAATGCATCACAAGGGGTATACTGTACATAATTGGTGCGGTGCTACAATGTACTACAATGTTCTGAAAAACTTGAGAATTCGCCTCGGCTTCCTGCCGAGAAGGGTCTGCTTATTCCAGGGATCCGCTCTCCTTCCCCCTAACCCCCCGTGCAGGTTTTTGTGACGCCACCCCCGGATCGCTTGGAGCAGCTGCAAACCACCCCACCCCCCCACCCCCCCCACCACACACCCCCCACTGGGCCGGCCCGGCTGCCGAGGCGCCGCGCAAGCGTTTACAATTACCTGCCACTCCATGATGCAACTGCTGGAAAGTTTGACTGTTTGGGCTGGGCCGAGTCTTCTGCTGTGCTGTACATTTACTCAATGTGACTTACACAAAATGCGACCCTCCAAAGCCTCTGATGGACACTACGAATGCTTGCAAAACAAATCTTACGAGAATCCTTTCGCTGCGCTTTCACAAGGCCTTTCGCGAAGATTATACATCAGCCCGCTTTCATTAAACTCGCTTTATGGAAACCGAGCAACGGTCAACCCGCGCGAGACCCTGTTCTGCATGTAGTGCCCGCTTCATGCATTCCCATGTGGCCAAGTCATACGCTGCGGGCTTGCGCGGGCTGCAAAGTGCAGTAGCCGGGGGTGGGGTTCAGGTGGGATCCCTCGTCAGGTTGTTTCAAGCTAAGTGGACACTTTGAGGATGGTACCGCTACCTGCATCAGTACAAGCGTGTGCAGGGTTACTCGAGTACCTGGAGCCACTGTGCCAGGTCCTCTTGGGTCCAGGACCCAGTCCGCGCTGTCTGCGAATCGGTTGTGTGGGTTGCGTCGGTTGTGTCTGTGTCCGTCGTGAGCGCTTTCCGTAGGCTCAAGCCCGAGGCCCCGCCGATGTCCGTAAGCACAGTGTCCTTGACCTTGCGGAAGCGTTCCAAAAAGTCTCCGAATTGGCCTGGCGACTGCAACTGCTCCTGTGTGTACGCGTTGACCAAGTCTCGGATGTAAGCCTTGCTGCCCAGTGCACGGAACAGCTCCCGACGGAGGGGCTCGGATACAGCTGTCAAAGGCACCTCATATGAATGGTCACCTGCCAGGCAACAGGAAAGGGTGTGCAGGCGGGATATGTGTTAGATGATGAAAAGTGAGCTTAAAGTTTGCTGCAATCCGTTGCGCTTCGAGAGTTTTTGGGAGCAGGGTCCTGCAACAGAGTCCCACTGTTCCAGCCCGCGCCCGAACAAAGCCCAGGTCTTGGACGGCGACTCTGACTGAAAGCTCTTCAGCGCTGGCAATCCCATGGAGGCGCGACTCAAGAGCGCCTTGAGGTAGAGCAGGTCCGCCTCGGCTTCAAGATCCTCCTGATCCTCCTCTTTAAGGGTCGCTTGCATACTCTGCATCTGCCCAAGCTTTAACGTCACCGCGTCCTGGTGCTTCCGAGGCCACGCCCATCGAAAGCCAGAGCCCAGGTTTTGCAGAGAGATCCAGCCATCAGCCAGGCGACCTCGCACCCGCTCCTGCTTGGGGAGGGTCTGAACTTCCAGCACCTGTGCAAGGGGTGCCAGGGCCATGCGGCCACACGCTGGACACACTACCTCTCGAATACTTGCCCTCTTAGTCATATAGCCCCGCTCTTCATCCTGAACTCGGATTCAGAAAGCTCTCCACGCCCGACCTCCACGCTCGCGCCTCTTGGCAGCTCGGCTAAGAAAGGCGGAGGGCTCAATTCCTTGGATGGGCCTACCATTACAGGGGCCGTTGAGATGATGAGGTACTCCCCAGGCTCATCCTCAACATCCTTCAGCAGAAGCTTCTCCACCTCTTGCCCGAGCTCGGTGCTGCAAGTGGGCTTGGCCGCGAGAGCTGCGCCACCTCTGACACCTCTGCCATCGAAGCTGGTCCCAGTGGTCCCAGTGGGCCTCAACCGCCTTAACCCCAAACCGCAGAAGCCGCTACGAGGCCGCGGCCCCGGATGGCGCTCGAGCCCTCCCAACAAGGCCGTGAAGGACGTGGCATTTGCCACATTTGCCACATCGTGAGATTGCAGGAAAAGGCTGATACCAAGGAGCGCCAGGAACAGCCGAGCAGAAACACGCTGTCCAACCCGGTCGACATTTGGCTTCCGGAAGACAGCGGCCATGGCAACGCGACGTGGCGAGTAAATTAGTAAATACTACAATTACTACAACGCACTTCGCAATGTGCAGTTTCAAGCATCTTTTGTCCCTCCAAAGCAACAGACAGCCCTGAGCTGTAAGAAAGGCCCCGTGTGATAGACACACACACAATCCGACAGGCTTAACAAGCCAGGATGTCGAGAGCAGCATGTGTCTGGCAGGATCCATGTATGAGAAGGATTGAGAAGGCACTCACATAGTTCCAGTGCCTGCTGGTGCCTACTCAGTATCTGCTCAGTACGACTCGCCTTCGCAACGGTGGACAAGACCTTGATGGTAGCCGCACGAGGCTCATCCTCTAGCAGCGCTTTCTCGCCTTGGCGCATGGGTGCAAACTGTGCAAACTGGAGGTCTCCATCTCAGCGTTGCGACCGTAAAACGAAGCTTCATTCCGGCTTCAGATGGTCTCCAGCCATTTTAGGTCGGTGCGTGAGATGCATTTCAAGGGGCAACTAACATATCCTTCAGCGACCGCTTTGTGTCCCTGCGTCCGTTTCTCATAACCTTTTCAACTTGAAGCGAAATGAGACTACTCAATTCAGCCAGGCATCCGAAGTAGTGCGCCTTTTCAGGTGTGGCCTGCGGGATGCCAAGTGCCAAGCGATGCCACTGCGCACCCACACGGCACCTTGATCTTCGTGACTTCCTTGCCATCCTTGATTACCTTAAGTGAACTGGCGAAATGGAACTTCTTGAGATCGCAGAGCTCTGCTGCTAGCCCCCATTCTTTTTGCGAGCCCCTGGCGCTCACTTCTCCTTCCACTAGGACAAAGAATTGTGTGCCTCAGTGCTCACTCTTCACTGAGTTCACCGGGGGCACTGTTCTTCGTGTGTGATTTGAGCTTTTTGAGTTGTTTTGAGCTTTTTTGAGTTGTCAGAAAGTTCTCCAGGACTCCAGGACCACTGCCACGCTCACCCTGCTCGAAGACCAGCTCGTCCTGGCACCCGATCCCTCCAGCGGTGCTTCCCCCTGAAAAAAGAAATGGAGCTAAGACTTCACGCCTGTAGAATCTTGGTTTTTACCGGCTTAAGCTGTTCGCCTCTTCAGGCGTGATCCTCCTCGGAGAAAGAGAACTTGGAATTTCAGAACTCACTGTCACGACGTGGTGTCAACCCGATGGCTTGCTCGAGCTGAACTTAGCCTGTATCACTGTATCACTATGAAGACTAGACTACACGAGTGGACTTTGGAAAGGTATCTGCTCGCAGCATCCCTGTCTCAGATGCCAGATGATGCTCGCCATGTTGTGATGGCATCGACCCGGCCGTCAAGCCCACACATCAAAGGAAGGTTTTCTCGGTGATCAAGGCCATAATCTGAATGTACAACAAATGTCCCCCAAGCGGTGCACTGCACCTGTACGTATTGATGGCCCTGTCTTGTCGTTGGGTCCAGTAAGACAGACATGCATATGAACAAAACGACGACCGAAACCAGGTGCAACACATGAGCATGTTGTTGGACAGTCCAGTTGAAGCGTTAGCTTCAACATTCGAATAGACAGTAAGGATGGTTCTCCGGACAAACCCCTCGGAACGAAGTTCAGCTCTTGCAGGCCCCTATGCCTGCAGGATTGTTCATGATTGGGCAACAGTTCTACTGTTCCAGTGCGTCAACTTGCGAGCATCTGTGGTGTCGTTGGGCGTGGGCCTGGAAAGGCAAGGCCTTGAAGAAATGTATACGTTATTATGCCTTCATATTGCAACGAACGCTTTGGGCACAGGAGCCAGAGAAGAGTCAACAAAAAGGAAGACCGGCTCGTAGCAGCGTAGCACACACATAATGGGGAGGGCCTTGCTGAAAGTCATCTCGTTCATGGCAGCCGCGAGCTCCTTCTTTTCGCTGTCCTGGGATCTGAGAAGCCAAGGAGACTTCCCGCCAAGCGCGAAAAACTGTAAGCACGAGTGATGTCTTGTCCAAAAATAGTGTGGTCCCCCCGGACTGTGAGAAAAAGTCCTCAGATTGTTCAGCGGCATCAAATTGATGAGGTCCCCCGGCTTTGTTCGAGCGATGCGAAATATTCAGCGAGGCATTTAACTAGAGTTGTTGTCTAGACATCGCTTCTGAACTGAGCCTGAGCAAAGGTCCGCAGCCGGAGTCTGAGACCAAAGCTGGTTGGGTTTGGATCCAGCAGCCTAAGGGGCGGACCCTGACACAAACCCTTAATGAAATCATATAAACTCATGCCTTTTGAAATCATATGGACCCCTGTAAATCAACTCATCCTTTTCAAAACCGCATATGAACTCATCCCCCTTCTTTAAATTCATAAAAACTCCTCCCTTTCAACATTATAAAGCTGACCCCCCCCCCCCCCCCCCACCCCAACCCACCCCGCCCCAAATTGCCACTCTAACGGAGAGAGGGGGGCCACGCTCATCAGCATCCAACATGAAACTCCCGTCCTTGAGGTAGACGGGTCGAGTAAACATCATGTTAAGACTTGAGTGCGCATCGTTGGGGGGGTTCTGAAGAGTTCTCTGTCCAATCCGCGCCCTGGGATGCGCACTCAAGTCTTAACGCGGCGCTTTTTTCGACACTCCGCGTGTCGAAAAACGTGCAGTCTTAAGACTTCAGTGTGCGCCCTTCTTTTTGCGTTTTGCATCTCAATGTTTGGGACTTGGTTTTGTCATGTTTTCATATCTTTTGTTCGTGTTGTTTTTTTGTGGGTTTCGTAACGATGTCTGTGTTTCTGGAAAATTGTTTTCTGGGCTATTATGTGGTTGCTTGTGTCGTTTTCATATTGACATGCCCATTGGGTTTCTTGTTCAGCTTTGCTTTATACTCAATTTTTTGGACTTGGTTTATGAAATGTCTTGATTTGTCTTGTTATTCCCCAAACAGGAACCGTTTGGGGTCCTCTCCTCAGAAAGAAAAGTGTCACGCGCTTGGCCGGGCGGGTGTCACGCGCTTCGGGCCTGTGGTCTCCCATGGTCTCCGATCATGAGCACAATTGGGGCCAATTAAGGCCGGGTGGGTGTCACGCGCTTCGGGCCTGTGGTCTCCCATGGTCTCCGATCATGAGCACAATTGGGGCCAATTGGGGCCGGGTGGGTGTCACACGCTTCGGGCCTTTGGTCTCCCATGATCTCCGATCATGAGCACAATTGGGGCCAATTGGGGCCGGGTGGGTGTGACGCGCTGTGGTCTCCCATGGTCTCCGATCATGAACACAATTGGGGCCATTGGGGCCGGGTGGGTGTCACGCGCTTCGGGGCCTGTGGTCTCCCATATTCTCCGATGATGAGCGCAATTGAGGCCATTGGGGCCGGGTGGGCGCTCGGCCTGCGGTCCCATGGTGAGCGAAATTGGGGGCATTGGGGCCGGGCGGGTGTCACGCGCTCGGGCCTGTGCTCTCCCACACAATCTCCGATCAGAGCGCAATTGGGGCCAATTGGGGCCGGGTGGGTGTCACGCGCTTCGGGGACTGTGGTCTCCCATGGTCTCCGATCATGAGCACAATTGGGGCCATTGGGGCCGGGTGGGTGTCGCTCTCGCATGGTCTCCGATCTTGAGGCCAATTGGCGGGCGGGTGTCGCGCGCTTCGGCCCATGGTCTAATTGGGGCCGGGTGGGTGTCACGCGCTTCGGGCCTGTGGTCTCCCATGGTCTCCGATCATGAGCCAGGCGGGTGTCACGCGCTCGGGCCTGTGGGGCCAACATGAGCCGGGTCACGCGCTCGGGCCTTTGGTCTCCCATGGTCTCCGATCATGAGCACAATTGGCGGGCCTGCGGTCTCCGATCATGAGCACAATTGGGATCATTGGGGTCTTGTGGGTGTCACGCGCTTAGGGCCTGTGGTTTTTCCCCAAAAAGGAACTGTTCGGGACGCTCTCCTCAGAAAGCAGTGCCACGTGATTGGCCAGACGGGTGGCACGCGCTTGGGTCCGTGGTCTCCCATGGTCTCCTCATGAGCGCAATGGGGACGGTTGGTGTCACGCGGTCCATGGTTTTCATGGTTTTGGAAGTGACAGGGGTTTGGGCGGGTGTCACGCGCTTGGGTCCGTGGTTTGCCATGGTCTCCGTTCATAAGCTCCGTGATCTCCACGGTCTCCGATCATGAGCGACAGGGGTTGGGAGGGTGTCACGCGGGTCTGGTCCCCGTCTCGCATGGTCTCATGGCCTCCCGATCATGAGCGCACTGGGGCTGGGCTGGTGTCACGCGGTTCGGGTCCGTGTTCCCCCACGGTCTCGGATGGTGAGCGAAGGATTGGGAGGGTGTCACGTTTCCATGGTCTGTGTGCAGGTGTCGGGCGATTCGGGCCCGTGGTCTCCCATGGTCTCCAGTCATCAGCGACACGGGTTGGGAAGGTCTGGGCGGTTGGGTCCGTGGTCTCCAACGGTCTCCCGTCATGAGCACAATGGGGCTGGGCGGGTGTCACGCGGTTCGGGTCCATGCTCTCCGTCGTCTCTATACATGCTTGGGTCCATGGACTCCCATGATCTCCCAGCGCGAGCGCAATCTGTGGGTGTCACGCAGTCCGGGTTCATGGTCTCCCAGGGTCCGATCATGGGGCTGGCGGGTGTCACGCGGCCCGGCTCCGTGATCTTCATGGTCTCCGATCATGAGCGACAGGGGAGGGTGTCACGCGCTTGGGTCCGTGGATTTCCGTGGTCTCCGATCATGAGCGCAGTGGGGCTGGGCGGGTGTCATGCGGTTCGGGTCCGTGGTTTCCCATGAACTCCGATCATGAGCAACAAGCTTGGGAGGGTGTCACGCACTGAGCTTCTCCGATCGTGAGCGCAATGGGGCTGGGCGGGCGTCGCGCGATCCGGCTCTGTGGTCTCCCATGATCTCTGATCATGAGCGACAGGGGTTGAGAGGGTGTCACGCGCTTGGATTCGTGGTCTCGCATGGTCTCCTATCATGAGCGCAATGGGGCCGGACGAGTGTCACGCGGTTCGGGTCCGCGGTGAGTGGCAGCGGTTGGACGTCACGCGCTTGATGGTCTCCCATAAATCATCTGGGAGGGTGTCACGCGCTTGGGTCCGTGGTCTCCCATGGTCTCTGAGCACGCTGGGCGGGTGTCACGCGGTCCGGTCGTGGTCTGTCATGGTGTCCGATCATGAGCGACAGGGGTTGAGAGGGTGTCACGCGCTTGGGTTCTCTCCCAATATCTCCGATCATGAGCGCAATGGGGCCGGCCGGGTGTCACGCGGTTCGGGTCCGTGGTGAGCTACAGGCATTGGGAGGGTGTTCGCACGTTTGGGTCCGCGGTCTCCCACAGTCTCCGATCATGAGCGCGTATGGGGCAGGCGGGTGTCACGCGGTCCAGGTCCGTGGTCTCCCGTGATCTCCGATCATGAGCGACAGGGGTTGAGAGGGTTTCACGCGCTTGGATTCGTGGTCTCCCATAGTCTCCGACCATGAGCGCAATGGGGCCGGGCGGTTGTCGCGCGGTTCGGGTCCGTGGTGGCGCGAGCGCAGGTGTCACGCGGTCCGGGTTCATGGCCTCCCGTGGTCCGATCATGGGGCTGGCGGGCGTCACGCGGCCCGGCTCCGTGATCTTCATGGTCTCCGATCATGAGCGACAGGGGTTGGGAGGGTGTCGCGCTTGGGTCCGTGGATTTCCGTAGTCTCCGATCATGAGCGCAGTGGGGCGGGGCGGGTGTCACGCGATTCGGGTCCGTGGTTTCCCATGGACTCCGATCATGAGCAACAAGCTTGGGAGGGTGTCACGGCTTCTCCGATCGTGAGCGCAATGGGGCTGATCCGGCTCCGTGGCCATGAGCGACAGGGCTTAAGAGGGTATCACGCGCTTGGATTCGTGGTCTCCCATGGTCTCCGACCATGAGCGCAATGGGGCCGGGCGGGTGTCACGCGGTTCGGGCCCGTGGTGAGCGTTCTCGCCCGCGCTTTAATGCGTTCAGCTGTTTTCGCCTTCTTAAAAAGTGCACAAAGAGAGCACGGCGTTGCAAATGTGGAAAGCAAGACCAAACGCTTTTGTAGGCCTGGCAAAATGCATTCGGGCAGCGCTTGGACATCCATGTCTATTGGTATTTTACGACCAACATTTCCCCGACATGCATCTGAGGGCATTCCACATGCATTCTTCGTCGCCCGGAAACGCATTTGGCACTGGTTTCCTATCATGTTGCAATCTTGGGTTTCTGCCGGCTGAAATTTGTCTTTCTGCGCATGAGAACATCTATATATAGGATTTGAACGCGTTTAGAACCATAATCACCGTTTCGCAAAATTCCCGAAAAGGGGCCTAAAATCAAAAGCAACATGCCCAGATGCATTTTGCAAAGCAGGCAAAATGTATTCGCGCAACTTGCTCCTTCCAAAACCACAATAAAAAACTCGCTTGATAGCTGACTTTTGTGTCAAAGACAGAGGCCCCGTACGGAAGACACCAAAGTCCGAATGCATTTTTTGCCTGTGCCCAAATGCATTCAGCTGTTTTCGCTTTGAAAAAGTGCAGAAAGAGCACGCGGCGCTGCACATGTGGAAAGCAAGACCAAATGCGTTGTTCGCTCGCAGTCAACCCAAACATGCTTTAGGAACTTCGGAACAAACCAAACATGCCCATGCCAAGTCATGCAGCAGAAAAACTCTCATGCTTCTCTCTGTATGGTCAAACACCACATGGCACCAACTGGGCAAACACTACAGGTGAATTTTACACACTGACAATCTACTCAGCATGGAACATGCTCTTATCGAAGATTGCAACCTACGCTGCTGCCCGATAAAACAGAACTTTCTCAAGGACAAGCAGGTTTCCAAAGCTTGTTCTGCCTGCTTAGTGAGCCGAAACTTGCCTGTGCAATTCAAGACCCCAGTGACTTCGGCATTAAAGCGTTTTCAAGGCTCGCAACATGCAACTTTCCTTCCGCGGCCCGACCATTGATTGCGCAACCAAGGCCTGGCAAAATGCATTCGGCAGCATCTGGTCATCCATATCTATTCGATTTGCTCCATTACAGCATGAAAAACAAACGAAAACAACAAAAAAAATAGATTGGTGTTTACGACCAATACCCGACATGCATTTCTAGGGCATTCCAAATGCATGTTTCGTCGCCCGAAGAATGCATTTGGCACTTTTTTCCTATCATGTTTAGTCTTGGTTTCTGCTGGCTCATGACGTATTCGATTCTTCTGATGTGTGTTCTGTGCATAAAAGTAGCTGTAGGAATTAAAAAACGTGTTTAGAACAATGCTCGACATTTTGCAGGAGTACCAGACCCAGAATCAGGCATTTTTCAGGCTTAGCAAAATACATGTGGGCAGCGCTTGGACATCCATGTCAATCCATCGTTTGGATGGGTTGTTCCGACCCCTGGCAGCTCCAAAGAGAAGCCTGAAATCCATGCCTCCATACTGAGCCCAATTTTTCTGATTGTAAACTCGGCCTGCCGAATTCTACGCGTCGCGTTATTGCTTCATGCCGCTTTCCCTTGATCTGCAATCTTACTGTTTGGGGTCTTCGCCGGCATAATTTAGTGTTTTTCTTTAGGTTTAGTAACAATGCGTGTGTCTTTGAAACATCGTTTTCTGCACTTTTTTATTGGGTTGCTTATGTTGTTTTTCATTTTGACCTACCCATTGGGTTTCTTGTTCAGCTGAATGTTTTGGACTTCGGGCTTTTTTAGGGTTAGGGGCCTTTAGGGGGTTTTAGCGCCTTGGCTTTTTAGGGCTTAGGGCCTTTTAGGGATTAGGGCCTTTTAGGGTTTAGGGATTTTTTTGGGTTTAGGGCGTTTTAGGGCTTAGAGCCTTTTAGGGTTTAGCGATTTTTAGGGTCTAGGATGTAGGAATTTAGGGCTTAGGGCTTTTTAGGGTTTAGGGCTTTTTCGGTGTTTAGGGGGTTTAGGGCTTTTTGGGGTTTAGGGTTTTTTAGGGCTTAGGGTTTTTAGGGACTAGGGTCTTTTAGGGGGTGAGGGCCTTTTAGGGGGTTTTAGGGCTCAGGGCTTAGGGCCTTTTAGGGTTCTGGGCTTTTTCAGGGCGTTTCAGGGGGGTGAAGGATCAAAAAACAAAACAAATACACCTCAAAAAAACTAACCCCAAGGGATCAAAAAAATATAAGCATCAAAAAGTAACCCATTTTCCTCCTGGAATACAGCGGGGGGGGGGGGGGGGGGCGCAGCCCCCCCCCCCCCCCCCCCGCCCATTTGCAAACATAACACAATGCTCGCACGATGGGTAGTAGTGGTGGTAGTGGTTGGAAAACCTTCTATTTTCTCTATCTTTTAATCGGAAAATCTCTATTTCTTCATATTCAGAGGACCACGGGACCAGAGGACGACGGGACCAGAGGACCACGCAGGTGGGCCGGATGGCTTATTTTATTTTTTATCCTTATTATTTTAATTGATCCCTATTTTTTTTGTTGATGCATATGTTTCTTTGATGCCTATGCCGTTTTAGGGCTTAGAACTTTTTAGGGTTTAGGGATTTTTAGGGTCTGGAGTTTAATGCTTTTAGGACAGTCATTCGTACTCCTGACAACTCAAAACAAGACAACGAACATTTATCACATCATGTACCCCCGGATTCATTTTTATACATGTTCTTGTCAGACTTCTGCCTCTACTACAAAATTTGGAATATTACGTTGGCTTCTATGTAATATGAATTGAAAATTCAATTTATGTTTTCATTTTTGCAACCGTTCTCAGTTACAGAGCATCACACATGTGATGCGTTTTGCCGGGCCTGGTTTGCGAGGGCCCCAATCTGCACCACAAAACAATCTCTTATAAATAGCATCGATCTGTAACGCTACCTTTCAGTGTCCTTTTATATAGCCTTTCTTCTCGAAACAGTTCGGGCAAAGGCCTGATGCATTTTACGGCGCCTGAAAAATGCACGAAGGCCCTCCGGGGACAGTGCTGCCGCGCCCCCGCGTATCCGGGTCGGCTCCGTGCATTTTACAGCGGCTGAAGAATGCATTGCGGCAGCCCCCGCCGGGTACGGAGCATCGCACATGTGACGCGTTTTGCCAGGGACCAACAAAAAAAACAAATGCATTTTGCGGGGGGCCCAAAATGCACAGCAAGCCGCCTGGGGGGCTGGCCCAAAACTGGGGAGGGATGCGCACTGAAGTCTTAACATGGATGTTTTCTCGACTCTTAATGTGATGTTTTCTCGACCCTGCCCCCCGTCCTTGAGGGGATCGAACATGCCACAGCGGCCGACCTTGAGACTCCAACGATGTCTCATATAGTTACAACCTCCGACCTGTGCAACAAAGCGGATGTAACGAGCATCGCAGGATCCCCACTCAGAGTCTTTTGTTCAACCGCAGGGTCAGCCGATGCCAGCAGCACCTGCAGATATCACTGGGGCTTGGTCATCATTGGCCTCCTTTCAGTGTCAAGTCGCGAGAGGTGCACATGTGATCACATCTCGCAACCTTGAGACTATGATGAGACGCCCGCGGGCGGGTCAGCGGGGGGCGCAAGTTTCTCGACGAGGGCGAGGGAATGATGCTTTCTTGTGACCAGACATCTGCAAAGGTCTTCTAGTAGTAGGAGAGTGGCCATTGCCGGTCGATTGGGCGGTGTCGTCCGAAACAAAGAGACACCGAATAAACTGATTTCTCACATGCGCCAGCTCATGCTTCCCTCATCTCAATCTTAGGCCCCTGCCCTAAAACCCCCCAAACAGCCCCGAGCAACACAGCAGTTCAGGTTCTTGGGCTTGGCGGGCTTGGGGCTCCAGGGGGCTGTGGGCAAATGACCTTGGGACCATTGGGGAAAAGGGAGAGGGAATAAATGGGGAACGTCTGCAACAGCTATTGGGAACGCCTGCAACGAGTATTTAGCCTTTGGGCCACTGCCTTTAGGTTTTGGCTTGGGAGTGCTGGAAAAAAGGGCGCTGGAAACTATTGGAGACTTCTGCATAGTGCGTGTACCTCATCACTCCAGATTCTGCCACGGAGACGCAGAATGATGCAATCAGGCGTCGGCGAAGAGCCACGAGCGGAGAAAGAAGAGAGAGCGAGAGAGAGAAAGAGCTCCTGTCGTAACGAGGCGGCAAAAAAAGATTATGTCACGTGACATGAGAGACTTGCCTACTTGCTCTGACGTTTGGGAGTCCAGACTCGTGAGTCGTGTCATGCCGCGCCCAAGCCTTGAGCCCAAGCCTGCGGTCACACTGAAGATGGGCGGTGTCTTTACATACGCTTTACAGTCTTGACATCTTCACACGCCGGCAATCAGGGCCGCAACGTGCTTGAGATTCTCCTGAATCTCTGTCTCATTCGCCTGCAGGTGTCACGAGTCAAGAAAAACTGCCCAATTTCCACAGGCAGCTTCCTGAAATCACTATAGCCTTCATGAGCAAGTCCTTGAACTGCTGCCGCGCTGTGACCCAAACGACAGCAGCCGCCGTGGCCGTGATCGTGGCAGCTCGGGGCGCGAAGTAGAGCAGAGCCAGCTCCCCGAAACTCCCACCGGCCTCAAAGACAGGAAAGACAGGTGGGCCAAGCAAGAAGAGAAGGGAGCACCTTCACTGTACCTTCTCTCTCATATGCTTTAAAGGACACAGCTGACTCAAAATGCCCTGCCTCGATCGAGCCCAAGGCAGCAGAAGCCACCCTGGCCACGCGGGTTAAGCTACAGAAAATGTTCTCAACATCTTGGACACTGCGAGGCTCTGTGACTTTGCGATGGCTGCGATGGCTCCGCGCACTTCTCGGCACTGCCGCTGTCGGTCTTGGAAATCTGAAAGCTGCCCGACTGGACCACGTAGAAGTAGTCCGCCTGCACAAGGGGAGCTCAGGGTGCAAGCGTGGGTCGCGCGCATAAATTCGTGTTCATTGATCCATGTGGGTTATATTGCAACAATTTGCAGCAGATGAGTTTCTTCTTTAGGAGGTCCTGCAGGTCGCCCTGTGTGATCAGCGCCGTCCCCTTGGGCACTTCCTCCTTCCACATCACTTTCACCATGGCACCAATCCTCCGTTCTCATTCTACACTTCCGCATCATCGAGCTTTAGATCCAGTGCCCCCCTCCCAATCCCATTTCCAGCATGTCACTGTATGAATGCTTAACGAGGCGGATGCCACAAAAAATGGTTTGCCCCGCTTTGCTCCCAGGCACTTCTCTTCATCCAGATTCGCGATCGTGTTCAGGTTCGCGTTGTTCTTCAAGGCCGCAGCCTCGAAATGCCAGCCGGTCAGTGAGTCTCAGCTCCTATCAGCGCCTATAGTAGCCGTGGCTGAACCGCGAATGCGCGAAAGCAATCCGCGCGAAAACGGGCAGCGGACGATCAGCTTCTTCTCCTCGGCTGTCAAGACACATGAACACATCTTTCAGCACCGCTCCATGATGCTCCATTCTCTCGCGTGGTCTTGATCCGTTGTGCATTCAGAAATTCAGGGTTGGGAACTTGTCATTGCACGATCGCCTCGCAGGGTGCTGGATGCTTGTATTTCATCTAGTGAGATCGCCGCCGTGTCACATCCGCCGTTTTGTGGTCAGCAGCTTTAATCTCCGCGGCTGCCATCTTGCCTCCACCAACGGCACCTTCGAAAGCCACAACTCTGAACATCTCGAAATTTGCAGCGAGGCGTGATGTGTCCTTGTTTTTGCGTGGCTTGTGCATGAATGCGGGAAGCACGCTTAGTTGTGACTTCCTTCTTTGCTTACTTGCTACCCGCATGCGTGAGACCTCGCTTTCCAAACTCCAGCTTCGTGTGGAGCTCCAGCTTGACAAACGCCTCGCCATCAAACCAAGTCTGGACGGGAGAAAACTCGCGCTTCCACAATGAGTTTTTTGGCTGCCTCTCGAGTGATCTTCCTCAGAGACATGTGCAGGCCGACATGCGAGTGTCCACGAGTGATGCCCACTCCTTAACCCTTTGGCGGCCTATGTCCATCCGAGCGGCAGTGCCTTGACCTCGCTGGTGGCCTGGTCTTGCTACGCCCAAGAAGCGATTTCGCACGGGAGCGCTGCCATTTATGTTGAGTTGATGTTGAGGAATTTGAGCTCATGTAAGCCAGTGTAAGCATAGCAACATGTCTAAGCTTGGTGCTCTGATGGTGGCGGTCCGCGGCGTGTCGCGGAGTAGCGCATGCTCACCAAAATAGTCACCAGCCTCCGCTTGCGAGCATGAGCAACACAAAAACACCAGCAGCAGAAGCAGAAGCAGGCCTCAAATCTAAACCAAAAAACTCAGATAGCAGGCCTTGAGCGTGGCAACTCGATGGTCATTGACTGTAACTCCTGCGAAGATGAGATCCATTCAGGCAGGTATAGAGCCAGCAGTCTTGTCGAGGCCTGCAGTGCCCCTCTTCAAGATGAAGAACGCATAACCTTAAAAAGCGCAGCAGCTTCCACCAGACGAGGGGTGACGAGCCATGTGGGTATAACCGAGCATCCATCAGCCCAGATGGGGGGAAGAGCGAGAGGGAGGGAGAGTGAGCGAGAGAGAGAAAGAGAGACGGCAAGAATGCACAGAATTGCTGAGAGGATGACCTCCCTCGCCCTGGTTGATGATAGCCTCGTCTTTGGCAAAGGAGACCTCCTCTGCTGATCGCGCCAGTGCTGGTAACTCGTCCTTGCTATAGTCGCATGTAACGCAGCTCGAATCGTTGATGCAAGGCGACCGACAAAACTCCTTTCCTTGCCAAAACCTCTGTGTCACCCCTGGGATCCCGGCCCGCGGCAGACGCTTGAAAAGCTCGACCTCTGGGAGAGTCCAAAAGTGCTGTCAAACTGCCTCAATACAGAGTGGGGGGGGAGTCTCTAGGGTCTCTGTGTGTTGTCTTTCTTGTCTCAAAAATTCGCTTCTTTTGCTTGCTCTCACACGGTCCCAGAGTGGCCTTTCCGAGGAAGGCCAGGCGCTCTTCTGTGACTTCCTGGGAGCTGCCGCAGCCCATGGCGGGGAGGGCAGAGAATTGGCCCCTTTGCTCTGCGTGGTGCTGGACTCTCGCACATGACGCTTTTCTTCTTTGGGCGACATCTGCATCTTTGTGACTTCGTGGCGGATACTGCGGATACTCCTGGAGTTTCTCATGGCTGTCCTGGCTCTGATTGGAGGCTCGCGCCCATGTCTTTCCCCCTCCAAGACAGCGGAGACATTCGGCGACGAAACTCACAACAGGCTTCTTGCAGCGGGATGCAGAGAAGAGTGCAAGGCAACTCCAACGTTAAGCACTTTCAACAGCCCGTGCCTTTGAGCCTCGGCCATCTTCTTGAGTCCTGCACTCAGAACATCTCAGAGATATGGTGCAGCTCAGTGCAATTCCAAGGTCCAAAGTGGTAAAAGTAGCTGAGACAGGTGTCCCGAGCCTTCAATCCATTCGTTCTCCTGGCAAGGGATGGGCCTGAACCTGGTCGAGAATGTCACAGAATGTCTCACAATTTCACAGGTACCCCCTGTTGTTATATGACATTGTATGACTCCTGAATATTCCCCAAGCTGTGTCAACTCCCAGGGGCTCCTACGTTGCGGCTAATCGGCCAATTAAGCGGGTCGTTGAAGCCCCGCGGCGCAAGGCCGGCACGCGGCCCGGGCCACTTTTGCTCGAAGCCGGCATTCTGGCTGAACGTCGCGCTCTCGCCTAGGTGGGGCATGCCTCTCGCCGTTCTCGAAACTGACCTCGCTTTTCCTTGGCTTTTGGATTCGCGACATGTGAAACTGTCGTCGCCTCAGAACGTCTGTGCTCGCCAAATGTGAAACGGTCGTCGTCTGGACTTGTGGGCTCTTGGTGTCCTTTGGACGTGCTCCTCATTGAGTATTCTCTTTCGGGTCTCTCACCGGGGTCTACGCTGAGAAATCGCGGGTATCGTTTATCCTTCGCAGAGAGAGAGAGGGGCAGCAGGAGAGGGATAGGCAGGCATGGCAGGCGCAGTCCCAGGTGTGCATGAGCAAAACCAGACCCAGCCGAGACACAGAGAGCGAGAGAGCGAGAGAGAGAGAGCGAGACGCCTCCGTCAACAAAAAAAAGGGGTGAAAATGGCGAAACACACGGAAGAGCAAAGGAGTCAGCGCAGAGCCCCGCCTCGCAAGGCCCGGCTCCGGCCTGGAAGAGGACAGGTAAAAAAACGGAAAAAGCATTTATTTACGCAGTTTTGGGCGTCCACTCTCTTCTCGGTGAAAGGTCACAAGGATGCAAAGAGTGCAAGTGGCTGCAAGTGTACACTCCCAGTACACAATCTTTGGCTGAATCTGTTGAGAAACTCTTCGGTGCGGTAGCTCGTACAGCTGTCGTAGCTGCTCTCAGTTCTGCTGAGCATCCGAGAATCTGCTTTTTTGCTTTTTGTAGCTGGCCTGTAGTCGGGCGGCCGCAGGCCCGGCAGACCCGGCAGGGCCTCGGCCTTGCGGCTCTTGGACCGCGGCAGCTGCCGGAGATCCTGCGCGAGTCACACGGAGCGGGGGCGGAGAGGGGGGGGGGGGGGGGAAAGGGGGAGGTCGGCGGAGCTGTGCCTGAGTGGGAGGCTGTGGAAGGCCTTCATCGTCGAGCTCCAGAAGCTCCGCGCCCACCACCTCCAAGCTGGAGCTTTTGCTCTCTAAGTTCACTACACTTACACATTACAATAGAATTACAGTACAATTACAAGCTGGTCTCCGTGATGCTCCTTCTTTGCCCCGCCCCGGAATCACGTCTGCCTCGCGGTTCACGTTGAAACCTCGGCAGCAGACAGGAAGGACGGCTCACAGAAGAGCTGAAGGAAGTAGAGTAAGTAGAGGCGCTGAAGTTCCAGTGTTCTGGCTTGGGAGTCTTCCGTTCTCTCCTGTCGCTGTCGTCCAGCATGAAGCCCAACGATCTGGACATTTAACAGTGCGTTGCCTCGGCTTTTCCCGGCATGCCGGCTGTGCCTCCTGAGAACATCTAGTGAATTTGAAGCACAGCACCACACAACAGTGCGCGCAACAACGCATCACAACTTACGAGTCGGACTGAAAACACTCTCTGACCTCGTGGAGGGAGTCCTTCACAACACTCTCGAAAGCCTCTGCCAGTACACAGTGGATGCACTTCCTGACCGTGAAACCCTTCCCCGCGCTCAGGCACCCAAACACCAGACACTTGAGCTGGAGTCAGGTTGACAAGACATCATGTTATTTGCAATTGGATTTTGTTCTTGTTGGAGGATTGAGATTACACCGCCGAAGACCCCAAACAGTAGAAGCAAACTACACATCGTGTGAAGTGAGGTTCCTTCCTTCTACGAGTACACGCGAGCCACCGCACCTAACTTGGCTGGGGCAACAAGCGACAAAGCAAGAACCTAAAGGTTTGTTCCAGCCAGACATCAGAACCCTCTAGGGAGTTTCACGAGCCACTGCACGCGAGCCACCGCACCTAAATTGGTCGGGGCAACAACTGACAACGCAGGAACCTGAAGGATTGATGCAAGCCAAGAACTGGCGAGCCACCGCACGCGAGCCACCGCACGCGAGCCACCGCACGCGAGCGACCGCACGCGAGCCACCGCGCGCGAGGCACCGCACCTAAATCGGCTGGGGCAACAATTAACACGCAGGAACCTAAAGGTTTGTTGCCATCCAGGAACTGGCGAGCCACCGCACGCGAGCCACCGCACGCGAGCCACCGCACCTAAATTGGCTGGGGCAACAACCGACAACGCAAGAACCTCAAGGTTTGTTCCAGCCAGACTTCATGAGCCTAAGGAGTTTGCATGGTATTTACACACGCAACCCAGGAACTGGCGAACCACCGCGCGCACCTGAATCGGCTAGGGCAACAATTGACAACGCAGGAACCTAAAGGTTTGTTGCCATCCAGGAACTGGCGAGCCACTGCGCGCGAGCCACCGCGCGCGAGCTACCGCACGCGAGCTACCGCACGCGGCCACTGCGCACGAGCCACCGCACGTGAGCCTCGCGAGCTACCATGCGCGAGCCGCCGCACCGAAATTTGGCCGGGTCAACAGCTGACATGGCCGGAACCGAAAGTTTCCAGCCAGACTTCGTAACCCTGAGGAGTTTGCATGGTTCTCACACAAATGCAACCCAGGAACTGTTCAGGCAGCCATGCTTCTCACACAAGCCCTTCAAGACGGAGAATTCGGATGACTCTGGCCCGGAACATTGGTTAGCATTCCGCGGGTGCAAAATGGCTAGACAAAAACTTTAAGACTGAGAATTCGGATGGCTCCGGCCCAGAACATTGGTTAGCATTCCGTATGCAAAATGGTTGGACAGACACTTGAAGGCGGAGAATTCGGATGGCTCTGGCCCGGAACATCGGTTAGCACAAGCTCGCCACGTCTTCTATGTAGCTTTAGCCACTGCAGACGCCAACAGCGAAAGAAGTTATCGCACGGCCACGCGTCGTGTGCAGTCTGCATGCACTCAGCCCCGTCAAGCCTCTACTTCCAAACAATCGGGAACACGCACCCGTTGCAGACGAAAGGGGTCTGACAGTACCAGGCATTACTGCGTGGGCATGCGCTGCAAGATACGAATTACTGCGAACAGGATTCATATGCGTTATGCTTGCCCGGCTACACAAAAGCGGGGGGGTTGGCGGCCCATCTGCAAACACAACGCTCGCGCGATGGGCGCGCTTGCACGGCTAAAAAAGCGAGGGGTTGGGGGGGGGCACAGCCCCCACGCCCCCCTGCAAGCGCAATGAATTTCAACAAGACTCATATGCTTTATGCTCGCACGGCCGAAGAAGCGGGGGGTTGAGCGGGGGGCGCAACCCCCCCCCCGCCCCCCGCCACCCCGCTCGCACGATGGATTTCAATAAGATTGCTTGCTTGCTTGCGTGCGGGATGGCTGTGCTTCGCTCCTGCTGGCTTGCTAGCTTGCTTGCTTGCTCCCGTCGCCGCTTGGTTACTTGCTTGCTTGCTTTCGCACGATGGGTTTCAATACGGTTGCTTGCTTGCTTGCTTGCTTGCTTGTTTGCGCGCGCGCGGAAGGCCGCCCGCGTGAAGGGACACAAGGGGAGACAAAGGAAGACAAGACGCCCAGGAACTTCCCGGGCGTCTTGTCTCCCTTTGTCCCCTTTGTGTCCCTTCGTGCCCCGGGTACCTGGGCGCCTTGCCTCCTTCGTCTCCCTTTGTCTCCCTTTGTCTCCCTTCATGTGGGTCGTCTTGTCTCCCTTAGTCTCCCTTCATGCGGGTGGCCTTTGCCATCTCCCTGTGCGTGGAAGGTTTTTGCCGGGTTCCTGGGCGTCTTGTCTCCCTTTGTTTCCCTTTGTCTCCCTTTGCCGGGTTCCTGAGCGTCCCTCTGTCTCCCTTTGTCTCCCTTCATGTGGGTGGTCTTTGCCGTGTTCCTGAGCTTCACGGCTGTGGTCTTTGCCGGACCCGGGAAAGGCCACCCAATACAGCGGGGAGACAAAGGGAGACAAGAGCCCGCCAAAGGCCACCTACATGAAGGGAGAGAAAGGGGAACAAAGGCCACATTAAGGGAGACAAAGGGAGACAAAGGGAAACAAGCTGCCCAGGAACCCGGCAAAGGCCACCCACGTGACGGAGACAAAGGGAGACAAAGGGAGACAAAGGGAGACAAAGGGAGACAAGACGCTCAGGAACCCGACAAAGGCCACCCGCATGAAGGGAGATAAAGGGGACAAAAGGAGACAAGACGCCCAGGAACCCGGCAAGGCCACCCACAGGCAGACAAAGGCAAACAAAAGCAAGACAAGATGCTCAGGAACCCGGCAAAGGCCACCCGCATGAAGGGACAGAGAGGGAGTCAAAAGGAAACAGAGACAAGATGTCCTGGAACCCGGCAAAGGCCACACAGACAAGACGCCCAGGAACCCGGCAAAGGCCACCCACATGAAGGGAGACATTACACCGCCGAAGACCCCAAAAAGAAGGAAACTACACATCGTGTGAAGTGAGTTCCTTCATACTACGAGTACACGCGAGCCACCGCACCTAACTTGGCTGGGGCAACAACCGACAACGCAGGAACCTAAAGGTTTGTTCCAGCCAGACATCAGAACCCTCTACGGAGTTTCGCGAGCCACTGAACGCGAGCCACCGCACGCGAGCCACCGCACCAAGGTCGGTCGGGGCAACAACTGACAACGCAGGAACCTAAATTGGCTGAGCAACAATTGACAACGCAAGAACCTCAAGGTTTGTTCCAGCCAGACTTCATGAGCCCAAGGAGTTTGCATGGTATTTACACACGCAACCCAGGAACTGGCGAACCACCGCGCGTACCTGAATCGGCTAGGGCAACAATTGACAACGCAGGAACC
Organism: Symbiodinium natans; assembly: GCA_905221605.1. Classification (NCBI taxonomy): domain Eukaryota; class Dinophyceae; order Suessiales; family Symbiodiniaceae; genus Symbiodinium; species Symbiodinium natans. The sequence goes on from CAJNDS010002349.1 coordinate 190,966, forward strand.
TAAAGGTTTGTTGCCATCCAGGAACTGGCGAGCCACTGCGCGCGAGCCACCGCGCGCGAGTTACGGCACGCGAGCTACCGCACGCGAGCCACTGCGCACGAGCCACCGCGCACGAGCCTCGCGAGCTACCGCGCGCGAGCCACCGCACGGGAGCCACCGCACGGGAGCCACCGCGCCTAAATTTGGCAGGGGGCACAGCTGACTAAAGGTTTGTTCCAGCCAGACTTCGTAACCCTGAAGAGTTTGCATGGTTCTCACACAAATGCAACCCAGGAACTGTTCAGGCAGCCATGCTTCTCACACAAGCCCTTCAAGACGGAGAATTCGGATGACTCTGGCCCGGAACATTGGTTAGCACTTCGGATGCAAAATGGAGACAAAAACTTTAAGACTGAGAATTCGGATGGCTCTGGCCCGGAACATTGGTTAGCATTCCGTATGCAAAATGGTTGGACAGACACTTGAAGGCGGAGAATTCGGATGGCTCTGGCCCGGATGCCCCCACCCCCAACCCCTCGCTTTTTTTGGCCGTGCAAGCTTGCCCATCGCGTGAGCGTTGTGTTTGCAGATGGGCCCCCAACCCCCCCCCCCCCCCCCCGGCTTTTGTGTAGCCGGGCAAGCATAACGCATATGAATTCTGTTCGCAGTAATTCGTATCTTGCAGCGCTGCCTGCGCGGTACTGCCTGGTACTAGACCCTTTCGTCTGCTGGCTAAAGGAAAAAAAAAAGACTCGACGGGCTTGCGCTAACCGATGTTCCGGGCCAGAGCCATCGGAATTCTCCGCCTTAAAGTTTCTGTCCAATGTTCCGGGCCAGAGCCGTCCGAATTCTCCGTCTTCAAGTTTTTGTCCAAATGCTAAACAACGTTCCGGGCCAGCGCCATCCGAATTCTCCGGCGTAAAGCTTTTGTCCAACCATTTTGTATCCGGAACGCTAACCGATGTTCCGGGCCAGAGCCATCCGAATTCTCCGCCTTCAAGTTTTGGTCCAACCATTTTGCATACGGAATGCTAACCAATGTTCTGGGCCGGAGCCATCCGAATTCTCAGTCTTAAAGTTTTTGTTTGTCCAGCCATTTTGTAACCGGAATGCTAACCAATGTTCTGGGCCAGAGCCATCCGAATTCTCCGTCTTGAAGTTTTGTCCATCCATTTTGTCCGGAATGCTAAACAACGTTCCGGCCCAGAGCCATCCGAATTCTCCGTCGTAAAGCTTTTGTCCAACCCCCACCCCACCCCCCCCTGGCAAGCGCAATGAATTTCAACAAGACTCATGTGCTTTACGCTCGCACGGCCAAAGAAGCGGGGGGTTGGGGGGGGGCGCAACCCCCCCTCCGCCACCCCGCTCGCACGATGGATTTCAAAAAGATTGCTTGCTTGCTTGCGGGATGGCTGTGCTTCGCTCCTGCTTGCTTGCTTGCTTGGCTCAGGAACACGGCGAAGGCCACCCACATGAAGGGAGACCAAGGGAGACAAAGGGGAGACAAGACGCTCAGGAACCCGGGGAGACAAAGGGAAACGAAGGGAGACAAGGCAAAAACCTTCCACATAAAGGGAGATGGCAAAGGCCACCCGCATGAGGGGAGACAAAGTGCGACAAGACGTGCAGGAACCCAGCAAAGGCCACCCGCATGAAGGGAGATGAAGGCACATGAACAGAGAGAGAGACAAAGGGAAACAAGTCGCCCAGGAGACCGGCAAAGGCCACCCACATGAAGGAGACAAAAACGACAAAGGGGAGACGTCCAGGAACCCGGCAAAGGCCACCCACATGAAGGGACATAGCGGGAGACAAAAGGAACAGAGACAAGACGCCCAGGAACCCGGCAAAGGCCACCCACATGAAGGGAAACAAAAAGAGACAAGATGCTCGGGAACCCTGCAAAGGCCACCCACATGAAGGGAGATGAAGGGAGACAAAAGGAAACAAGGGGAGATAAGACTCAGGAACCTGGCAAAGGCCACCCACATGAAGAGACAAAAGGAGACAAAAGGAGACAAGACGCCCAGGATCCTTGCAAAGGCCACCCACATGAAGGGAGCCAGGCAAATGCCACCCGCATGAATAGAATCAAAAAGAGACAAAGGGAAACAAAGGGAGACAAGACGCCCAGAACCCGGCAGAGGCAATCCACATGAAGGGAGCCAAATGGAGACAAAGGGAAACAAAGGAAGACAAGATGCTCCGGAACCCGGCAAAGGCCACCCTCATGAAGGGACACGAAGGGAGACAAAGGGAGACAAAGGGAGACAGAGACAAGACGCGCAGGAACCCGGCAAAGGCCACCCACATGAAGGGAGACAAAGGGACACAATCAGGAATCCGGCAAAGGCCACCCACATGAAGGGAGACAAAGGGAGACAAAGGGACACAAAGGGAGACAAGACGCTCAGGAAACCCGGCAAAGGCCACCCGCATGGGAGACAAAAGGGAGACAAAGGAAGACAGGGACGAGACGCCCAGGAACCCGGCAAAGGCCACCCACCTGAAGGGAGACAAAGGGACACAAATGGAGACATGGTGCCCAGGAACCCGGCAATGCTCACCAGAATGCCGGCAATTCCATAAACGAATTTAGGACCCCAACAGTAGAACTGTTTGGGGAACAATGGAACCCAAAACCTCGAAGCAGGAACGTAGGGGTGGCGTCCCACGGGTCTTCAGTGGCACCTGCCCCAGTCCATTCCCAAATTACCTCCTGCTCCTGCTGAGAACATCATGCGAAATCATTGAAACTTGAGTGCCGCCACACGACGTGGTCACAACATCCGGGCATTTGCAACACACGCCGAAACTTTCGACAAGATTGATTGGGTGATTGGGTATTGATCAAACACCCCACACAGGGACACACACACACACACACAGAGGAAAATCATAGTTGCCCGCCAACCACTACTCACTACTACTTATGAGGGAGGCACAAAAAACCGGAACCAGGAGCGGAAATTCACAAAGTCACGACTACACACACACGCATGCACACACAAGAAGCCAACGCACGGGATGAATAATGCTGCAGCTGCCGTGGCCGGCTTGCCTCTTTACAGCGTTGCCGCAGGTCGGGGCAGCCCTGCAGAAAAAGCGAAGCAACATGCTGCAGCAAGGCACTTAAAGCCCAAGGCTCACCAGCTCAGAAGCAAAAATATATGAAGAAGTCCCGTGAGTCTGCGAGTCTGTGTGAGGATGGGGGTGGGTCCGAAAGTCTGAAATCTCGACCACGCTGAGCTTTGTTGCACGGCGTCCGAAGCCATGACTTTTGAACTCAATGCAAAATGTGCCAGGCTGGCTTTGTGTGTCTGAGTTGCCTGGCCTTTGTTTGGAACCGTGTTTTTATGACGCTCAGGAGGTGGATTTGGTAGCCTCTGATCCGGCCCATCCGTTAGCTTTTGTTTTTGCCATTCTCCGGTGCCTCCATTGGCAGCTTCTGAAAGCTCCAGCGCTTGTCCTTAACCTCGAGAAACGCTGGCGCTTCACGTGTTCACAGTGTTCACGCTGCTCTCCAGCACTGTTTCTCTGGTGCCCTCCCTCGCCTGGGTGGGCGCTGCAGGCGCTGGCGCCTCGGGCTCCGCTGTCGAGGACACCGATGGCTCTGAGCGGTCCTTTCTTCCGTGCAAAGAATACAGTGCTCTTTTTTGCATATCCATCGATCTCTCTCTCTCTCTCTCTCTCTCTCTCTCTCTCTCTCTATATATACCTATGTATATATATAAATATAATATGAGGTTACATACAATACATGTGGCCGTCAGTTGCAGTGCTACAGTATGGCTCGAGTCTTCAGCGCTGAAACAGGAAGTTGGAAGCCAGCTGTGGACTCCGCGGGCTTCCGTCGCGTCCTCTTGGTCCAACTCTTCCAGGAGCTTGTCCAGAGGCACAGTCCGCGGGTCCTCCTCTGCCTAGGAGAGAAGACAAGCGCACAAGAATTGCAGTAGCAGGGCTGCACATTAGAATCACCAGAAGACACGACTGAAGTCTTTTCCAGTGGGATCTCGAGTCAACAAGTGTGCCACGCAGAGCCTCGTCTGTTCTCGCCCGAGAGCGATGTGGCCTTATTGTGTGCACAATGACGAACAACGACGGCGGCGAGGGGCACAGCTGGCACTCCGCGCTCCGCTGAGGTTTCTGCAATGCGCCATCCGAAGTGCCATAGGTCAGGCCTTTTTCAAGCAGCAGCCGTGTGAAGCCTTGTCTGATCTTGTCTGGCAGCTGGTCTGAAACTGTGGGCGCAACTCACAACATGCGTTATACTGAACCATGGTTGTGGCCAAGTTGCTGCTCATGCGCCCGAGGCCACGAACAGTGCACACGCATGCGGGCGCTCGGGCCGAATAGTGCTAAGGTTTGTTGTATGCTGTTGTATGTGGGATCTGCTGAAACATGTGAGCTCGTAGTCCAACCCGCAAAGCTCCGCGCAACGATGGTCGCACTGCACCTCCTTGTGTCAGTGAAGCTCGTCTCGTCCGGCTCTGGTACACAATGGACTCAATGTCTTGTGATGTTTTGTATGCACCGCAAGACCTTGCACGTGATAGCATGGCAGCGAAGACGGCTGCGAAACACACGACAAACCTTCGACAGTAGCAGAAGCATAACTTTACACAACAGCAAGTCAAAGAGATACCCTCAAAGTGGGAGCCTCTCTCGAAGCCGAGGCCGCAGCCGACCGATGCCTCTCGGTGGGCAAAATCAAAGAAGAAAGGGGCTGTGAAAAGAGAGAGAGAGAGAGAGAGAGAGAGAGAGAGATGTCAGTGTAAATGAAAAACAACAATCTGAGTTTCTCTCTCGATGCGGAGAGAGGGAGAGAGGGCGCACTTCGGAGCTGTGCTCAGAAAGCTCCCTCTCTGTCTCACTCTCTCGCTCTCGCTCTCGCTCTCTCTCTCTCTCTCTCTCTCTCTCTCTCTCTCTCTCTCTCTCTCTCACTCTCTCACTCTCTCACTCTCTCACTCTCTCACTCTCTTTCTTTCTTTCTTTCTTTGGGGCTTGAGGAGCCCAGGGCCCCCCGCGCGACAGCGCGCCCCGCTCCCGCGTCAGATCCGCGCTACCACTCACGACGCCGGCCCTTTGGCCGCAGCACGCATGCCGCCACCTGAACAGGGCCTGTTTCGACCCGTTCGCTGTGCTCTCCGCATTGCTTACTTGTCGACCCTCAATCCCTTCTTCTTCAGACACCCCTGAAACCCTAACCCCCCAGCCCTGCCCCAGAGAATTCGGCCCTAGCCCCCAAACCTGCACGTGTACCCCTCATCCTCGACCCCTGCCAAGCCTTGCCAAGCCTTCCCGAAGCGAAGCCTCCCCTGCCCCCAGCGCTATCGAACCTTCCCGAAAACAAGTCCTCCCCAGCCCCCCAACTCGAGTCATCAACTCTGCAATGCGTTTGTGGCGGTCGCTGCTGTCCCTCCTCCCGAAAAACATTTTACTTGCCCCCTAAGCGCCCTAGCATGTCCTTAGTAGGTTCCCCTAGGAGGGTGCATGAGTGTTGTGGCTCCTGCTGTGAGTCCTCAGGTTGGCCACGGTGAGAAAACGGCCGAAGGCCCCCAAGCATGCCCCCTTCCTTAGTGCCCCTCGGGATCCCTTTACATACTGGGCCCCCCTATGTTCATTACTTGCTTTGGGCCCCCAGCAGCCTACGTCTCCTATGCTCATCATCCGAGGAGTTCTGCCCCCCATCACTCAGTAGCTCTCGATCTCGCTGTAGCCCCTCGCCGCTCTCCGCGCCAAACGCTTCGCCCCCGGGCGGCCACTCGAGCGTCTCACATGTGTCCGCCGGCTTGTGGGACGTTGCCCCCCCATCCAGGTGGTTGGCTTCGGTCTTCGGGTTGCCAGAGTCACGATCATGCCCCGGTCCGACTGCATCTCCCAGGACGTTCGCCTCGTTCCTCGCGTTCGCCAGGTCTCGCTCGCCCCCATCCAGGCCGTCTGTCTCGTTCTTCTGGCTGCCACTATCTCGATCTTGCCCCAGAGGCGCTGCATCTCCCACCGGCGCCATCGCTGCCATGTCGCCCCCATGTGGATGCTGCCCTTCTACTGCTTCATGTCTCGGGTGCTTGTTGGCCGCGGCTTGCCGGGATGCGTGAGATGCCCCCCTTTTGTAGCCCCCTTCGTGCTCTCTTGCCGCCGCATCGCCCCCCCCAAGGTCGGTGATCCACGAATTGAGCACCTGGTAGACTTGCCACAGCTCGTCAGTTATCTCCCCCACCATGAGGACGTGCCCAATGGCATTGCGGGCGAGCAGGATCGGGTGTGGGTGCGGGTGCATCCCGCTTGAGGAGCTGCTTCCTCTTTCTTGTGCTTCTACTGCCCCCGCCGCCAGTCCTATGACATCTGCTGGGTGCACGCCAGTAAGTTGCGGCTGCTGCTGCTGCTGTGGCTCCGCGTAGTGCGCCTGGAGTGGTGTGTGCTCGCTGCCGCTGCCGCTGGCCCCCTGCGCTTGTTGCAGCAGGTGTTCAGGCCCCTGCTGTGCTTGTTGTTGGGGGTGCTCAGGCCCCGGCTGCCAGTCATCCCCCAGCACGCACGCAGCCCCTCCCAGACACGCTTCCAGGTGGGAGACGGCTTGTTGAAGGTGCGTGTGCGCAAGGCTGCTCGCCCCCGATGGCCCCCCTTGCTCCTATAATTTCCGTCTCTGCCAGCCCGTGCAGCTCCCAGCTTCGTGTGCGTCGGACCCCCCCCAGCCACCTTTCTGCTTGTTGGACTAGGCGCAGGAGCGTGCCTAAATCCTCCCCCCGCGCCTGTGCATCCAGCCCCCCCCATCCCGTGACGAGGCATTCGGTGAGGTGCAGTGTTTCCTCCACCGGATTATGTGTGGTGGGGAAGCCTCTTCCTCCCATGGTGGAATCGTGCGGTGTGTCCCCCAAGTGGCCCCAAAGGCAGCCCAGCGCAGCTTGCATGTGGTTCCCTGCTCTACGGATGGCCCAGCGCATGTCCGTGGTGTCTGCTTGTCCGGTGCGTGGAAGGATGGCCTCCATGGCCGCCATGATGTGTCGCAGCGCCTCCCCCTCCGGCGTGGGAGGGGGCGGTGTGGATATCATGGGTGTGGGTGGGGTTCTCGCATGCTGTGGTGGTCCGTTGCTCTCTCTCGCTGCCTCGCCCTGGCGTGGTGGTTCGCCCCCCGGCATGCCCGCCCTCCCCCCTTCTGGGTGGCCAAGCCCCCTCTGCATGAGCTCGGTGTGGTCTGCCTCCTCCTGGGCGGGTGCATGCCTTGTGGTGGTGGTGGTCGTGGTTGTGACAGTCGGCACTGTGGTGGTGAGGTGGTGGCTTCTAGCGTCCGCTGTGAGGGTGGTGTACGTGGTGGTGGTGGCGCTGGGCTCATGTCCCCCCTGGGGGGAATCTGAGGGGTTCGTGGGTGGCTCCTGTTCCCCCGCCGTGTGTGTTGGGGGTTGTGTGTGCAGCACGGTGACGACAGAGGGTTGGACTCTGGTCCCTGGCGGCGGCACGTCTGGTGTGATTCGGGCGTAGTCTCCCACTCTCATCGGTGTGGTCCCCCCCTGCGTGGTGTGCCCCCCCCACCCGTCCATTGCCTCCACCGTGTTTGTGACTGCAAGCACCCACTCATCCACCCCCCGCAGTTTGCGTAGCTCCCCCTCCAACCCCGTGGCCAGTGGCAGTCCCCGGTTTGGTTGAGTGTGGCGCGGGGTGTGCTCCGGCCTTTGCACCACTCTGCGCCCGGGAGGGATGTAGATGTGTCCGGGGCGTATGCTGACGTGCCACTGCGCCCCCTTTCGCACTCCAATGTGGAAGATTGCTTGGTCTTGTGGGAGTAGGGGGAGTATCGGGGGCCCATCGATGGTCCAGTTCCATGGCCCCTCATCAGCATCATCGGGATCTGGGTCGGACTGTGGTGGGGGGCCCCCTGACGAACTGCCATCATCACTGCTGTCCCAGTGGGTCTCAGAGCTGTCGTCTGGGGGGTGTGGGGGTTGTGTGGCGCGCACAGTCGCTGCTGATCTCGCCCTGGGGTGGGTCGTCTGTTCCGCAGCCAGGCGTTGCTCGTATCGGAGTCTGTCTTCTGTGTCTTGCTTGCTGCCCGGCTGTGTCCCTGGTGCATTGCGTGTCTGTATGGGTGCCCCCGCATCTGGCAGTTGCGCGTGTTGTAGCGGTGGTGGTGGTGGTGGTGGCGGTGGTGGTGGTGCCCCCCCTTGCTGCTGCTGGTGCGCTAGCGGTGTCGCCACCCCCGCGGGCTGCCCCCCCTGCTGCGTTGGTTGTATGTCCCCTTGGCCCCCATGTCTTCTGTCGGGGGGTCAGGGTGCTGTCTGTGTTCGTAGCGCTCACGGTCTTCTGTGGCTTGCTTGCTGGTGGATGTTGGTGTTGGTGGTGGCTCGTCTTGCTGCGGTGGCCTATTTTTGTGTCTGTTGAGCATTTCTGCCCAGTTGACTGCTGGTGCGCTGCTGCTGCTGCTGGAGCTCGCCCCCCAGTTGCCATGCTGGCCCCTTTCCCACTGCCTTGTTCGCTGTTTCCGCAACCACGCCCACCAGGCCTTGTTGGCCCGATTCCGCATCCGCTGCTCCCCTGCCCCTCATGCTTGTTGCGAAGCCAGCGCGCCACAGCCTCTTCCGCTGTCTCCCAGCTGTAGCCCCCGCCTCCGCCCCCCGCCGGTCCCCCCTCTCCCAGTGGGTTGGTGTCAGTTGGTGTGGGGTTTGCCAGGCTGCTCGCCGGTTCAGTTGCGGGAAGTGTTGGTAGCTGAGTGTCTGCTGCCGGTGCTGGCCCCCCTTCTCCCATGTCCCCGCCTGGGATGGTTGCTGGCGGTTCGGGGGGCGGGGGTTTGGTGCGCTGACCCTCCCATGGCGCGGGTTGCTGTGCTTGCTGCGGCTGATGGGCCGGTGCGCCCCCCTCCGTCGTCGCCATGTCGGATGGGGATTGGCGTGTTGGTAGCTGCGTGGCTGGCTGTTGATGCTGCCACGGGTCTGTCGGTTGCCCTTGTGGTGATGGTGGGAGGTGCTGCTGTTGCGTGCGGTGCGGTGCGCCCCCCGCTGCTGTCTGCCCTCGTGGTGGTGGTGGAAGGTGCTGTTGTCGTTGGTGGTGTGGTGCGCTCCCCGCTGCTGTCGCCCCGGCATTTTGGTGTTGGTGCGTTGGCGGTTGCGTGGCTGGCTCCTGCTGCTGCCGTGGTGGAGTCTGCCCGCTCGGCGGTGGCGGAGAGCGCTGCTGTTGGTGGTGGTGTGGTGCGGCCCCCGCCATCGTCGCCGCGTTGTCTTGGGGGCGGTGCAGTGGTGGTTGCGTGGCTGGCGGTTGCTTCGTGGGTGGCGGGTGTCGTTGTGGTCTCTTCGGCGCTGGCTCTGGTGGTACTTTGGGGGTGGCAGCGCCGCTATCGGCTCGTACCCCGTGTTAGGCGTTGCGAGGGACTGGTGTGGGTGTGGGTGTTGGTGAGCCGCCTGGGCGAGGTAGGCCCAGGCGACCGCGAGGTGTACGTCTGCTCCCAGTCGGACCATGTGAGGTCGCTGCGGCCCCTCCATGTTTGCGGTCCCTCGCGGCGCCGGCGGTTGTGGTGGTGGGTGGGTGAGTGGTGGCCCCCCGCCTTGGTGTGGGTGCGTGGCGGGTTGTGGTTCGGGGGGGTTCCACGGGTCGTGTTCTGGGTCGTAGCTGGTGATGGGGACTGTGCCCCCAGGCCACTGCCCCGCCGCATCGGGTTGTGCCGGGTACCCACAGATTGGAGCTGGGCGGTTGTTGGGCGGTGCCATGGTGCGGGGCGGGCTCCGCCGGGGCCTGGTTGGCTCGCGGTCTGTCGGGTCTGGACTGGGCCTGAACCCCCATCAGTGCGGGGGGTGGTTGGCTCGGTTGGGCTGGGTCGCTCTCTGCATTCTCAATGTCCCTGCCATGGTCACGTTCATGTACTTCTTGGTGTCCCTCTCCCATTGGTTCGGTGGTGGCTGCGGTGGCGGTCTCGCTGTGCTGGTTTGGTTGGTCCGCGGGGTTCGGCGGTACTGGGCGCGGCTCCGGTGTGCGCGGTGGCCCCCCCGTGCGTGCTGTGGGTGGGTCTGAGTCGTGCTGCCCCCCCTGGCCGGCTGGGCGTCCCCAGACGTGGAGCCCCCCTCCCGCGAGAGCTGCAGCCGCCATCACGAGCCATACAGCGTTGCGCATGGCGGGTAGTGCTGTGCGTGTTTGTGGGTTGCCCCACTCTCTGCGTGCTTTTCAAGCAGGCGCGGCTGCAATACCGCACGGGTGCAGTCACTCATGCCACTCAAACTGCTGTATGCTGCACACTGCAACGACTTGACAAGACAAAGCATGTGCAATCAGCGTGTAGTGTGCCGCCGGCCCACGGCCCCGAGCGTGAGTGAAGGCCCCCCGCTATGCCAAAGAACTGTCGCATGCTGCACATCGCAACAGCTCAACAAGGGTGAGGCATGTGCAATCAGCGTGGTGTGTGCCGCTGGCCCGCGGCCCCGAGCGTGAGCGAAGAATCCCGCCTGCCCCCCCTTAGCGTGAAGTGTGCCGCCGGCCCACAGCCCCGGGCGTGAGTGAAGGCCCCCTGCGATGCCAAAGAGCTGCCACATGCTGCACATCTTAACAACTCGACAAAGGCAAAGCATGTGCAATCCGCGTGGTGTGTGCCGCTGGCCCGCGGCCCCGAGCGTGAGTGAAGAATCCCGCCTGCCCCCCTCTCCAGCCCCCCATCGCCGCATCCCCTCTCCTTCCTAGTACCCCTCTGTGCCCTCCCCCCCCCCCCGTGTCTGCGCTATCCCTCAGGCCAGAGGTCATCCGCGCAGCGCTTTGCGCCGGTGGTGCGGTTTGGGTGCTTTTGGGGTCTCTTTTTTGTTCGGTGCCAGGTTTTGCAGCGAGGGTTGCCGGCCTGTTGACCACTGGGGGTCGAACTTGTTGAGGAAGGCTCCCTGGAGGTTCTGCCAGGCTGTGCGGTCTTGCGCGACTGTGAGCCACTGGTCGCCCGCCACGCTGGCAATCTGACGTTGCGTGCTCATGTGCGGGTTAAATCTCTTTGGGCGCCTAACCCCCCGAGGCCTCTGCTGCTGCATACGCCACCACTCTTGCCCCCGCCATGACAGTGTCGCGTTGGTCGCCCCCATCTGCCGGGCGACATGTCCGTGGAGCTGCCAGATGCGCTCCAGCGCGTGTGTGGACCACCTCTTCACCCCCTCCTTGTGCATAACCATTCTGGCGTGTCGCATAGTGCGCTGATGCCAGGTTGCCCACGTTTCGTTTCGTTTACGGGCGTGTCCGATCATGCGTTGGACCTGCTGCAGCTGCTGCGTGTTCGCCATCTTGAGAAGCGTTTCTTGAATCGGCCACGCCGACGCCCCCCACAGCGCCGCCGGTCTGACGTAGGCGAGGTGCAAAGCTAAGCGAGGTTTCAACGCCACACCCACCGTGAGTTCCGCCTTGCGCCCCCAGAAGGCCCGCCGGGCCCTCGCCGCCATCTCCCCCCCGAGTTTGTGCGCCAGCCCGCGGAATGCCACAGGAGAGCCGAGCACATCAAAGCTGTCCTCCGGCCCCCCGGGGGTAACCCATGTGTGCCCCACCTTGAATTTGCACTCCGTGTCCCCATTGGTGAGTATGGCGACTTTTTTCCCGTGTATCTCTAGGCCCTCCTGTTTCAGTCGGTGCTCAAATTGGGTGATGTGGTGCTGCAATCTCCTGGGGCATTCATCCCAAAGGTAGGTGTCGTCCATAAATGCCCCTCCCGCCGTGGGGCAAGGGGGGTGGTCCGCTTGGGACTGCGAGGTGTCGATGTCGGGGAGACATCGCTGGAGGATGCGCCCAATGAGTGCTGAGAACAGGACCGGCGCATCCGGTGCCCCCTGGCGCACCCCCGTCGTTTGTTGGATGTCCACCACTGTGCCCCCCGCCACCACCCTGACCTGCTGGGCCTGGAGTAAAGTGAGCCAGGCCTGCGCCTCCCACGGCATGCCCCCCTTCTCGCCCACGTGGTATGCTACCATAGCCCCCAGGGATTGCTGCAGGACGCTATCGAAGGCTTTGCGGATGTCCAGTTTGACGACCCAAAAGGGGATGTGCCACTCCTCCGCCGTCTGCATAAGCTTGCGAATTAGGAGCAGGAGCTCCTCTGCTTGCTTGCCTTTCCATGCCCACTGGTGTGTCGTGAGTGGTGTGAGTTGTGGGGCCCCCCTGGACAGCAGCAACTGCGACATCCATTTGAGGAGCGTAGTGGACAGGGTAATCGGGCGCGTGTCCCCCCATTCCTGTGGTGTGTGTACCTTGCATAGTAGCACCGTGATGCCTTCCCCCACCCGGCCTCTAAGGATGCCTGTGTAGAGGAGGTCATCCAGGATCCAGCGCAGCCGCCCCCTCCAACCCGCATGCTTTTTCATCGCCATCAGTGCTTCTAGCGCCACACCATCCGTCCCCGTAGCCTTGCGCCTCCCCCATTTTTCTGCGGTGCCATCCAGCTCATCATCTGTGAAGGGCCGCCAGGGTGTGACTTTGCACATGCGACGAAGCCTCCCTCTCAACCCGTCCATCGCCGCGTTCACCTCCGCCCCCGGGGCCCGTGCGAAAATACCAGTAAAGTGCCCCCGCAGTTTGTCCTCCCAGTCTTCCTCAGCGAGGAGGACGCCATCCCATTGTTTTCGTTGTTTCAAGGCGCCCAGGGATCTGAGCTCCCCCCAGTTTTGCCCCGCCGCCGCCTCAACCTTACGTTGCATCCACTCCTTCCGCTCCAGCTTGAGCTGCCGCCACACTTGCTTCCATGCTTCACGTCTGCCGTGGGGAGGGGAGTGGTGCGCTGTGCGTCGGAGGAGTTTGAGGTGTTCACTCTCCCTCCATGGTTCACCTTGTTGGGGGGCTGCTATGGTGATTCGCCGCGCAACATGGGCGAGCTCGGAGTGCGGGTCGCCCCCTGGCGGTGGCAGGTTGAGTGTCGCCTCCACCGCGTCGTCAGCTTTGAGTATTCTGGGCCCCCATTCCCCTTTGTGCTTAGGCTTAGTGCTGGTGGTTATGCCCGTGGGGACCTGGGCTGCATCATGATCGGATTGCACAACGTCCCTTGTCCCCTCCAGGACTTGCCCCCCTGCCCCCCCGCCGGCCCCTTTGAGCAGGATGTAGTCCAGCCGCCGGGATGTCATCCGGGTGTTATAGGGGTGGTACGTGGGTGTCGTGAGCTGCTGCTCCGGGAAATACATTCCCTGTGCGTGCGCCCATTCCAGGATGGCCTCCCCCCTGCTTGTGGTAGCGGCAATCCCCGCCCCCCCGCAGCTGCGGAACGTCTCATTCATGTCCGCCCCAATTAGCGCACGGCGTTGTTGCAGGTGAGGGCTGTCCCCCCACTCAGTGAGGATGTGTTGCGCTTGTGGTAGCGTCGCATGGTGCGGCATGTGAGCTGCAACCACCCCGGTGCAACGTGGCCGAAATAGGCCTTGAGGTATGCCACCCCCTCCCCTCTCCACTCCCCCTCCTTCTTGCCAAACACCAGTGTCCATTCAGGGTTGCATTCTTCATGGGCTCCCGGTTCACATATGATTTCTTGCATCATCGCCACATTGAAGGTTGGCGGTGCATCGCGTCGAGTGCTCTTCGAGCCCCGGCCCCCCCAACGTTCCAAGTCAGGCCTGTCAGTGCCTGCGCGGGTGGCCCCGCGTGGTGAAACTTTTTGCCACTTTTGCCCCGGCGTCACTGAGGGAGGTCTTTAGCCCCTCCAGTGCTCCTGGATCGCCTGGTGCTCTTGGTCCAGCCCCTCTGCCATGGCCTTGGTGTCGACCCATCCAGGTCCTGCGAAGTCCGCCCCCCGTGGCGCCTGCGTGGCCGCTGAGGAGATCCTGACCCCCCGGTACCAGACAGTACCCGTGGCGAATTCTGCCTCGATCTGAGGCTTGTGCCCCCCAAGCTCCAGAATGCACCTCTTCACTTTTGCTGCCAAGCGGGCTCGACGTCTCCTCTCTGGTGGCTGACTCATGGCGAGGAACAAGTAGCGCACCCCTCCGCCTTCTCCGCCCCAGCTGCACTTTGGCCTGGCGCACCTTGGTGATGGCATTCTGGATGCGCTGGCGATATCCCTCGCCGGTCTCATCGTGATGGGCCCCCTGCAGGGGAATCAAAGTGAACCCCCTCCGAACCCCTGGCACGAACATGTGGTCCACATCCACGTCCAACTGCAGTTGCCTCACCACATCCTTCGCCTTTTGCAGCACCTCCGCCGCTGGAGTGTCCCCCTCCCATCCGCCCAAAATGAGCGCAGGTTGCTTGGGGGCCCCAATCGTATCCACCTCCGCCGTCGTCGTGCTGTTGGTAGAGCCCCCTCCGCCCCATTTCATCTTCCATTCCATGGCCTCCACGCGCTCCCCCAGGGCTCGCGTCTCCGCCGAGAGGCGTGTCTCCATAGCGGCCTGCTCTTCTCGCACTCCCTGCAGGTCTTCCATGTGCTTCGCCTGTTTGTCCGTCAGCGCCGATAGCATCGCCAGCGTCGTCTGCAGCTGTTTGGTCACCTCCGTCTCGACAGTCCCGATGCGGGAGGCCACCTCTGCCTGGACCCCACCAACTGCTTGTTGGATCTCCTTTTTGATCCGCTCGTTGTTGCAGCTGAGTTCAGTTTTGAACGCCATCTTGATACTCTCGAGCGTCACGGCCCCCTTGTCCCCCTCCACCACGTGAACTTCATCCCCGATGTCGTCGGCTGCCCCTGCCCCTTCTCCAGCTGCCTTCCGTTTGGGCGGCGAGCCCCCACCGCCCCCTCCAATAGCGCCCGTCACTTGGTGTCCCTGCCAAGGCTCAGACTCGACATTGTCAATGTCCCTGGCGAGATAGACGCCGAACTGGTGCAAGCCGTACTGGTAGCCCCCACGTAGGGCCGCTATCACTTTCAGGTAGCTGGTCGCAGGCTCCCCCGCACGCCCCAGGCCCGCTGCGGTTGCCCCCGTGCTGCACACTTTACGATGTCCCCGGCGACAGCGATCAGCAGGAGGACACGTAGGACAGCAAACTTGTAGGTGAGGAATATGGCACACGGGGACCACTCAGGCCGTCTCTCCCCCCCTTCTCACTCTCTTCTCCCCAACTCTTTTCACGAAGTCGGTTTCAGAGGCTGGACGACGGGGGCGCCTCTTTGAGCACTCGTGGCCTTGAGCCAAAATGGCTACTCTCACTCTCTCTCTCTCACTCTCTCTCTCTCTCTCCCCCTCTCTCTCTCTCTCTCTCTCTCTCTCTCTCTCTCTCTCTTTCAATTCAATTCATGGAAAGAATGACGTTCATTCCGCGCTCTGGGTTGCTCTCTGCGTTTTCGTATTGAAGGGTTGTTTATGTGTTGTTGCTGGATTGCTGCTTCTTCTTGTGCTAGCATGTGACGGCAGATGCTTGAGCACACCGCCTTGGCTTGGCGGCACTCTTCACGGCCGTCCGCCTACCGGGCGGCTTTGCTTTCCCAAGGGCCGAATCTGCGTTTGGTTCATTGTTGCTCCAGGCATTTTGCTTCCCCACCTTGCAGACATCCTGGTTGATCACTGTGGCCCTCAAAGTCCAAGTCCTCACACAAAAAGGAAGACTATGTGTTCTTGGTGTCTCATATCTCCAAGCAGCTCTCCCTGAAGCGCCCAACAAGCGAAGGGGGCGGGCCATGGCTACCAGGGGCTAAGTCTACATGTTGGGGCCTCGCGTCTGTTGTTCTGTCGCAGTTGCCTTGTCTGATGGAAAACTGGTGTGTGGAAGCTCTGAGGGCGTGTGAGGTCTTGTGAGAAGGGCTGAGACAAAGGCTCTGTCACCTCCAGGAGCCTGCACATCTGCCCGGCAAAGCGCAGTGAAGCAAAGTTGCCTTTGTTGCCTTTGTTGGAGCTTTTTCTGGACGTCTGCGTGGACATCTAGTCGCATCCGCGGAACTGCAACTTTCGATTCGGAGGGTCATCGAGCCTCGAAAGTCTTCTCCGGATCTCCAAGATATGTATGTTTATGTATTTAATATTTAAGGCGACATCGACTTGCAAAAGTGCCCGGCCGTTCCCGTCAAAGCTTGGCGGATCTCTCGGATCTTGGCCTCGTTCAAAGCCACCTCCGATGCTGCTCCAAGAGCACAAACAAATACACAATCGAGGGCAGAAAGCGACCCGAAAGCTGGCCCCGGATAGCCAGATACCTGCTCTGCGGCACGCCCTCGCAGCGATCGGGCCTCTGAAGCGGTTCCCCGAATAGTTTTTGGGGAATTCGGACAACTGCAACACCCCAACTCTTCACACCTGACCATTGACGCTCCCTCGAGTCCTCCTGAGCCTTGGCGACGGAGCGGTTGACCACCTTGCAAATGGTAGAATCTGCTAGATTTCCGTTCGATTTGTAGATCGGAACACAAGACTTGTAGACATGAGCGAGGTAACCCGAACATCAGCTCAACGCTGCGCATGTAATGGTGCATAAAGTGCTTAAATATCTGGAGTTGCCCCGAACCACGCGAGGTTTGCTTCAGAACCTCGCTTAGAGAAGGGGAGAGGGGAGAGGGTAGACGGGGAGGGGAGGGGGGCAGGGGAGGGGAGGGGAGGCGCGGGAGGAGCTCAATAACGCTTAAAATGAAGGCGGAAAGGGGGGAGAGGGAGCGGGAGGGGGGATGGGGGAGGGAGAGGGAGCGGGAGGGGGGATGAGGGAGAGGGAGCTCAATAGCCCTTTCTTCTGCTCAATGAGGCTCAATAACCCTCAATAGTGCTCAATAGTGCTCAATAGTGCTCAAAAGAGCTCAATAGTGCTCGAGAGCACTCAATGGGAGCTCAATGGCGCTTAATAGTGAAAGCGGAAAGGGGGGGAGAGGGAGAGGGAGAGGGGGAGGGAGAGGGAGAGGCAGCTCAATAGCCCTCAATAACGCTCAATAAGGCTCAATAGTGCTCAATAGCACTCAATAGAGAAGAGCTGAGGGCCGGGAAGGCGTCAGAGGAGCTGAGGGCCGGGGAGGTTTGCAGAGGAGTTGAGGGGTGTGGGGGGTTGCAGAAAGGGCCACGAGGGGGTTGCAGAGGAGCTGAGGGCCGGGAAAGGGTTTGCAGTGGAGCTGAGGGCCGGGAAGGGGGCGGAGGGGTTTTCCGGTGAGCCCCTTCAATTTCCTTCATTTTTTCGGCGTCCCCGGTGAGCCCCTGCAATTCGCTTCTTGCGTTTTGTTTTACCCTCGCTGAGACCACTCAGTATGCTTCAAAATCTTTTTTGCTGCCTCAATATGCTTCAACTTCGTTTTGTTTTTGTCTTTTTTTTGTTCCTTGCTTCAATTCGCTTCGTTTGGGCTTTCGAAGCCTAATTGTTAGCTTCGATAGCCTTCGATTGGTTTTGCTTTGACCCCTCCCCCCTATATCACCCCCACTACCCCTCCCGAGGCCTCCCGCCTCCCTTCCTCCGTTCCCACTAGCTGCGCGTGGAGGGAGGGGGCAGACGCGTATACAGATTCGCAGGCGCAGCTATTTCTGTTGATTGGGGGGTGGGGGAGGAAGGGAGGGGCCGGGCAGGGGAGGGGTGGTGGGGTGATAGGGGGGAGAGGGTCGCAAAACCAATCGAAGGCTATCGAAGGCCATCGAAGCTATGTCCATGACATAGCAGCAAAAGGCAACACGTGATTCCTTATACCTAATATTTTTTCTGTATATGGCAGCTGAAATCTTTTCGACGTTGTCTGATAATTTTTGATGAAAACAGCACTGTTGACAGAAAGACTAGCAACAGAGGGACCATGTGGGATTTTTTAGAGGGCGCCACTAAGGCCTCAGTTCCAAACACCAAAGCCTTGGTTGCCAAAAACAAGGATTCCCTGCATTCTACGAATCAATGTGTCAGCAGTGGTCCCGAAATCCTGAGAATTCAGGATCCCAGGCATCATGTCCACCGACTCTCTGGGTGGTGCTGCAAGGTCCACATCACAGATGCACTGCTTCGGACAATCCGGACAATCACGACACATTGGCCTGGCCTGCAAGGCCGCCTCCACTGCTTCGAGGGAGGCATCCGCCAAAGCCTCTGCCCCTGTCGCCTTCGTGCCACTTTGGCAAAAAAAGTGCACGCATCATGTGCCCTCTCATATGCCCTCTCCCTTTCCTATACCCAAAAGCATTGCGAGCGGTGACCCATGGTGACCCCTAGGTGACCCGTACCTCCTCGCTCATGTCCTTGAGCTCGGCCTGGATCTGGGCCATCCTCTGCTCAACCTCAACATCTCACAAGATCTCACAGCAGCATTCCTCTCTCTGCTATGGGAGAAGCTTCGGTGGGCCCCACCCTCTTGAGGCCCAATCTAGGCCACGTGCCAAAGCCGAGTTGGTCGGTAGTGGAGCGACCTCTTGAAGGCGCCCCAACACGCTCCAAGCCGCAGCGGA
Organism: Symbiodinium natans; assembly: GCA_905221605.1. Taxonomy (NCBI): domain Eukaryota; class Dinophyceae; order Suessiales; family Symbiodiniaceae; genus Symbiodinium; species Symbiodinium natans. The sequence goes on from CAJNDS010002349.1 coordinate 209,193, forward strand.
GAGACGGGGCAAAATATCTAGGGCCGTGCCCAGGGCCGCCAGGGCTGAGGCCGGCACCGCCTCCTTGCCCAGTGCTGCGTTGTCCTCCACCTGCATTTTCTTTGCTGGGCATTGCGGTTTGTAGAACGCGAAGATTTCAAAGCCCTGATACGTCTTGCCTGATCCAGAAGGGTTGTGGCATTGCTTTGCAAAGCCTCTGCCTGAATTTTCCGAAAGACCACCGGCAGGCACTAAAGGCCAACAGTCACTTGCAGCCACCGATCGTCCATGATCATCCTTTAGGCAGCCTCCGACTTCAGCGAGTCAGCAGCCACTCCAATGCCTTGCATGTGAGCGGTGATTGTTTTCTCAAGCATGAATCGATATACATTAAAAACCCTTCGGCGGCGTATTTCGCATTCCTTCCGCGGAAGACGCGACTCCACCTTCTCCAGAAACAGCAATCAGCTAGCTGAGTACATCCGCCGACCCCAGCATAAGCGGGGGCGGCGCTAGTGAAGACCCACATCCCTTGCAGCCTGGTGGTTGCCCCCGCTGCACCTCCTCACTCCCCGCACCGCTGTTTTCACAGCCCCCCCCCCCTAGCCATAAAATCGGGCAGCGCCACGGCTTTAAGGGCTTTATGCCTGACGCGGCTTATCGGGTCGAACTAGCCTTGTGGGGTAGCCACGGACACCCCTCGCATCATGAGCATCAGCGGGTTCAGTCTGGGCCCCGGGACGCGCATCAGGAGCATCAGCGGCCTTGGTTTCCCCCAAACCGTGCGCATCATGAGCATCAGCGGCTCCAGCCTTGGGTCGACAGCCTGATATGATAGCCCATGGGCGGATAGGCTTTCTCTCGGCGTTGCTGCGGGTCCTGGCGTGGTTGCAGCCCGGGTTTTAAGGCATTTTTTGACATTTTAAGGTTGCAAGGTTTTTGAGCTCAGGGCCTTTTGTGAGGGTTGAAAGGCATTGCTTTGACATTAATTATAGACCCCGGCGCAAAGCCCGTGCGTTTCCGGCTATGAAAGCCCACAGCTGCCCCGGTCGGGCAAAGTCGCGCACGCGCAAGCGGCATTGGCGGCAGCCAATACAAAAAACAACTCTCCTCCCTTTAAAACAATCATATGTTCAGGTACTCCCCAGGTTTTAGGTTTGAGGGTCAGGTGTCTGGGGGTAAGGGTCGCGAGTTTAAGGGTACTTGTACAGAGTGAGTATGGAGGGTTTAGGGTCTAGGGCCTAGGGTTTAACCAGGGCTTCCAAACGACCCATCGCCTTCCGTGGAGCTTCCGCGGCCCTTCCGTGGAGTTCCACTCTAAAAGCAAAGGGGCTCGATTCTTATGTTGCCGACGTGTTGGGCGTCCATTATATCTAATTGATTTTCAAGCAGGCCGACAGAAAAACCTTCCGCAAGCCTTCCGCGAACACCACCTTGCTTTCCGCGGACCCTTCCGCACAATCTTCTTTACCTTTTCGGCCCTTCCGCGGAGAATCATAACGTCTGCTGGGTAACATTGCTCGAGCGCCCAAAACAACACAGCTCACATGTCAAAAGGTGATCTTCGCGGAATCTGGGCTCTCCGACCTATGACATTTTCCATAGACGTCTTCAGGACACTTGCGAGGGTGCCGTCGACAGCCTCTCCTGAGCTTGAGAACACTCGATGTGCTTTTGTGAACACAGGCTGGTTTGCAGACGAAATTTGCCGTATAGTCGTGGCATCTCGCGAGTTTTGTTCGGCTGAGTGCACTGATGTGCAGTGGAGCCACTGGCAGTCTCGGCCACCCTTGACTCCGCGCTCTGCAGGCTGGCCCGTGCCTTTCCAGGGATCAACACCACAGAAGTCTACTGGGAATGCCCGTGAATATTTCTGGCTTATTCATTACCAGTGGCGTCTCATGTGGTTTGTGTGTTGGTGGCTCTGTTGCTGTCCGGCTCGGCCTCCGTCATTGCGCTCTCCAGGGAGATGTTCAGCCCATGAATCACTTCTTCCCTGAACATGTGTCAGATTGTGTCAGTGTAGTGTGGATCAAGGAAGAGCGGCTTTGTTGGCAATCCGGCCTGGCGTGATCGGCCGCATCGACCTAACATCCACATCCTCACCCCCTGGGGTGAAGGATCGAACAAACTGGCAGGGATCAAGCAGTTTTGGGGCAGACAATTCAACTTGCCTTTATGGCTTTCAGATCAACAAATGATTCCAGGATCAAACAAAATGTGCGGCCGCTCCGGAGGCTGTGTGCTGCGAACTCCAAGCTTTTGCTGAGGATACAAACACTAGGTCAGGATCAAACATATTCAGGCTGTTGCGGAGGCTGCCAATTCAAAAAACAAGCAGCACAGGGAAGGCATTCGCTTCTTCGCGAAAGCTTCTTGAGGGAATGTTTTGTGAGTGTGTGTGCGGAAATTGGTAATGGCTCAGTACTCGCGGGTACGGCTTGTGAAGCAAAACTCCTTTCGATGGCATGGGACGATGTCCGCCCTTCTTGACGAACTTCTTCGGGGAAGAAAGGAGGCGGGCCTTTGCTCCTTCTGCTTCCTCCCTTTTGCGTGTTTTGTTTTTTTTCCTTCCTTCCCTCTTTCTTTCCTCAGGCCTTTCTATCCTTGCACTTGGCAGTGCTTCGATCCCTGTGCCCTAGCATCCGCTGCCTTGACAAGGTTGGCCGCGACAGCGTGACAAGCTTAGTGCCGCCCTTCTCTTCTTTGAACAGTTTGTGCCAGTTTGTGAACAGCTTCTTTCTGACATTCTGAGGCTTCAGCTTTGCCCTCGATCTGGGCATGGCCACCAATTGCTGCTGTTTGGATCGCCTGGGACAACCCGGTGCGGCTGAAATTCTGAAAGGAGCCGGAAAAGAGTGCCACATTTTTTGGGGGGGGAGTGTGGAGAAGTGTGGACTTGCCTGCTCCATGTCGGCCTTCGCGTTGACGAGCTGCACCTCTCTGCCCGGGTTCTCTTGAAGCTCCGTCTCACTTGACATTGAAGTCATTCAAAGTCTCCCGAGTCGACCTGGCCCGCTGAAGGCAGGGCGACCGGCACCTGCAAAGGCTCCTGCGAACACTCCTGCAGGCTCAAAGGTGCTTTCCGTGAAGCGCCTTCTCTTGCGCCTCTGACGTCGCAAGGCCCCGGCTCTCCATCTGTCAGGGACACTTCGGCAATCAAACAAAAGCTTTAGGACCGGCTCTCTTCGGAATTCTCACGTAAAGCTTTGATCCAAACTCTGGGTCCCTGGGTCCTTCTCGTAGCTACACGTGGCATATTTGCAGGGGTGCGCTGACAAATGGGACTCACACGGGACAATCATTCAAGTGCTTAATCGATCCGGCCGTATGAGTACCGTATGAGTTCGAAATATTATTATCATCATGATGGTCATACCCCCCATGAAGGGCCCCATGAACTGCGAAGGTGCTGGGTGCATTCGGTACATTCTCTCGAGATGCTGCCTCGGCCCGCCACTGCAGGAAAAGATCCAAATAATCTCTAAAGAGCACATGAGGGGTCTGGTTGTTGACTCTTATTTGTTGAGGCCTTGGGCCGTAGGTGCCTGGGTAGCATAAAGCAGGCACCCCACCCCCTTTATGTTGCACTCTTTGGCGTGAAATGGGGTACCGCCCCCTCGCCGACAAGTGTCCGGGAGCAGACGGTGCATCGGGACCAGGGGCCACTTCGGCCTGCCATGGGGGCCCAAACCACCCCAGGCCCACCTCCCCACCCCCACCCCAACCCCCCACCCCCTCCCGCCCCACCCCCCCCCCAACCCCCCCGCCCTTCCCCACAGAAGTGCTGCCCTTGCGCCTGCCTGCGGCCTTCAACCCCTGGTCTGGGTTGCCTTGTTACAGAAGCTGAGGCCTGCCTCTTTGAGTCGGTCCGCAAGCCCGTCGACTTTGGCATTCAGGTGCCGCATCGCTGCCTGAAAAGCGCTCTGCGAAGAGCACTGCGTGAAGCACCCCCACAGCACTGCGCGAAGCACGCCCCAAGCAGCGTCAATTTCTATATCAACACAGAGTCAAAGGATCAGGACAGCTCTCGATATCACACTGACAGACGGCATCCACCTCCGTCGCCGGTGCAGCCGCCGCAGCTGTCGGCTGGCTCAGTGTCTGGGCTGCCTTGCACCCACTACGCGGCTCGTTCCCATTCTGTTTGGGGTGGCGAACGTGCCTTCTGGGGCTCCAGGTTGCTCAACTTCTCTTCGAGGTGATCCACCTTGTCGCTGATGCCGTGCAGCGCCGCCTCTTCTCAGAACTTCAACCAACGGTGAAAGAAAAACACATCACGAAATGCAGGGGGCAGAGCAGCAGGGCAGGGCATCCGGCAGGGCAGGGCAGCAGGGGGCAGGGGGGGCCGGCGTGAGGGTGCCAGTATGCGGTGTCTCGCAACACGTGCTGAAAACCAATACTACGCCGCTACGCTTCGAATCGAAATTTGCAGCACGGAGATGGCTGAGAAAAGGGGAAGACATGAGACCATCATTCACATGCCACCCCATGCTCAAAAACAAGGTCAAGCCGGGAACCCGGAAACCTAAACAGGAACATAGGATGCAACAGTGGAAATCCGCACCACAAGTCTTCGATCTTCACGTCTCCTCACGTCGGCTAGATCTAGTCCATCTAGTCTTCTTTCATATGAGCCCTCATATAGCCTCCTTCGTCTGTTTTGTCCTCCCTGCTTTCATGCTTGGGGCAAATTTCGCAAACAAGTCAGACAAGTTGCTGATCAAACAAACCACAACCTGTCTTCCTGCTGTTACACAGAGTTTTGCAAGGCATGCTTTCGGCAGGTTTCGCAACCAATTGGCATCGCGGACACAATGCTCGAACAAGGTCGAGTCAGGAACCAAGAGCCAAGAGTTCGGGAGCGTGTTGCTCAGTGCTCGCACTGAATGACGCAGATACGTGTTGTTGCCATTCATTGCCCAAAAGAAGTGGACCGATTTCCGGTGTTCTTTCATAGGCCGTTTCCACATGGGATGAAGACACTTGCGACCGCGATTAGCGCCCCAACGCTTAAACCGGGAACCCTTGTGCTACACAACATTATTTAAGCATGTCCATAAAAGCGTAGCGTGAGTTCAGGAGTTGCTCCGATTTTGGTGACCTCGCAATTCCTGGGACACAATCGTTGTATTTCCCAAAGGAGAAGGCTTGGACAAGTCCGAAAAGAGATGACATGAGATGAAGACGCTTGTCAAGGGAGCTTGCGGGCCGCGGGGAAGCTGTGCAAGCTTTGGCAGTGGCCACGGGACGGTACTGGATGGGGGGGAACCTGCAGCGCGAACTTCGCATCGAGATGCTGCGAGGATCCCCCGCATCCTCCCCATCAACCAGATATGGCGCTCCCCTCTTACGGTCTTACGGCTCTTCAGCAGCCTCACGGTCAACGGGATATCTCCCACCTCCCCCCGCCCCCTGTCCTGTCTCCTCCTCCTCCTCCTCCTCCTCTTCGTGCGCCCTCTACCCTTGTCTACGGTTTCCTCGCACCCGGAAAGCGCGCTCACCCACAGCTCCCCCGCGGCCTCCAAATCGCACTTCGCCCCCCTTGTCCAAGTTCCATGGCGCTTGCAGAATGCTTTTCTTTGTTGATCTGCGCTACTGAACATGCCTCGCTCTCGTGCCGCTGCTCCGAGGCCTGTCCCCCAAAGAAAAGGCTATCGCGCTCTGGCTCTAAGGCTCTAAGGCTCTAAGATGCTCTGAGCAGTAGCAGAGCACTGAGCAACAGCACAGGCATCCTTGACCTGCGGGTCCATCTCGACATTGTTTTTGATGATCACCTGCAATGGCTCATCATGTGGGGCTGTGCGCCAGTGGCAGGCCCTGTGTAATGTAAACCTGGGTAAACCTGCCTGTGGAGCTGGTGTGACCTTCGCACGATCTAGCTTGGCAATTGTTGGGTCTTTCTGCGACAAGTGACGGCCGTTGTTGAGGGTCCCGCGGCCGCCGGCACAGCTGGCGCAACTGGTGCACTCGCAGAGGGCGCTTCAGGTGCTCGGTAGATTGGCACCGTGGGTGCCGAGGGTGCCATGGGCAACGTGGTCGTTGCTAAGGCAGGTGGGGCCATGGATCCCCGCAGTGGCACCTCCCAAGCTGTGGGTGAAGGCGCAGGCACCTTGCCGAGACAGGACCAACAACAACGCGACACACACCACAAGGGCCGCAAGCTGAGACAGCGGCGCTCACCTTCGCGGCCACCTCTTGGCTTCTGGACTCAACCTTCACAGCCGCGAAATCCGAAAGCCTATCTTTCCGCAGGATGGGGCTGTCATCTGAGAGGTCATGCTCCGCCTCTTTGAGCCTGCTTGAAAGCCCATCGACTTTGGCGTCCAGGTGCCTCACCATGGCCTTCGATCAGCACGCGGCCGCAGCTGGGAGGCGTACGAGTACGTTGCCTCACCTCTGCAGTCGACGGCACCTCCTGCGCTGCCTCGCAGTCCCCGAGAAAATGGATTAACCGAGCACAGCATGCGCCCTTCAGCAGAACATGTTGCTTTGACTGAGATGCAGGCTTCGGTCATGACTTTCGTTGTTTTTCGGCTGCTGGACGCGACCTGCAAAAGTTGAAGGCCTGGCTATACGGTGTACAGGCGGTCACGCCTTGCCTCTTTGAGCCTGTTTGCAAGCCCGTCGACTTTGGCATCAACGTGCCTCATTATGGCCTGCAGCCATCTGAGGCGCGCGAGCACGATGAGAGCCTGATGGCCTCGCCTCCGCGGACGGCTCCTCGCGCGAGGCCTTGCAGCGATCAAGGAGCACCGATTCACTTCGAGAAACAGAAATATCTTGCAGCTTCTTGAGTGCATGACTAATTGTCATAATTTCTCATGCCATGAACTGACACCCATATTCTTCTGACACCGTTGCTGGTGACGCACGGTTTTGGTGATGCTCGACTTGGAACGGGTGGAGACAATTTGTTGGCGGTTTTATCTTGTTTTCTTTGGGGCGCAGGGGAAACCGCTATTTGCTCCATTTTAGGTATGTGATTTGGGAAAACTCTGTCTCGGGAAACCTGTTTATTTTCTCTACTTTAAGAGGTACTTTCTCTCTGCTTTGACTAGGAAACCTCTACTTTCCTTGGCTTGCCCTACAGTAGGAAAACTCTACCTAGGAAAAGCTCTGCCTCTGCATTTTCCAAAAGGACTCGTACTAATTTGCATGTTAATCAGACTCCTACTAAACCAGCCCATAAAGTTGCAAACTGAATGTGGAGGTGTTGGGCCCATGCTACCATCTGCAAACACAATGCTCCAGACGGGCCTTGAAAGGCTTTCAAAATCGAGGGGGGGGGGGGGGGGTGGGGGGGGGGGGGGGGGGCCGGGGCTGCCAGTAATGCTCGGAGGACGGGTTTGGAAAGGACTCCCATGCTGGTTAAGGGAAGTTCTCTCCCGGGCTTCTGCTTTTCCTTATTTCTTTCCTTCCATCTCTTTCTCTCATTCTTCCTTTTTGTTATGCTTGCGCTTCTTGCTTTCTTTCGTTGTTTAGAAACTTCCGTGGCAGCTGCCTGTCCGATGTGGGCACTCGACACCTGTAGGCTTCTAAACCCTTGAGGATAGAAAAAGACTTTTAACTGTAGAAGAAAATGCAATGCCCGCAGCGGCACCTCCCAGGTAGCGGGTGGAGCAGGCACCTTGTGAGCGCGAGTCTGTGATGAGGGCCGGGCGACGCACACCACAAGGGCCGCAAGCTGAGACAGCGGCGCTCACCTTCGCGGCCACCTCTTGGCTTCTGGACTCAACCTTCACAGCCGCGAAATCCGAAAGCCTATCTTTCCGCAGGATGGGGCTGTCATCTGAGAGGTCATGCTCCGCCTCTTTGAGCCTGCTTGAAAGCCCATCGACTTTGGCGTCCAGGTGCCTCACCATGGCCTTCGATCAGCACGCGGCCGCAGCTGGGAGGCGTACGAGTACGTTGCCTCACCTCTGCAGTCGACGGCACCTCCTGCGCTGCCTCGCAGTCCCCGAGAAAATGGATTAACCGAGCACAGCATGCGCCCTTCAGCAGAACATGTTGCTTTGACTGAGATGCAGGCTTCGGTCATGACTTTCGTTGTTTTTCGGCTGCTGGACGCGACCTGCAAAAGTTGAAGGCCTGGCTATACGGTGTACAGGCGGTCACGCCTTGCCTCTTTGAGCCTGTTTGCAAGCCCGTCGACTTTGGCATCAACGTGCCTCATTATGGCCTGCAGCCATCTGAGGCGCGCGAGCACGATGAGAGCCTGATGGCCTCGCCTCCGCGGACGGCTCCTCGCGCGAGGCCTTGCAGCGATCAAGGAGCCAGGCGATACGCTGCTTTTTGCCGTTTGCCGTTAACTCATAGGGTACTTGTTGTGTTTGTGTTTATATGACATTTTGTATTTCGTCGTCCGCTTGGTGTTCGAAGATGCAGCTATATGCAGCTGCGCTATGCTGCATCCTGCCCTCCGATACACACATCCTGCAGATTCTTGCAGTAAACGAAACCTCCGAGACCCCTCCCCCCTCGCCCCCTCCCGCCCCCTCTCCCCCTTGAGATGCGTCACCAGTTTTCCCCAGAGCCTCACTGTCGTGACAACACTGAACCTTGAGTTCGTTTAGCCTCGGAATCCAGTAGCAAGGTGGCGGGGCTGTCTGCCCCGCTGTTTCATGGAATCCAGCTCAAAACCGATGCACAACACAACACTTGGTATAGGCAACAGGATCACTGCAGTCACAATGTCGATCTTGCATGATCTTGCTGTCTGCCTCCTTGAGCCTGTCTGCAAGCCCGTCGACTTTGGCATCGAGGTGCCTCATCATGGCCTGCAGCACTCAGCTCGGAGGAATTCGGAGGAGGAGCGCGAGCACAGTGAGCCCCTTGCCTCTGCAATTGATGGCTCCTCGCGCTCTGCCTTAACAGGCTTCGGGAAAAACACGCTTTGTTCAATGCTGTCGCCATGCGCAATGTTTGCGCTGCGAGTGATGGCAACGGTGGTTGAGGGAGGAATGCTAAGAGACGGGCTTGGCTCGCTGCCTTTGCTGTGTCCTGGATGGTGAAGGCGGTGAAAGACCCCGTGCATGCGTACACGTGCATAAAAACCCCGTGCTCTCGCAACGTACACGAGCTATTGTCGTTGCACATGTGGGGGCTTGGAAGGCTTGGAAGGCTTGGAAGGCTTGGAGCTGGAGGTGTTCAGGTGGCCCTGCGCCTCTTTGAGCCTGTCAGCGAGCCGGTCGACTTTGGCGTCGAGGTGCCTCATCATGGCCTGCAGGGTGCTTTACTGCCGCGAAGCTTCGTGAAGCTGCACCTGCGCAAGGGATCATGTACCTTGCCTCTGCGGCCGACTCTGCGCGCTCTGCAGCCTTGCAGGATCTTGCGGGTCTCCAATGAATTCCAGTTCTACAAAGATTCCGCAAATTACCAAATAACCAAAATATGGCACTTAATTAAGACAACCGTGAAGCTGTGTCGGGGTGCCAGCGCTGAAACATTATATATAATGTATATATACAAGTCCTGTAGTAGGGTATTAACGTTTACGAGGCAAAGGCTTGGGCGGGGGAACTTTTCAAGCCATATGGTCACGCGTCATCGGCTCCGTTCGTGTCTTGAAAAGTGGGTGCTTGGATTCCAAAGCCAGCCTGCGAAGTACTTGGAGGGAGGCTGGGCGGAGCTCGTAATGCTGGGCGGAGTACGTTCAATCAGAACAGAAATGCCAACAACAAAATAAAGACGTGAAGTTCACGTGAAGCTGAAAGGATCGGCTTTTCAATGAACCGACGGGACACCAAGCCAAAAGCAATGCTGAGTGTCGGGCGCGTCGCACTTGTCGCACTTGGCTGGCAGGGGCCGAGGAGGCAGTGGATGCAGTGGCCGAATTTTGGGGAGACTTGACTGGGGGCTTGTCGGGGGTTGCGGGGCCACCAGTGCCAGTGGGGCCGCCGGTGTGGCCGCTAGGGCCCCTCGAACCCCTTGGCGGGTTCGGGCTGAGCACCGACGGTGCTGGTGCCGTCGGTGCCGTCGGTGCTGTCGGTGCCGTCGGTGCCGTGGCTGCCGTGGGCGCCGTTGCTGCGGAGAATGCTGGTGCTGGCGGCGCTGGTGCTGGCGAGGCTGCCTGCAATGGGCGCTGACTCGACCGATGTTCACGTGATGCACATGTGCGTCCCTGGCCCTCTTGCCTTGCCGTGCAATGCCTGACAGAGGTTGAAAACATGCATGTTGGCTAACATGCAGGTAAACCTGGGATGTTCCTGAGCGCGACGTGCACAACGTGCCTCGTGGATGTCGTGGGCTGTGACATCCGAGAGGCCATCGAACGAGCGAAGGTAGTCCTGGAAATCAAAATGACACCATGGGTGCAGATCAATCGCTCGCATGCTCTTGCTGTATGTGAGGCATTTGCTCGTTGTTCGTTCTTATTCATTGTTGATTTCTGGCTTTTCGGCGTGAGTTGACCCACGCTGTGTCAGCCACGCGTTGTCCTTTTCGTGCTGCTGCTTGCCTTGCTGGGACATTCGATGTCTTCCTCCGAAGTGCCGAACTGGCGTGTAGCTGAAGTCATCGCATTTTGGAAGGTGAACGCTGCACAGCAGTGTTGTCAAATGCACGAAAAAGCGAATTTACATGCTGCTGGGCAAAGGTTGCAAGCACAGCGCCTTCTGAGCTTTCACATCTGCAACCCTGGCGAGTGTGGAGACCTTCAATGGCAACGTCGACTGACAAGGCCACACACATATGGGGCGACCTCCGCGAGAGCCTCGAAAGCTGGCACCGGTGGATACTTCACCGTTGGAAGCGCGGCACTTGGATGCCAGTGAAACCTGGACCTTGCACGCCAATGCACAGCCAACGTGATCAGCCCCCCCCCCCCCGCCCACACCCCCATCTTTCTCATCCCGGTGCGCAACAGTGAGCACCGAGTCGGCCACGAGGGCTTGCATGGATGCCCGTCCAGGGTCAACTCGGGAAAGGCCACATGGACAATTGGAAGTCTTGATCCACAAGCTGTTGTCTAAGAAGCTGGCCCAGCCCTCCAGCGGGTCGTGGAAGTCCTTGTCGGCCAGCAGTGCAGCCTCACGTTTCGAGTGGACCCGCAAAGCTCCACCATGAATTGTTCGCGACTTCATTTCTTGCCCTGCTGTGCCTGGGCGGGACCCGATCTCTTCAAGGACACCTAACACAAAAAAGCGATCCCAGACATGGCTTTCTTGCGCATTTCTCCCTGATTATTTCGCAAAGCCTTGCGGTACTGGCAGCCATCTCTTTCCAGCTCCTCTGGATGCGGAGTTGCGACGCCTACCTGGCCCAAACACAAGTACATGTACATATATATATATATACATGAGCCCGCAACCTTTAGGGTTTATTTAGCTTAGGTTTTTCCTTATCACTTTCAACACCGAATAAAATTATCATTTAATATGTAAGTGTATACTCTTATACTTGCCAGCGGCAATGTTAGTAGTCGTCCTGGCGCTCCTAAGCTTCGCTGTTCATATAAGCAAAAAGCATGACGTGTTGTTCGGAACAGTCGAAATCGACTATGACTTGTGTTACGCATGTGTTTGACATATCTAACGCCCCCCCCAATTTGACAAAATAACATTGCAGCATATTGGCAGGATTGCGAACACTAACATCACGACTATCCTAGTCTTGCTATCAGTGCATACATTCTTTTGACAAGTCTACTACGAAAATGTCACCATCCGTCAGATTAGCCATACGACTAAGGCGAGTACTATTAATGTTCCACACTCTTTAGTACAGGCCTCCAGAATAAAGTCAAATTGGCTGGCCTATTCACGACACACTGACTGTTTGGGAGGTGCGCGTTGGCATCCTGAATGAAGTTAAACCGTCCGGCACCGTAAGAAAGTTCCACGTGGCGCGCCTTCAAAAAGCACTGCTGGGCATCGCTGCCCGCTTTAAACTTATCTAAACTCCTCCCTACTAAAATCATATACAGCCCGTGTGTAAGCAGGGACAAGAACGATTCGGGGGGGCGGGGGGGGGTGGGGGGCAGCACTAAAGAGGGTGCAACATAAATGGTGCGAGCAATGTTTGTAGCCTGCCACTGCGAAACTCAACAATATCACTTACAATAGTGCCATAGCAGTATTGGCATCATTAGCTCCTGTGTTTTTTTCATTTTCGATAAGACTTTAATATGAGACAAATAGTAATATGGCTAAGGCGAGAAACGTGAATGCTAGCAAACCTCACACTGACACTAGTAAGCTTGGTAATGTTGTCAATATCAACGGAATAGCAATTTCTAGTACCATTGATCATGTTAGTAAGCTCATGCGCCTACTAGACCGAACATTGCTGATAATCATACTAATATCACGCTACTAGTATTAGTAGTATTAGGACCATTCCTGTAAACATGAAGAAAGGTTTACTTCTTGAGCTGTATGTTAGTTGCAGGATGGCTTGGGCACTCCAGGGATTTTGAGGATACTCTACAGCTGCGCGCTCCAGCGATTCTGGAATACTCTAGCATGGCACTCCAGGGCTTTTGCGGATCATCCTCGGATTATTTGGGAATACTTGGGGTTTACGTATTCTAGAGACTCTTTTGGGCAACCGTGCAGCAAATCAATGAGTGATTTAGAAACCAAGAAGATTTATTTCTACAAGCACATGGTGTAGGGAACTTTGTGGCCCACACCGCATAGCGATAGTGATAACACCAAGAAATCACTGGGCAACTGTCCATGACATCAATGAGTGTTGTAGGAACCAAGTAAATTTCGTTATACAAACACGTGGTGTAGGTCATTTGTTGGCCCACACCACATAGGAAGAGTGAGAAGACTATGAAATCCCTGGGCAACTCTATATTAAATCAATATGTGTTGTGGAACTAGGTAAGTTTACTTCTACAAACACATGGTGTAGGGAATGTTGTGGCCTAATTACGCCACATAGGGATAGCAGCAAAACTCAAGAAATCGCTGGGCAACTGTATATGAAATCAATGAGTGTTGCGAGAACCAAGTAGACTTAGTTATACAAGCACACCGCAATACAAAGGAACAATGAGAAAGCCGTTGAATCACTAGGCAACCGAACCACTAAATCAATAAGAACAAAGTAGTTCATCAGCCGAATCTCACCCCTAGATTTTAAAACGGGTTGTCGAGGAGTTCTGCATAGCCTGGATGTGCCAGCTAAATGTTTGTAAACTAGCGATGTTTTATAAATCATCTGGGTTTTTACTTATAAAAGCTCTTGCGCGTGAGGAAACACGAGCAGATTAGGCTGTTCATAAGATTGTTTTCGGTTTTATTAAAATTTCGTTTGTTTTTCAACATCTCAGCGGTTCAAACTTTCGGCTGCCGCAGGGTGAAAAAAGGCAGATCCTTTTTCCGAACCCTCTTCAAAATGCTTTTGCCGGGGGTTGGGGTTCCAAATTCAGCGGCAAGTAGTTTTGCTGATACAAGCAAGGAACAATGAGAAAACCAATGAGTCACTAGGCAACATTATAAAGTATGAGTATTGTGCAACCAAGTAAATCCATTTATACAAACACATGGTGTGTGGAATTCTGTGGCCCGCACACGTATAACAAATTCACCATGTTTACTCTTCACATCAGTAGCGTTCTTGACAGTGCTAGCATTGCTCATGTTCATCATGTTTTTATGTTAGCAGCTTTTTGACAACAGCCGCTCGATCCGAAAGCAAGGCCCTTGCAAGGATGCTGTAACTTGTTTTCCCGATGCCATATGCTGATACTACACGAATACTACACTATACCATTACCAGACTTGGTACCAGTACCAAGACCAATATTAATACTAACACGAATGCTAAAGCTACTAGTAATGCTATACTACACTACACTATACAAAATAGCCGGGACATAGCCGGGACCTTTGGGGTCTCATTCTTTGCGTTTGTTCTATTCCTATCAAAAGCTAGTGGAAATATGCATACTGTCAAAAAATATAAAGATGCACATGCCCAAAATCCTGCGTCCCATGTTATCTTTAGTTTTGGATCTGCATTTTTGTTTAACAGCTTTCATGTTGCTGTTTTTTTGAATGCTGCTTGCCTGCGTTTTACAATGCGTTTTGCTCATGGACCTAGGATGAGCACGAAGAAACTCTGAACACGAATTTCGTGGTTTTGTGTCATGATAATTGTTCACTTTGCTGTTCTTGCGCGCTGCTTGCCTCTGTTTTTCTTGTGTTTTCCATGATCTATAACACCTGTATCGATGAGGCCAGGACGCTGGCGAGCTAAACATCAAAAACTACGCCCGAGTTTCATGGGTTCGCGTTGCAGCTTCAGACTTTTGCACATTCGTGCCAACACAGCCAGAAGACACCCAGCACCTAGCCCGCCAGCATTAAACGAAACACATGAGCGAAAATAGACCGAAGGGCTGCTCTTTCATATATAATAAGAAGAACCTTCCAGACTATAAAAATATGTGTATATACAAAACAAACTTTAAGCTATAGACCATGTGCTGCAATATACCAGACACTAGGCTGCATACGATACTATATACAATACTATAGTGTAGGCTATATAGTATATACAATATACAGTACGATATGCTATACTATGCAGTTTTCGATATACTATGGTCTGTATACTACATTCTCTACTATATACTGTACTGTATACTCTCCTATATTACTAAACACCGTAGTGTCTACTACACTCATCTACATGTGTAGAGATGCAAGTGTAGCGTAGAGAAGTCGCAAGCGTCTGAGGCACCTATACCATCACCACCACCACCACCAACTACTACTACTACTACCACTACTACCACTACTACGACTACTTCTACTACTTTTTCTACTTCTGCAACTTCTACTATTACTACTACCACCACTACTACTGCTACTTCTTTTACTACTACGACGACTACTACGATGATTGAGGTAGTAGCGCACATACCTTTGCGATTTGTCATTTTGGATTTCTACTTTCAACAAAACTTAAGGGTAGACACTTCTTGCGACTTGTGATTTTGGGACAGCTTCTTTCAGTAAACAAAACTACGGGGGACACTGCTTGCGCTGTGTGATTTTGGCACATGCCCTTTCAGCAAAAAAACTATGGGGGACACTGCTTGCGATTTGAGAATTTTTGTACATATTCTTTCAGCCAAAAAACTATGGGGGACGCTGCTTGCGGTTTTTGATTTTGGATCTCTTTCAACAAAAACTCATGGGGACACTGCTTGCGATTTGTCAATGTCTAGCAAATTCCGTAACAAAACTAAGGGTGACAATGCTTGCGATATGTGATTTTGGCACGTGCTCTTTCAGCAAAAAAGTGACACTGCTTGCGATCTGTATTTTGGCACATCTTCTTTCAGCAAAAAAAAACTAAGGCTGACACTGCTTGCGATTTGTGATTTTGGCACATACTCTTCCAGCAAGAAAACGAAGGGAGACAAGAAGGGGGACACGGCTTGCGATTTGGAAATTTTGGTACATATTCTTTCAGCCAAAAAACTATGGGGAACACAGCTTGCGATTTGTGATCTTGGATTTCTTTCAGCAAAAACTCACGGGGACACTTCTTGTGATTTGTCAACTTCTAGTACATTCCGGAACAAACTAAGGGGGACACTGCTTGCGATTTGTGATTTTGGATTTCTTTCAACAAAAACTCATGGGGACACTGCTTGCGATTTATCAATTTCTAGTACATTCCGTAACACACTAAGGGGGACACTGCCTGCGACTTGTGATTTTGGCATATGCTCTTTCAGCAAAAAAGCCTAAGGGTGACACTGCTTGCGATATGTGATTTTGGGGCATTTCTGCTAAACCATTTAATTACAGCTCAATACTTAATAACATTTATAATCTGCAATACCATTTAAATATAGCTCAATACCTTTAATCCTTGCACTAAACACATAAAAATCCTAATAATAATGATAATGATAATAAAGTATGATGTATTATATAATCCACTATATTTTATAGCAAGTAAATCTATGCTGTGGTATATGATAATAATAAAATGGTACATTCGGTGCAGGATCAATAATTACAAATACCTCTGCTGTTGGTGCATCTGATAAAGGGTATGTATTTCAAAACGAATTTCTGCTAAGTAACCACGTTAGAATGTACTCTTAAAACCGATAAAATGTAATTGGAGCTCCAATTAAAATTCAAAGATTTTAGCGATTTTAAATATTTTAAAAGGGGTCGTCTCCCCTGTAAATTTTAATTGGGACCCCCAATTAGGTTTTTAAGATTGTACAAGTTTTAAAGACTTTAAAGATTTTAAAGGAGGCCTCCCCCCTTTAAAAATTAAGCTTGCGTTGAGGGGGCACGGAGCCGTGACTCATTTCAGGCCCTGAAATGAGTCACCGTTTGGGTTGAGGGGGCACGGAGCCGTGACTCTTTTCAGGCCCTGAAATGCGCCACTGTTTGTGTTGAGGGGGCACGGAGCCATGACTCATTTCAGGCCCTGAAATGAGTCACTGTACATGTTGAGGGGGCACGGAGCCGTGGCTCATCTCAGGCCCTGAAATGAGTCACTGTCTGTGTTGAAGGGGCGCGGAGCCGTGACTCATTTCGGCCCTGAAATGAGTCACTGTTTGTGTTGAGGGGGCACGGAGCCGTGACTCATGTCAGGCCCTGACATGAGTCACTGCTTGCGTTGAGGGGGCACGGAGCCTGAAATTAGTCACTGTTTGTGTTGAGGGGCTCGGAGCCGTGCGCCTGAGTGCTTTTCTTAACCCCTGGAGTATTCGATGTACATTTCCGACAATTTGTCTATCGTCTTGAAAAGGGTGGTTGCTTGTGATCTGTGTTTACGATATCTTCTTGCGATTTGATTCTTTGGAAGGAAGCTTGAACCCAAACTCTTAGGGACCAGGGCTTGCGATTTGGCTATTTGGAGGAAAATTTGGGCCCAAAATCTTAGGGACCAGGGCTTGCGATTTGGCTCTTTGGAGGAAAACTTGAACCCAAAATCTTAGGGACCAGGGCTTGCGATTTGACTCTTTGGAAGAAAGCTTGGGCCCAAACTCTTAGGGACCAGGCCTTGCGATTTGACTCTTTGGAAGAAAGCTTGAACCCAAACTCTTAGGGACCAGGGCTTGCGATTTGGCTCTTTGGGGGAAAACTTGAGCCCAAACTCTTAGGGACCAGGGCTTGCGATTTGGCTCTTTGGTGGAAAACTTGAGCCCAAAATCTTGGGGACCAGGGCTTGCGATCTGGCTGTTTGGCGCAAAAAACGACCCCACAATCTTAGGGACCAGAGCTTGCGATTTGGCTTTTTGGAGCAAAACTTGAGCCCAAAATCTTAGGGACCAGGGCTTGCGATTTGGCTCTTTGGAGGAACACAACATTTTAGGGACCAGGGCTTGCGATTTAGCTCTTTGGAGCAAAAAATGACCGCACAATCTTAGGGACCAGGGCTTGCGATTTGGCGATTGGAGCAAAACTGGAAGCCAAAATCTTGGGGACCAGGGCTTGCGATTTGGCTGTTTGGAGCAAAATATGATCCCACAATCTTAGGGACCAGGGCTTGCGATTACAAAGATGACCCGACAATCTTAGGACCAGGGCTTGCGATTTGGCTGTTTGAATGCAGCAGAAAAATTAAGGCGGACACTGCTTGCGATTTATGAGTTTGGAGAAGGCTGTTTCGACACGGGGACACTGCTTGCGACTTGTGATTTTAGTGCACATTCCTTCAGCAAAAAAACGATGGGGGACACTGCTTGCGATTTGTGATTTGGGATCTCTGCTCTCAACAACAACTCATGGGGACATGGGAACACACTGCTTGCGATTTGTGATTTTGGATCTTTGCGCGCAACAACAACGCATGGGGACACTGCTTGCGATTTGTGATTCTGGTACATATTCTTTTAGCAAAAAACTTTTTGGAACACTGCTTTTCTCTCGTGATTTTAGGAGATGACGACGGAAGACAATGTCAATATGACAATAAGATGATAAGTGAAGGTGATAAGAAGATGGTAAGAAGATGATAAGAAGATGAGAAGAAGATGATAAGAAACACGACAAAAATGATGATGGGAAGACATGATGGGAGAGATAATGTGAAAGATGATAAGAAGATGACAACAAGATGATAAGAAAGATGATAAAAAAGAGATGATGGGAGAGATGATACATGATGATAAAAGATGATAAGAAGATGATAGGGTAGAGCAGCTGAGTAATGTGTGGAAGGGCGTGTGAAAGGGGGTTGGGGAAGTAGGCATGGTGAGGGGGAGCAAAGGGGGTTGGGGGGGGGGGGGGGGGGGCCCCCCACCCACCCCCCCCCCCCCCTTTTTCAGGAAGGGGGTGGGGGCGGAGGGGTGGAGGGAAGGCGGAGTGGGGTGGTGACTGGTCTGGAAGGTTCCCGGAATTAAATTTTTGTAAATGATTTAAATTATGTAAAATATTTAAGAGGGGTCAATTAAACAATTTAAATACTTTAAATCATTTGAATAATTTTGCTGATTTAAACTACACAAATTATTCAATAGGGTCCAATTAAATTATTCAAGAGGGGTCAATAAAACAATCTACATCATTTAAATAACTTGAATAAATTTGTTTATTTAAACTATATAAATTATTCAATAGGGGCCAATTAAATCAGTTAAAGAATTTTGTTTATATAAATATTTTAAATTATGTAAAATATTCAATAGGGGCCAATTAAATAAGTTTAATAATGTTCTGAATTACACAATTTGAATAAATATAATTGGTGGAACCTCACAGACCAGCCAGACAGAGAAAACAAATACATCATTTAAATTCGACAGCTCAAGTAAATAAATTAACTAGACTCCGGGATTTACATTGTTTAATTGTTTTGCTGGCTGGTCTGGAAGGTTCCCGCAATTAAATATATTTTGTTCATTTAAAAATTTTAAAGTACATAAATTATTGAATAGGGGTCAATTAAATGCTTTGAATAATTACAAAATTTGTTGATTTCAATTTTTTAAATAGTTTAATGGGGGCCAATTAAGTACTTTAAATAACTTAAATAATTTAGATAATTTAAATACATTTAATTGGTGGAACCTCCCTGACCAGCCAGAAAGAAAAAACAATTACACAATTTAAATCCGACAGCTCAATTAAATAATTTAATGAGACTCCGGGATTTAAATTGTTTAATTGTTTTGCTGGTCTGGAAGGTTCCTGCAATTAAATGTATTCAAATTATGTATATTATTTAAATTATTTACTAGGGTTAAATACTTTAAGAAATTTAAATAATTTTGTTTATTTATATTATTTGAATGATTTAAATTATTGGGGGTCAATTAAATCGATTTAGTAATTTAAATGATTTTGCTTTTTTTCAATTATTCAATAGGGGCCACATCAATTGAAAAAAAAACTAAACAATTAAAATACTTACATAATTTAGATCTATTTATTGGTGGAACCTTCCAGACCAGCCAGAGAAAACAATTAACAAATGTAAATCCGACAGCCCAACTAAATAATTTAATTCGACTCCGGGATTAAAATTATTTAGTTGAATCTAATCAAATAATTTAAATAATTTAAATATTTTAAATAGTTTAAATAATTTACATAATTCAAATAATTAAAAAATTTAAATCATGCAAATAATGTGAATAATTTAAATATTTTAAATAATTTACATAACTTAAATAATCTAATTTTCTTTTCACTTATTAAAACAAGAGAAGGAGCTAAATAGACCCGAAAGGTTGCTCTCTCTCTCTCTCTCTCACATATATATATATATATACTATATCCGCCGACCCCAAGCGGCAGCGGGGCGGCGTCAGTGAAGACCCATAGTGTTTTCTTCACTTTTTACCGTCTACCCTAACCCATCCTCTCCACCCCCCTACCCCCCCTCCTACCCACCCCCCTCCTACCCCCCTTCCCCCCCCCCTACCCCACCCAACCCCATCCCTACCCATACCCTGCCCGCTTTAGAGAGGTTGCCCGCCCTCACCTCTCAAGGCGAGGTCACTCAGTGAAGCTAGGCGAGGCAGCATGCCGAAACATGCCTAGCCTCAGGCCCAAACAGTCCTCCACCTCACCTTGCACAAAGCAGCGCCTCTCAATTTGGTAGCTTTAGCGCGGGGCCCACGCGTCGGCGGCACTCCGGGCACGCCCGTGGTCCGACGCTGTTAGGCGCCAGCTTTAGCTACCCCGGGGCGCCGACCCGGTTGGCTCGCCAACATCCGGCTCCAAATTCGGCTTCCGAAGGGCATCACCTTTTGGGTACATTTTGTATCACGAAAAACGCGCTTTGCCCACCGAAATTGGGCTCCTGGACGCATTTTTTGGGTGCCTTACGGGACCCCGGAGAGCATCATCGACTCGATTTTATTACTTTTGCCGAACACGCGTTGTTGATTTTTTTTGGAGGGCATCGGCCACCCCAAAAGACCCCCAGAAGAGCGCGCATCATGAGCATCAGCGGGTTGGGTCTCGGCTTTCATGCGGCTGAGAGCTTGGAAACGCAGAAAACACTGTAAATAACCGTGGTTTTCGTGCTGTTACGGACATTTCCGTTTTGAGGCCGGCACATGCCCCCATAAGCCACGCATGCTTGTCTGCGTGCGCGCGCCCGGTCTTGTTATTGTTCTTGTTCTTGTTCTTGTTCTTCTTATTATTGTTCTTGTTCTTCTTATTATTGTTCTTGTTCTTCTTATTTTTGTTCTTGTTCTTGTTCTTGTTCTTCTTATTATTGTTCTTGTTCTTGTTCTTGTTCTTCTTGTTGTTCTTGTTGCTCTTGTTGTTCTTGTTGTTCTTGTTGTTCTTGTTGTTCTTGTTGTTCTTGTTGTTCTTGTTGTTCTTGTTCGTCTTGTTCGTCTTGTTCTTCTTGTTCTTCTGGTTCTTCTTGTTCTTCTTTTTCTTCTTTTTTCTTCTTTTTCTTCTTTTTCTTCTTGTTCTTCTTGTTCTTCTTGTTCTTCTTGTTCTTCTTGTTCTTCTTGTTCTTCTTGTTCTTCTTGTTCTTCTTGTTCTTCTTGTTCTTCTCGTTCTTCTCGTTCTTCTCGTTCTTCTCGTTCTTCTCGTTCTTCTTGTTCTTCTTGTTCTTCTTGTTCTTCTTGTTCTTCTTGTTCTTCTTGTTCTTCTTGTTCTTGCTGTTCTTGCTGTTCTTGCTGTTCTTGTTGTTCTTGTTGTTATTGTTGTTCTTGTTGTTCTTGTTGTTGTTGTTGTTGTCGTCGTTGTTGTTGTTGTTGTTGTTGTTGTTGTTGTTGTTGTTGTTGTCGGTGTCGTTGTCGGTGTCGTTGTCGTTGTCGGTGTCGTTGTCGGTGTCGTTGTCGTTGTCGGTGTCGTTGTCGTTGTCGGTGTCGGTGTCGCTGTCGCTGTCGCGGTCGCTGTCGCTGTCCCTGTCCCTGTCGCTGTCGTTGTGGTTGTTGTTGTTGTTGTTGTTGTTGTTGTTGTTGTTGTTGTTGTTGTTGTTGTTGTTGTTGTTGTTGTTGTTGTTGTTGTTGTGTTTGTTGTTGTGGCTGCTCCGCCCGGGTCGTGCCCGGCTGTGGGCGACAGCCCCTTTAGATAACTAGTACAGAATACCTTCGTATGTACTTCTTGGACTATGACTACAATCGACTTTACTCAGCATACTTGAGAAGTGGCATCGGGAGCAGGAGCCTCACGTGTTGCATTGCGTTCCCCACACTTCACTCGCGTCCGCTCAGCTTTAGGGGGCGGTTGTGGAGATGCAAAGTAGAGGGCTGGACGAGACGAATGTTGAATCCGAAGAAATTCCTCTAGTGCAATTTCGCATTGATTGCAACCCTGAAGTCATGTCGGAACCTTCCCCGCCTTTGCAAACACGGCCAGGAGCAGGAACAACTCCCCTCCCCTTGGGGGCATCCTTTCAGCGCCTGCGGGCCTCCTGTCTACATTCTGCAGAGTCACCTCAAGCGGACTGGAGTGACTACAGAATGACTCAGGCGCGCATCGCCCCCCCCCCCCCCGCCCACCCAAATCTCTCGTCTCTCCGAGGACCGGGCAGCTGCTGGCTGTGGAAGCTGCAACTGCAGCTGGGTTCGAGCCGAGCGGGCACAACGGGCATTTCGGATTAAGAGAAGATCATGAACATCAATGAACATCTACTATGTACGACGTGGCAATCCCATGAGAACTATGAGAACCCATCTTGGCCCTTTTCTTTGACTGCCTACCGTCAGCACAATGCAAGCAAGTGCAAGGGTATTCTGAACATGGAGTCTCGAATTAGAGTGCCACTGAGCCACTGAGCCACTGAGCGGCCCAGAAGAGTGCGCTGCAACGCGCTGGGCCATTAAACCCTACACACGCTCAAGCTCAGAGCGAAGGGAACTCAGCTTCGTAGGTGGTAAGGACGTACCTCCCAGCCAACTCAATTTACGAAAGAAAACCTGAGAGGTCAAACAAGCAGACAGGAAGAGAAGACGCGCTCTCCATTTTCCCCCCCACCCCCTCCCCGGCCTGGAGCCTTGAGCGGACCTGAGATTCACTTGTTGGCTGATTGCATTCTGTAAATGGTGGAGCGTTCAAACAAATTGGACTGCTTATCCGCCGACCCCAGCGGTAGCAGGGCGGCGTCAGTGAAGACCCCCCACCGCCCTCACCGCCCTCACCCGCTCTCACAGCATGCTGCTCATGACACCTTGAATTGGAGTGTTTTTGCATTGTTTGGCTTCAGTGCATGCCCAAACCCCACCACCCATCGCCCTCACCCATGACGCCTTGAATTGGACCTTTGACCCCCCCCCACCCCATCCATTCAGGTGGTTTAAAGGGTCCAGTGCATGCCCGACCACCCCCTGACCAATCTCTAGTGTTTTAAGCATTCCAGTCCATGCCCGCCCTGACCGCCCTCACCGCTCTCACCGCTCTCATCACTCCCCCTCCCTATGCCCCCCAGTCCACCCCTCCCTGACACCAACCCTTTGCCCTCAACCCCCCACCCTCGACTCTGAAACCCCACCCCCCCCCACCCCCCCCATCCCTTCCCTCCTAGGCCCCTACCCCCTACTCCGCCCTGACAAATCTCTAGTTTGAGGGATTCCAATCCAAGCCCGCCCTAACCGCCTCCCCGCTCTCATCACTCCCCTGCCTTCCCCCATCATTACCCCCTCCCACCATCGTGCACCATCCACCGCCCCCCCGCTCTCACCGCTCTCATCGCTTCTTCATCTCTACGCCCCCCAGTCCACCCCTGCCTTCCGCCCCCAACTCCCTAATCCGACACCAACCCTCTCCGTCACCCACACCCCCCACCCCCGCCGCCCCCCTTTCCACCCCCCCCCCCCCACCCCCCCCCCCCCCCCCCCCCCGCCTGCCCGCGCTCCACCCTGCCTTCCGCCCCAATGCGACTGTCTTGGGTCTGGGGTCGGCGGCACTGGCGGTAGCCATTAAATATCACTTATTTTATGTGAACCTTTACTGAATGGGGAGAGCAGGTTTGCACTCGATGTGCACTGCGCTTCTTTTAGGGGACGGACGTCTCTGTGGGAGCCAGTCGGGCCGCCTCCGTGCCACAGCCAAGTTCAAATCGTTCATTTACATGCTCCAGCGCGCATGGAGAACTCTCCGGAGCTGGGATGCCGGGCGTAGCGATGAGGATTACGATCGTAATCCTCAGGCACACCCAGACACACCCGAAGCCACCCAAACCCACACCGAAATTCCCCATGCTTCATCACGCGATTTTGCCCCTACACGGGTTTTGTCTTCGGCATTCGGCTCGGGCGGCGGCGGGATCATCTGCATCGCTGCCTCGCAACCGACTCCTGTCCTTGTGGTGCCCAAAAAACGAAAAGCAAAATCAAAACCAAACTGGGGCACTGCGATGCACTGGGGTACTGGATCGTTCACGCTTGGGAAGGGGGGGGCTGCCAGGGCATTCTGTTTTGCGCAGTAGCAGAACGCAAGGCTTCCGGGCATTGCTGGGGGTTGGCCGGGACTGGCCTTGGCTGACAGCACGCAGATGCAAAGTGCTCTCCGGACAGTGTGAGTACATTACTATTGCAGTACGCTCTGAGTTCAGTGGTCAAAAAGCGGGTGCAGCCCGAGTGCCTCGTCCTGCTTGGCCTCTGCCACGACCGCGCCCACGTCCTTTGTTACGTGAAAGACATCATCCTAGACTCCGCTGAGCAGGATGCAGGAGTCTGGGTATCCGGGTGTCAGGCCGGCTGTGTCTCCGAAGATGCGGGCTCTCGCGGCGGCATACTCTGCCTCCTAGGAACGCTGAGTGCTTGGAGTGCTTGGAGAGGTTCCTTTCAATCCATGCCTGTCAGCCCACCTCAGCCCACAACTCTCCGCCCCTGCTCCCCCTCTGCTCTCCTTCTGCTTCAGGGTCTTAGGAGCAGGAGCCGATGCCTGGAAGCGCGAGAAAAAATGGGGCACTGTCATAAATGTCGAAAGTGTTTTTTTCGGAGGCCTTTTTTCGCACCCTCGGGGAAGTTTCTGCTCTCTCATGTTCCGCGCCTTTTCTCCGCTCTGCTCCCCTCCTTCCTCTGCCTTCGGCCGCTGCAGCAGCTTGGGTGCCTCTATGCAGAGAGCAAAACGAGGCAACAAGCTGGAGTCTATGAGATGAGAATGTACCTTGAGCCACCTCCAATTGCCAGCAGACACTCGCAACGCCAGCTGCAAATTGCTGCCAATGGCTGCAAGCCCTCAAGAGGCTCGAGCGAGGACTTTCACACTGCTCTCGCTGCTCTGCTCGTTGCTGCGTGTGTCCGGCCTGAGAAGCTAAGATGCCGGAATGATGTGACCATATTGACCTGTCACCGCTGCTAGCTCACTGACTCACAGTGCCTGGAGGACGCTGTCTGGCTGGCTCTATCAGTGAGCCAGTCGTCCATCCTGCGCAGGCCGTCAAATGCAGCCTGCAATGTGACTTAAAGCTGCTGTGCGCCTTCTTCAAAAGGCGTCGTCGAGGAGGCAACAGTAGCAAGACAATGGAGGGGGGCAATGATTCTTGTATGCTGGTCCGCCGTTCTTGGATGCGACATGCTGCATATGCTGGTTGTATGTGCTTTGGCATCAGAGGTTTGAGCTCTGTTGAGCAAAAAGGCTGTCATACGCTGACATATATATGGGATTCTCGTGCGGCTGGCCGAACAAGGCAAAAAGGGTCTAGAGTCTACAAGCAACCTCCTACGCTTGGTGCAGCTTCGGCTTTTGATGTCACCATAAACTTGGCCATTCGGCTTCACGCCTGCTCCGCGGACTGTGTCAGATGCACGGTCTCAGTAACGCTGCTGTTAGGGAAACTTGAAGCTCGGCACCTCTGGCACAGCACGTAACATGTCGAATACAACGCTTGGCACGATCGGCCTCCGTGTAGCTATAGGGCACCTGTTCACGCAACGGTTCAACGCACTCACAAGCAATGAAGCGGTCATGCAGCATGTCTTCTCGCGATAACTCAGTGGCCTTGACGCCCTGCTTGTAGGGAAACAAGCTTTCTTGGATGCTGTCGAAGGTGTCTACAATGGACTGCTTCACTGGGTAGATGGCATACTCCTCAACGATTGCAGCTTCATGCACTGCTGGTTGGTACGAATCGAAGGATAGCCAGGCCTTAGTTACCCGCCAGCATGAAGAACAGCAGGCGATGATGGAAGTGATAATTGTGGCCTGCGTTTTCAATTTCTTTGCGCAAGGCATTCATGGAGTGATGCTTGACTAGGGCCCCAACCATACAGTCGAGAAAGGCAAAGCAGCATTTTTTGCAGCCTCCCTCCTCTTCCTTTTCTGCCACGTCTTTGCCTACAGCGAACCGACAGCAAAAAGCCTTAAAGATTTCTTTAAAGCTGGTCAGATGATTCCAAAAATCAAGGGCCACTCAGGGCTGTGTCAAATTTCCAAGGGCCCCACTGCCCTCTTCGTCTGCCATCACGGCACCACCAGAGCAGCACCTCTCATTTGGGGGGAAAAGACGTGTCTTTATGTACCATATGGCTTTATACTGTCGGAGTACGACTCGAGCGCTTTTGCTGCCTCGAGGCTTTCGAGGTGGCTCAGGAGGCGAGGCTAGATTAGGAATGCGGGCATACGGCCCGCTGAACATATGGCGGCGGTCGCAAAGCCGTGTGCAAACATGTCCCCCGCCCCAGTGTGAAAAAACACTCAGAACTGAAGCTTCGCCTCTTCTTCGTTCTTCTTCGATGCGGGGCGCTTTTTTCCGTAGGGCCCCCGTCTAAAGAAGGCGCGAAAAGGCTAGCTGTTTGGCTCTCTCAGCGCGACCGGCCTCGGCTTTCTGGGGTTGGGAAACGTCAGAAGCATCTTTGAGACAACTTGCATCATGATAGGGTTATAAGCAACAAACCAACAAATAAGTATGACTGGGTAACCATAAACTGAAACACAACGTGGGCCTGCATTTTGAAGCTATATCGAACTCATCGATGACATGTTTTACCTTTACAAGGGGAGACGGCTCCAGAGCGGCTGTCCATGCTTGCCGCAAGGGTCTTGCATGCCACACGGATGAACCAGTAGCTTTTTTCATTGCATGCCTCTCTCTGCCACTCGACCCCGTGGGTGTTGCATGTGAATAACGACTAGGGTGATTCCACACAATGGATGCCCAGGTCGAGAACATTGGGCAGTCTGCACTTCCGCACTATCTCATTGGACTGAAGCTGCCACTATAGAAAAGAAGGGACAGTGACTGACATTGCGTAGGGGAATACGCAGAGTAGTCTCCACGTAGAACGGTGCGGTGCGTTCCTCACACAAGCTGGGAAGCAATACAGGGCGGCCTCCTCCACAAAATTGTCTTCTCCAAGTAGGAGCAGGGGAAAGCATATGCAGGTCTATGTTAAGAAGTGATATGAGGAAGCTCTCGACTGTTGCTCTATACTGCTCTCGAATGCTCGCTGCCAGGTTCAGTCCGAGTCGCTGGAGCTGGAGCGGCGGCGCCTACCCTGCGAAGCACTGAAGCACAACGAAAAAACAAAGCAACCGGTCGGTTCATGCCTTGCCATTCTCCGCATAAAGATCCGATTCTCCCTTCTGCCAACTGAGGCAGGGGCCCCACGCCGCCCTGGCATGAGGCGCAAAGAATACAGTAAGTGTGACTGGCTTCGAACAGCGCCTCTCTGTGATTCTCTTTCTTTTTCCCTCGTTTTTTTTTTTTTTCTCTCTCTCTCTCTCTCTGTGATGTCATTCGAGGCTGCGTGGTTTCTGTAAAAAGATGCTGCGAAGGTCTGCAGTCCTCGAGCGCCGTCGTTGTGGGCCTTGAAGTGGGTCTGAGATGGGTAGCTGGGTTCTGTGGATTCTGTGGATGCTCTAAATTGTCAAGGCAAGGTTAGACGCTGAGCTCGGAGCGAACTGCGCCTTTCGAATCCGGGCAAGCACCACCGCTGTGGGGTCCCGCACGTCTCCGCTCAGCTCGAAGGTGTTGTTGCCGCCCGATAAGCCCATCACCTTGTGGCTTGTACCGCAGCTAGCACTGGCTTCACGTAAGTCAACTTCGGTTGGATTTGGCCATTCGGCACTCATGCGGCACTCATTCGGCAAGAGTTCGAGGGGCGTTGGATATTGGGCCAGCCGCTATAGAACATAAAATTCGCCTCGGCTTCCTGCCGAGAAGCGTCTGGAACAAGCAGACCCGGATCCGGTCTCCTTCCCCCTAACCCAACCCTTCCTTTATGCAGAACTTTGTGATGCACCCCCCCCCCCCCCCCCCCCCCCCCCCCCCCCCCCCCCCCCCCCCCCCCCGCTCCCTCCCCCCCGGCCCCCCCCGATCGCTTCGAGCAGCAAACCGATGCCGTGGAGGCACCTGTCGGCTCCAAATCCCCTGGGACCCCCCTGAGAACCGCTCTGGGACCTTATTGGACCCTTGGACCTGCTCTGGGCCGGCCCGGCTGCCGAGGCGGCGCGCGCAAGCGTTTACAATCGTTGCAATTAGCCTGGCCCGGGCACTGGTGTTGTTGTTTATAACGGACGGCCCGGCACCTCAATTGCTGGACATGCCTTCTTTTGGCATGCTATGAGCTGTTTTGCATGGCGCATGGGAATCCTGCCTTCACAGGGCATAGGCTGGTCGAGGACCGGAATCGCTCGAAGCTAGCTTAGGAAACTAGAAGCTCGTGGTCTCAGGCTGTTAAATAGCTTGCACACAGCTTAGCAGCTAACTAAGTGGCGCCTTGCAGGCCAGTGAAGAGTCCAGATCTCGGAGAATCTTTTCGCATCGCTCTTCCAGCTTGTTCACCTGGCAACACAATCGTGAGACATGAGCGCGACCCAATATGTTCGCCAGAGTCCCTATTGCCTTTCCACAGTAGGGAGCAGTAGATAGACCCTTTATGACCCTTTCTTAGGAATACTCGCAGTGAGTGCAGCTCACGTGAGCTCCCTACAGCAGAAAGTCAAGACATCCAACATCCTGCGCACCGGTTCAGGCACGTGCTGAAATGTGCTGAATGCCCACTTGGCCCTCCGCGCTGCCTTTACAAAGCGATCAATTTCTGCGTCGACGTCCAGTTTGTCCTTGATGAGACTGCTGCTGAATTACCACTTCGGCTAAGCTCTGCTGGCACACACAGATTACGACCTCAAAGGGCCTTGGTCGTGTAACATGAGACGAGCCATTGCAACGCAACACTTTCGGCTGTTCAATCTGTTCAAACGGTCCTCCCGCTCCCGGCGCCGCCGCTTCCGTCGAGGCCGTGGTGAAGGCGAGTAGCTGTACCTTGGCTTCAAACTCCAAGATGCGGATTAAGGATCCTGAAGAATGTTGGGAGCTGTGGAGCTGCTTGGAGAAGAGGTTCGAAAACTTCTAAACACTAGCGAAACAGCTAAACATCCCAGACGTTCTTTGGGAAATACTGGGGTCTGGGCGAGCTCGGGCTCGGCCGGCGGCGGCGCCGCCTCCGCTTGACGGGCCGCTTGCGCCTCTCAGAGAGATACCTTGTTACTAAGGGCGAATCTAAGTCGTCAAAACGGCAGAAATTCAGGCAGGTGCAGGCTCTGGCCTGCGCCTCGGCCGCGGTGTTGGAGTTCTGGAGTAGCTGTAATCCGAGTAGTCCTGAGTTCTCCGTTGCCTGAACCTGAGACCTGGCGTGAGCGTAAATGAGCCAGGAGGCATCTCCGCCATCCGACTCCACCTGTGATGCAAGGCAGCAAGCACCGATGCAAGCATCAGCAATGCTCAGCAAATCTCGGCAACCCATCTGACACGAGGCCAAGTTGAGGCAATGCCAGGCAATGTGTACCATCAGCATGGGGCCTTGCTAGACTTCTTGCGCCGCTTCTCCTCGCCAGGACAACAGGGACCGGGACGATCGGCAAATCGGCAACTGACGACGTCTTTCGACACGTGGGGTCCCAAGGCCTCTCGGCCCTTCTTGTCTTTGGCCTTGCTCTTCTTGAGTTTCGCCTTCTTCTTTCCCTGGCCGCAAGAAGGGCATAGCCATAGATTCCGAGAATATGCCACTTTCCGAATATCTTCAGACAAGCCCTCTCCAATCAACGGCCTTCATTCTAAAACATTGTCTCTCCTCCACACCTCCAGTTACCTCTGCACTCCCACTTTTGGGCTGAAAGGAATGGCTTTGGTGGGTGCAGCTTCTGAGCCCCTCATCTTTCAGTCACTAGTCGCTACTGGCGCTATCATGCTCTCTGCGACGGCGATGATCCGGTAGTCGTGGAATTCCTCCCAGTCCTGGCCCTCCCGGTCTCGCGTCTGGTGGTGGCCATGCTGTCGTGGAAGACGTGGCTCCAGCTCTTGCTTCCATCGTTTCGCTCCCGCGCAGTGTGCGCCCGGGCGACCACCTGTTCCAGCATGCCCGCCACGTGAGCTCATCAAGGAGAGCAATGGCTTCACGGCATGCTCTGTCCCCTCTTTGCCCTCTTTCTCTTGCTTCCGTTTCTGCTTTGGTGGTCGTGAAGTTGCTGGCAGCTGTGTCTGCGGCTGTCTTGAACATCGTGGCCATGGTTTGTAAGATTTTGTCCTGAATTGGACTTCCTCCCGTGTAGCTTCGGGTTGCCGCGGGTAGGGGTTTGCTAGCAGGTGGGCTTGGTGGGAGGACTGGTTGTGATTGGCCTTCCAACAACACCTCCCAAACATGGGACTCCCCACAAATGCAACAAGGAGAGATCATTCGGGCGTTGATTGCGCTGGGCATGGAACGCATGGACCAGGTCCGTCACAGACTGGCAAGCCTGGAGTGAAGGCGAAGCGGCAGCACTTGCCCTCCACATCACCCACGCCCTAGCCCAACTCAGAGAGAGGGGGTTGTCACATCGGAAGCCCACAACCACCTGCTCACCTGCTCACCTGCCCAGCAACCACCCCAGCGAGAACAACCGCCACCATCACAACCACGGCGCGTAGTTTCCATCCCCGCAGACGTACTCAACCTAGCGGAGTCACCGAAGCAGCACAAGCAGAAGACCACAACAGCACCGACAACTTGCCGGCCCACCAGGGCTGTTGTTTTCATTCGTCTCGCATGTCTTGGCACAAACTGCATGTCTCACGGCACTACTCGAAAAGTTGTCTCCCTTCTTTGCGAAGTGAGCGCACCCTTGATACCATGACACCCGTCTGGGACTCTGTGTGTGTGTGTGTCATTTGTCTCCCACTTATCTGCCCTTTGTCTCCTCGGTAGAAAACCCTGGATGCTGTGACGCGCGTCTGGAATTGTTTGATGCTTTTGTCGCATGCTGCGGGTTCAAAAACAGTCTCCTGTGCCGTCTTCCGAAGGATGAAAAGCAATGGTCCTGTGGTCCTCAATTTCTCCTTGGGGTGGAGGCTGGGTGTGGAAACGCTTCCTCTCGTTATCGTCCGGCTGAATGTCGCGTTGAATGCAGATCTGGACGGCAGCTCTGCGCCGGCCTTCTTGCCGTCGACTTCCTCCTCCTCATCCTCGGAAGCCTCTTGCTCTTCATCTTTTCCGCCCTTCGTCACAGGCACTGTCTGCCCCATTCCCCAATCAGAAATGCAACGACGGATACTCACCCACATCTCAGCATCGCGAAAAGACAAAAAACATACACCGTGCAGTACCAGGCACACGTCAATCCCGAGACGTCGTACAAGAGGCAGCAAACCGTGCACAACACCAAGGCCAGGCCATCACATCCACCAAAGGCAACACAAACATACGGCATTCTCATCGCGAGGCAGACGATCCTGGTCCTTGTCCTTATCTTTGTCCGCATTCCCTGCGGCCTGAAGCAACTGCGCAAACGCACGGCATGCCACCGGCCACAACACAGCAATGAGTCAATGAGCATCTGCACATACATTCACGTTCACGCCTCAGTCTGCTTTTCAGCCTCAGTGCCAGCTGAACAGCCCTTCGACTCACAGCGGCTACAAGCAATGTCTGAAGGGCTCACGATGTACTCCAGGGAGGCCACCACAAGCCTGCGCCCGGCAGACCACAAATCAGCGGAATCAGCGCCACGCGTCGGCACTCCGTCGGCATTCTGCGTGTTCACCACGTCTTTTGCCTGTGCAGCTCCTCAGCTCTGGGCACCTCACCATCCTGTCCAAAGGGCCATCTCAGCCCAAAAAAGGTGGGTCAAGTTGTGTCAGGACAGAAGCCGCTCTGCAGTCTTTTTGTTCTTTTTGTCAACTTTTACATTGGTTCTATTTTCTATAGCTCTCGGTCTCTCTCTCTCTCTCTCTCTTGCTGTCTCTCTCTGCTGTTCTCTCTGCAGCTGGCCTCCTTTGGGATCTTTGCTTCGAGCTTCGAGCCCTGGCAGGCAAATCTCCTCTTGCTCACTCGCAGAATATGCACGGCTACTGCATGGCTCCTGGTACTTCGCATTGCAGTCGGAAGTGGCCTGGAGCAGCTTTGCGTGCTGCCGAAGAAGCCCGCAGATCCGCGTCAGCTGCTCCTTCTGCGCCTCGGCCATTCGAACGATTCGAACCCTGATAGAGAGGAGCAAGTCATGCAATCGGAAGTCTGCAGAAGTGATCTTCCAAAAGGAGAACCTCGGAACTTCACTACCACGTTAAACTGCCACGTTGACCCTCTCCCGCTCCCTCTGCCGCCTTGGCCGTGCTCACCAGCTCCTTGAGGCGATCCCAGGGCTCCTCTCAAAATGCGGAAACGTAGGCGGAAAAACAAAACACTCAAGAGAAGACTTCGCAAACGGCGGGGAAAATAATGGTCAACGCCCGGAGCGTGGAAAATGGGGGCAGAGAGTCGAGAGGAAACAAGTGATCTCGCAGTTCTGGTCTGTGGAGGGGGGGAGCATGTAGGTTGGAGATGATCATGATGAGGCGTTGGTTCTTCCATGCGCACTTCGCTGCTTGCTTGTCGTTACCTGTACTGCAAGATGCGCTCTGTGCATCCTCTCGTGAGACCATCTTAAGGAGACATCATTGGACCTCTCTGGTTCTCGCAACATCGTGTGATGGTGGTTTTGCATTCAAGAGACTGTCATGCCTCATGCCTCTCTCTTTTGGGAGTCGCTCCGAGTAATTCGCCTCGGCTTCCTGCCGAGAAGCGTCTGGAACAAGCAGACCCGGATAGGGCCTCCCCCCCCAACCACTATTCCAAATTTTGTGATGCCACCGCCCCCCCCCCCGCCGCTTTGTGGGACCCCCCTCCCCTCCCCTACCTCCCCCTCCCCTACCCCCCCCCCCCCGAACCCCGCTGCCCTTCCTCCCCTTTTTTTGCGAAACCCTCTTTCCTCCTTTCCTGTCCTGGGGCCGCCCCGGCTGCCGAGGCGGCGCGCGCAAAGCGTTTACAATTAAGCAAGGACCGGAGGAAAGGACGAGAAAGGGCTTGGCTATTGCGGAGCTCCTCTCCAGAAACCTCGAGAACGTCGGCAAGGGCTTTGGCCTCCTGAGCCATACATACGCTCTCAGGATGCCACCAACTTGGGGGCATTTTTTTTTCATTTTTTTTTTTTTTCTCTCTCTCTCTCTCTCTGTCTCTTCCTCTCTTTCTCCCCCTCGGGCCTGCTGCACGGAGGAGAGCCTGATGCAAAGCAACGGTGGAGTCACTGGCATTACTTGAGTGACCTGTACCCCGATCAGATCCTCCAGAACCTCCAGATCCTGTGGGCTTCGAATCAACTGCTTTGAGAACATCTCTCCCGCAGGCCAACCGGGGATCGCCAGAGTCAGAAAGTGACAAAGCAAAGAAAAGCTTACAACTATATCGTGCTCAGGGCCTTTTGGGCCTCTTGGGATTCAAAAGGGTGCAGCGCCTCACCAAGCTCAAGGGGACCACAAAATCAACACAAAAGGATTCAACCAAGAAGGCCTCCTTGTTCCAAGGCATGTATAAACATTCCTTGCTTTTTCTAGCCTACAGAAATGACTTCTTGTCGAGCTGTGCTGGCACATGCTCATACAGGAGGCTCTCCACAAAAGGCGCTCAATCCAAACAAGAGTCACAAGAGATCGTTTGGGGTCCCGGCTGCGCACGCCGCTCCTCTTCCAGCTGCTGAGTAGCGAGGGCGCGCTCCTCTGCAAGACGGCCCGAGCTGAAAAGTCAGCTGAAAAGTCAGCTGAAACAGCTGAAAAATGATGAAAAGGATCCCGAAAGAGAGATTTCATGTTAAGTTCTCTCCCTGATGTGGCCGATGTGGCCTCAGAGCTCCAGGATCGCAGCTCTTCCTTGAAGTTGTCAACGCAAGAAGCGAGATTTTTCCAGACCAGAACCTGCAAACTTCACGCACAGCTGTGTCGGATGCCAACATAGCATCTGAACCTCCGTCATCCCAGGGGCTTCCGGGGCTTCCCTCGGCGCATCGCTGTTCGCTAAGATTTGTCTGCATGCAGTCCTACTGGTCCTACTCGTCCTACTCGCTGGGGGCCCAGCCGTCTGCCTCTCACGGGTAAAGCCCTCCCTTACCCCGCACCGCGGAGTGTGCTAAGGACATTGACATGCATGATGCAACGTGATGTGACATGGACGCCATGCATGAAGCCACATCTCATTGTTACAAAGAGATGTAAAGCAAGGTGCTAGGATGTTGCGAGGATGCTGCAGATTCTGAACTGGAAATGACTGGACTTGCCTACGCGTGACCATCTTCTCCCTCCAAAGCTCCAGCTCCAGAGCTTTGATCCAAAGAGGGGTGCCAGCATGTGCCAGCGCAGGTTGCAGACATGGCCGGCCCAAGGCCTAAAATTGATGGAGACGCAGAGGGGACAGGGGACTCCCGGCTCCAGTGCCAGTAAAGAAGGCAATTTGGCAATCAGGCAACATCAGCTGTCTTTGGGCGACGTTGATGGGGCGCTGCCCCGGCGCCATGCAGCCGTGCCACCTGGCAACATGGCGATGGAATTTTCAAACGCACCAACTGGCAATTCAGATTGTCTTTCCCTGAGTTTGGGCGATTGATGCCGCAGTTGTTGCAGAGGTTGTATAGGAGCTCTTTTTCCACGGCTCTCCCATCTGAATATGGGTGCCAAGCCTTCCCAAGTGTTCGAGCTCGTGGATGCCCATCATCTCAAGGCACGTGCTTTTGCGAATCTTTGTCATTCAGAGTGAGATCCCCGATATATAGTTGCTTGGCTTAATTCGCCTCGGCTTCTTGCAGAGACATGTCTGGAGATCCTGCGGTGTTTTTTGGCACCCTATAGGACCCCCTTCAAACCCTGAACGCATGATCTGCATGGTGCTGCGCTAAATTCGCCTCGGCTTCCTGCCGAGAAGCGTTGGAACAAGCAGACCCGGATCGGGCCTCCTTCCCCCCTGACCCAACCCTTACTGTAATTTGTGACGCCACCCCCGTGGGACCCCCGCCGATGGCTTGGGGCAGCTGCAAACCGATGCCTGGGGGGTCCCGCCTGGGGCACTCCAAAACCATCTTTTTTGAGAATTGTTGGGACCTTTTTTGAGGACCCCGCCCTGGGACCCCTGAGACCCTCTTGGGTCCTTTTGGGAGCCCTGCTGAGACGCAAACGCCTGGAACTTTTTTTTGCAAGCCCTGGCTTGGCTGCCGAGGCGGCGCGCGCAAACGATTACAGTTGAGGACATGTGGCTTTCCTTCGTCTGCGATGCGCGAGCTGCATCCCTCGTTGGGCCACCGAGGCGGCACTCACAAGCGTTTACAATTGCGATTGAGAATGTTGCAATCCACTCGATTGACTTTATCACTTTATCTATTCGCCTCGGCTTCCTGCCGAGAAGCGTCTGGAGCAAGCAGACCCGGATCGGGCCTCCCTCCCCCTGAACCCAACCCTTCCCCACGCAAAATTTTGCGGCGGACCCCCCCCCCCCCCCCCTGTGGGACCTCCCCCCATCGCTTGGAGGAGCTGCAAATCGATGCCGTCGGGGGTCCCGCCTGTTGAAGGTTTTTACAGAGGGCCAAAATGCATTGGTTGATATAAAAATAGGTAGACAGAAAGCATATTGCATGCGTTTTGCTTTTTGTATTCTGTGTGTCTGTGTCTCTGTCTGTGTCTGTGTCTGTGTGTGTGTGTGTTCTCAGCATGTGCAAGTGCAGAATATTTGAAGTTCCTATCCAAACTTGGACATGTCATAAGCTTCACACTTATGGCATATGCGATGTGATTATGCATCTTCTCAACCTGCGGCATTCTGTGCTACTCGGCATGTCACACACACACACACACATTTCACACTCCCGCGCAACGCATTAAATCAAGCATTACTAACATGGTAACATGGAGTTGTGCAGCGACCGCTGGATGAACATGAAGTAAACGAATGCCTCCACGCTCAGGGCCTTTTGCCAAGTTGGGGTGCTCCTTGGGAGGACAATAGAACCGAAAGAGGAAGCCAATCTCAAAAAGGCATCCCGAAAAAATGGCAAGCTGCGTGTTTGCTGTGGCAAGCTCTCTTCTTCTCTCTGTCGCTCTGTCAGGCGCCTCTCTCATATCCAAATAGTCCACAAGCTGATGCGCACCAGGGCCATGACGAGGACTTGCCCTCGGAGCTGTTTTTGAGCCCTCGCCACACCGCCTCACATGCGGAGTGCATCGAAAAAGCTGGATAAGCTGGGAGACAGCTTGAGGCCAAGTTGTCTTCAAGGCTGGGGCAAGTGGGCCTGCAGGTGCTTTTGCACCTCGAGGGCTTCGCTTCCCTCGCTCCCCTCGGCGCCCCTGTGCGTGGGCAAGAAATAAATTAGATCAGCATGATTAGCAAAGGCAAAAGGCAGAAGGCAGTGGAGGGTCACGTCAAGCAGTGAGGCACAAGTTGGCACAAAAGCGGCCTCGCGGGGGCTGCGTCTGCATCAGTGACCTGGGTCGAACACACTGTAAACTTTTGTAAACTGTAGCTTCGCATCCTCTGAGGCTCCCGAGGCAGGGGCGAGGCAGAAGAAGGGCCTTCGCTTTTGTCGCTGCGTTGAGCCCGATGAGCTCGCTGGTGCTGAACTTGGCCGTGCTGAGCTCGCTCGTGCTGAGCTCGCTCGTGCTGACTTTGGTCGCTCTTGCTTGGTGCTCTGCGAGAACTGCGAGAACTCTGCCTGCTGTTGGGCCTGTCGCGCACTTCGCTGGCTTTGCCACTTGCGATTTCGTTCGTGGAAGCGGGCAAAGGCATCGTCCACCTCCTTTCGGTGCAGTTTTCTCGGCGTTCTAGGACTGATTGCTGAGGCTGCTGAGGCTGCCGGGAGCCCTGTGGAGCTCTCCGTGTCTGTGCCTTGGTGACTTTGGTGTTGCCTTTGCTGCCTTTGGCGGTCGCGCTTCTCCCTCAGCGCCTCCTGCCAACGCAGCTGCCGGTCGTACAGGGCGCGTGCGCTGTGCGCGCTGTGTGCAAGCCACTGGGGGCCGGCATCCATCGACGCAGGCGCGGCCCCAGTCGCCCCGGTCGCCCTCGTTCGAGGCATCCGAGTCTGAGGCTGAAAGGTGCATTCCTGCAACTCCATGTCCCGCTGCCGCTCTCGAAGCTGATGCTCTTTTGCCCGCTTCTCTTCAAGCCAGCGTTGGCCGCGCGTGTGCAGATCAATACCTTCGCCGAGACCTTCAGAGGATCCAACACTATGGGCGAGACCAAGACTTGGGCACGACAGGCCACACGAGGCGCGCGAAAGGCCCGCCTGCCGTGCGTGGCGTCCTCCGCGTTCCATGCGTTCCTTCCTCGGTGGCATGGGCGAGGAGGGCGCAGAGGGGGAAGAGGGGGACGGGGGGGAGGACGCGAGGACATGCTCCAGGCGGCGGAGCGCCATGTCACGCTGGCGGCTCCGAACGCTGGCGCGCTCCCACCAATCGCCCATCCGACCCATCCGACCCATCCCCAAATCCCCGAGCGAGTCGAAGCTCCAGGTGGGGAGCGGCTCGCGGGGCAGCTTCGAAGACTTCAACCCCTTCGCCGTGAGCTGCATTGTGCGCTCCGGCGCCATGAAGCTGAAGTCTTCGAAGTCGCTCTCCGCACCATCCGCGCCATCCGCACCATCCGCACCATCCACACCCGGGTGCTCCTCCCGGTGCTCCTCAGAATCGAGCTCGTCGCTCAGCGCTGTGAGCTCGTGACCTGGGGAGCCATCGCACGAGCCATCGCCTTCGCGCGATGAAGAATGCAGTGAAGGAGGCACGGAAGGTTGCTCGCCCGTTGCCTCTTCCGGCAGCTGAAACAAGGACGGCGTCACTGGGGAAAGCCGGAGTTGGAAGTCTGAGGCCGTTGGGGCTTCGTCAGCTTCGTGGTCAGGGTCCCGGTCCACCCGGTCCTGGACCTCCTCCACGTGCCCCACAGGCCCCACGGGCCCCACAGGCCCCAGAAGCCCCTTGCTCCCAGTCGCTTCTTCCACTTTGCACGTGTCTATTTCGGCGACATCAGCGTCGAAGATCGCAAGCCGGAACTCGACGTCCGCTGCCCAACGCTTCCAGCGACTTTGGTAGTCGAGGAGGGGATCTACTGGATCCTGCAGATCCTGCTCCGCCTGCCTCTTCGACTTTGCCAACGTCTCTTCTCTGCGTTCTTCCTTCCGATCCTCCTCTCCCTCCTCTCCCACCTCATCCTTCTGAGATCCTCCTTCTAAGCCATTGGCTCCTTTCTTGGCCTCTTTGCTTGGCTCCGCTGGCAAGCGAAGCTTCGGAGGCACTTTTCTCGGCAAAGGCACAAGAGCCTGGCAGGCCTGCTGCAGGTGGCGTCTGAGCGCAAGGGCAGCTGACGTTGGACCGAACATGTCTCAAAAATCTCGAAGAACCTGATGCCCTCACAAAGACTGTACAGACAAAGGCTGAAAGTGCTTGACGCTCTGTGCCTGGATCTCGCGCAAGGGCCGTCGTACTTCCAAACCTATCACAGGGAGGGCGAGGGAGTTGGCGAAGGTGGTGCAGTGCTCCCAATAAAGAATCACAGTGAACATTGCACAGGAGCACATGTTTAGCATCATTGTACATGAATACATATATATGCTCACCCCCCCAATGGACCAACCGCGAATGAAAAGGACAGGAAAAACTAGTTGTTTAGTTGTTTTTGTCGTGCTTTGTGTTTTCTTGCGTGTTTTGCCTTATTTCTTGTGCTTTTTGTGCATTTCGTGCATTGTTGCACTTTTCTGGTGTTTTTTGCACTTTTGCACTTGTTTTGCTTTTTTGCACTTTTGCACTTTTTTGGCTTTTTACACTTTTTTGGCTTTTCGCACTTTTGCACTTTTTTTGGTTTTTTTGCATTATTTTCATATACTGTGTTTTTTTCTATGCTTGTCTTATGCATAGAAATCCCAAAATCCAAAAATCCAAAAATCCAAATATCCAAACATCCAAACATCCAAATATCCAAAAATCCAAAAATCCAAAAACCCAAAGTTCTCCGGACAATCTCCCAGGAAACTTTGGATTTTTGGATTTTTGGGTTTTTGGGTTTTTGGACTTTGGGATTTTTGATGATTTTTATGTTTTTTTACATTCGAGGTTGGCTCATATTCGTTCTCCTTTTTTTTGAATGAAAGGAGGGCGACCATTCAAATGTACCCTTATCAGAATTTCAAATGCGTCTTACCTACTCGAAACGTGAACACTACATTCATCGCACAACTAAATAGCATATTCAATAAGATTTTGAATATGATGTTTCTGTATATGAGGACCAGGTAAAGTCTTGCCTATTCAAATCACTGAGAAAAGCACGTACATGGGTTATGCACAGGCCTTTGCCAAGGAGGCTTTAACAGAGAAGGCCTATATGTGCAAATATCGACTTTTGCATTTGAAAGAAGCTGAAATATCCTTTTTTTCAATAAGAACCATTCTGGGATCACAGTACCTGCTGTTTAAGAAAAAGTCTATATCTCATGCACACCCTTTCTTTGCGATAACGATTTAGTTCTTCTGATCTTTTAATTCAAGCTCTTAATATTGCATTGCCCCCTGTGATTATTGCAGCAAAGCCTGCTCGAATCGCATTAACGTCTTAACTACTCGATTGAAAACTGTATCAAAAAACTAAGTAGCCTGTTCAAGCAGCCAATAAGGTTTTGAGAACATCCTACTCGAAAAGCCAACAAGAGGTTGAGCAGAAGAATTCAAGACAGTACTAGGGCTTGGGTCCAATACAGGGCTAGTGAACTGTCCCAATGGACCAACCGCGAAATTGAAAAGAAGTCCAAAAGTCCAAAAGTCCAAAAATCCAAAAATCCAAAAACCCAAAAATCCAAAAATCCAAAGTTTCCTGGGAGATTGTCCGGAGAACTTTGGATTTTTGGATTTTTGGATTTTTGGACTTTTGGAGTTTTAGATTTTTGGGCTTTGTGCTTTTTATGTTATTTGTGCTTTTTCATGTTTTTTCGTGCTTTTTTGCACTT
This sequence comes from Symbiodinium natans, assembly GCA_905221605.1. NCBI lineage: Eukaryota > Dinophyceae > Suessiales > Symbiodiniaceae > Symbiodinium > Symbiodinium natans. The sequence goes on from CAJNDS010002349.1 coordinate 248,777, forward strand.
CTTGCACTTCTTGCACTTTTTGCACTTTTTTGCACTTTTTTTGCACTTTTTTTGCACTTTTTTGCACTGTTTGCACTTGTTTGCACTTTTGCACTTTTTGTGTACTTTTTGCACTTTTTTGTGCTTTTTGCACTTTTTGGTGCTGTTTAAATTTCGCAATATTTTTGCAAATATTTGTCCTCTTGAATGTGCTTTTCCAATCCAAAAAATCCAAAGATCCAAAAATCCAAAAACCCAAAAACCCAAAGTTCTCCGGACAATCTCCCAGGAAACTTTGGGTTTTTGGATTTTTGGACTGTTGGACTTTTGGATTTTTGGATTTTTTGGATTGGAAAAGCACATTCAAGATGACAAATATTTGCAGAAAAAATGCGCAATTAGAAAAAAAGCACCAAAAAGTGCAAAAAGTACAAAAAAGTGCAACAAGTGCAAAAAGTGCAAAAAAGTGCAAAACGTGCAAAAAAAAACAGAACAAGGCACAAAAGAACACACAAAGCACAAAAAAACACGAAACAAAAACACAAACCATGCACAGGAAACACAAAAAGCACAAAGAAGTGGACAGGGAAAGCATGGCAGGGTACAGTGTCTCGAGAACCTTGGACATGTCGATGTGGGTCCATTGGGGTTAGAGGTTGGTCCATTGGGGGGGGGCGACCATATATATATATATATGTACGACGGACCCTTTATGTACTATTTGATGGTTCCTGTCCCCCTTTCAAATTTTTAACGGTGTTAAAGATTTTAAGGATTTTAGCGCCTTTAAATTCCTGAAAATCCTTGAGATTTTGAAAGGGCTCTGGCTTTTAAAATTTTAAGGATTTTAAGGATTTTAAGGCCTTCTAAATTCCTTAAAACCCTTAAAATTTTGACAGAAAATTAAATTATTTTGGGAAAGGGTCCGGGCCTTTTAAATTTGTAAACATCCTTAAACTTAAAACCCTTAAAATCCATAAAATTTTGAAGGCACGCCGGGCCTTTCAGATTTTTAAGGATTTTAAGGCCTTTCAAATTCCTGAAAATCCGTAAAATCCTTAAAATTTTGACAGCCAGAGGCCTTTCAAATTTTTAAGGAGATTTTTTAAAAATGTAAATGGGCCAGGCCTTTCCCCAAAATAATTTTCAGGATTTTCAGGTTTATTCAGGATTTTCAGGATTTTAGTGCCTTTTAAATCCCTTAAATTGCTGAAAATCCTGAAAATTTTCAAGGCCCGGGCCTTTCAAAATTTTAAGGATTTTGAGGATTTTAAGGCCTTGAAAATTCCTTAAAATCCTTAAAGCCCGGGCCTTTCCAAATTTTAAGGATTTCAAGGATTTTGAGGCCTTTTAAATTCCTTAAACTCCTTAAAATTTTGAAAGAAAGTTAAATTATTTTGGGCAAGGGCCTGGCCCATTAAAAATGTTAAAAATCCTAAAATCATTAAATCCCAAAAAATTTTGAAAGGCCTCTGGCTTTCAAAAATTTTAAGGAATTGAGGATTTTAAGGAATTTACAAGGCCTTAAAATCCTTAAAATCCTTAAACTTTTGAAAGCCAGGGGCCTTTCAAAATTTCAAGGATTTTAAGGATTTCGAGGAGTTTAACATTTAAATTGGCCAGGCCTTTCCCCAAAATAATTTTCAGGATTTTCAGGGCTTTCAGGATTTTCAGGATTTTAAGCCCTTTAACAACCCTTAAATTCCTTAGAATCATCAAAATCCTTAAAATTTTGATAGCCAGAGGCCTTTCAAAATTTTAAGGATTTTACGGATTTTTTTCACTTCTACATGGGCCACGTCTTTTACGAAACTTTTCCACTTCAAGCAAAAGCGCCTGTGTCATTGCACTGTCGTTGGAAAACACATCATGTCATGCTAAAATCCTTTCAGGAGAAAAAAGGGGTGTCCTACTGTACTTTCACCTTTTGCACCTCTCCTTAGGACATTCGTCTTATCGACGGGTGGACTACAGAATCCGCAAGATCTGTACAAGAAAATCTCCACCACTAGCATTCTCGGTCAAACTCGAGAGGTACTTCAAACACAATGCTCCAGATTCCAAATCCCTGTGCATCTTCCTCATTCGAGGATGGAAACAGTTGAACTTGCAATCTTTGATGTTTAAACACGACTTGACGTCGCAAAGCTCACATTGTCACACTCACAGGTCACATGAGCTCGTGGCGCGGCATCAGGCCATCTCACCCCATCTGGAACCACTCATCACGGGGTACACTGCCTGCATGGTTCATATCCTTCTCGCTGCGCTTGCTCTCGGGTGAGCAATCGAACATGTTGTCCATCACGATGCGCCTTTCGCACCATTCCACACATCTGACTGTGGAACCTTTGGCCGGTGTAGCCAGTCAGCGCCACCCGTCTTTGCATCCAACCATGTCCCACTACAGGCACAGGCTGCGCTTGCAATGGTACTTCAGCTTCAGCATGTAGCTGAGGTTCATGTAGCCGAGGTTCATCTCCATGTCGCCGAGGTTCTTCTCCATGTCGCTGAGGTTCTTCTCCACGTCGCTGAGGTTCTTCTCCATGTAGCTGAGGTTCTTCCCCATGTAGCTGAGGTTCTTCTCCATGTCGCTGAAGTTCTTCTCCATGTCGCTGAGGTTCTTCTCCATGTAGCTGAGGTTCTTCTCCATGTCGCTGAGGTTCTTCTCCATGTCGCTGAGGTTCTTCTCCATGTCGCTGAGGTTCTTCTCCATGTCGCTGAGGTTCTTCTCCATGTCGCTGAGGTCCTTCATGCGCTAGGTCCGCCAATGCTGCCATTTCACGCAGCCTTTCCATCCTTTGACTTTTGCTCAGCACTCTCCATGCCAAGCACATCACGTTCAGCGCTAGCAACATGCCCGCAGCCATCAGATCAGGAGCACGCCAACCCACTGGCCGATTTTGATCTCCAGACTCAAGGCGCTCATGATTGTTATTCCAGTCTGTTCACTCTCATGGCCTTCCACAGGGATCTCCCTCGCACTCGCACTCCGCATGGCATCCATCATCACCAGCAAGCGGATCACCTTGGAGTTCATCTGCTCATACTTCAGCCGGTCCTTGTTCAAGCACTCGAAGCCACCATAGCCCAGGCGGCTCATCAAAAATCGGCTAGCGCCTTTGTACCTATGTCAGCAGTATTTAGATACGTAGACACTGCGGCCAATTCCAAGTTTCCCTTTGCACCCATAGCAGTTTGGTTTCCAGATGACGCACTTTCGATACGCCACGCTTTTGGAGCAGTGATCGTGCGCTAGACGAGTCTAGCCGGCAAAGCAACCGACAGGATGTACTTGAGAGTGTTTTGATCACATGCCCCACATACAGCAGTTCAGCAGCCGTGGAACAACATGCCATGAGCTCAGCTGCGCACGATGAAAGAGAAATCGAGCCTTGCTTGCGTACGAAGCAGAAGCGCGCGTTGCCATTCACATATACGTGGCCACATGTAGACGACACCCTCGTCCAATGGCCTGCCCAGTCGCTATCGCTCATGCCTTCAACCAAATCAGGTTCGCCACTCTTTTCAAGCCTTAGCCTTGTTGCTTCTTCCCGACTGAGCTTTCTTTCATCTAAACTTGACCTTCCCGGATACGTCCATGCCAACGTGTGAGACATGCATCAGCTGTGGCCAACAAGTACTCTGCTAAGTGACAGGCATGTTTCCACATACGCTTCGTTGGCCGACTCATCGACCTTGCCAAGTGTGCGATGGTCCACCGTGCATCTGGCCTATCGGGGCTGAGGTACAAGAAGCTTCCGACTGCCGCTCTGAACTTCGAAGCCTCCAAGTCCTGCAAGGGCTCGGACTCATCCATCTGGGCAATCTCTGGACTACACGGCGTTTTCCTTAATATCCCCCTTTTCAAGTCCAGCACACCACAAATTTTCTCCAGGTACTTCTTGTCGACTCTCACCTCAATGCCAGACTCGGTGATGATCAGCTCTTTCTTCAAAAACTTCAGGCTATCACCTATATTCTTTACGGGCTCTGAGACTTCCAGCTTGTACTTCCTCTCCAGGATTTCAGTTACCTTGCGTGTACTCTCTGGGGTTCCAGCTAGCAAGCCATCATCGACATGAACTGTTGCACCCAAACCTGGCTGTCCAAACGCTGCAGGACATGCTTCATCTGGCACCAAGCCAGCCGTAGCCAGGTCTGCAGCCAGCTGTTCTCCCCACCGCGCAGACGCTGCCTGTTGTCCTGGCAAGCAACGATGGACCCTATACGGAGATCCGTCCAACATCACATAAAGCTGCTTCACCTCGAGGAACGCGTCTTTCACATCGAAGCTAACCATTTGCCACCCTGCTCGGGAAACCATGAGGGCCGGCAACAGCTTTGCGATTGATGGATTGGTGCTTGGGGCATACACGTCTGTCCTGTTCGGATCCCAAAACTTCAGCTGCTTACACACTAATCTCGCCCTTCTCTTCCACTTCGCCTCACGGTACCGCCAGTCCATCACATGCTTCGTCTGCAATAGCTCGGCTGCCTCAGGCAAGGACGCTACCTGCTCCAACACTCCCATGTCCAGGAGTCGGTTCACTTCTGTCTTCCTGCTCTCAGCATCTACTTGCTCCATTTCATGTTCCGACAGTTCTGGAGGCCCTTCATTCTCAGTCCTGCTATGCCATAACTTTCCCCAATCGAGGCTTTCTTCTTCCTCTTCTTCCTCAGACCAAATCCCCCACTTTTCCATGTCGCCCCACTCCTCTTCTAGGTGCTCATCTAACACATAGTACTCAGCATCTGCTACTTTCACAGTTGAAACCCTGGAGGTCTTTGGCGGCGATGAGCTCCCGGCGTAGAGTGGAGGCGCGTTCAGCGGGGTGTTCATTGCCTCCGGCATAGGTCTCTTCTCTCCGCGCTTCTCTTCCTCATCGGCACTTGGTTCGGGCTCAGATCTCTTCTCACCTCTTCTTGCCTCGATGTCCATCTCCTCCATCACGCCATCACCAGCTGCACCTTGCGACGGGGTTGAGCTAGCAAGAAGTGACGATGGTGTCGAAACCCCTCCTGGCTCTTCATGGCTTGACTGTCTTGCACCTGACTGCGATGACGAACTGGAAGAGTCAGATCCAGCCTCATCTGGTGTCTTCAATCCTTTGGTCCTTCCATTGGCACTACCGGCATGTCCGGCACCACATTCGGCTTTGTCCTGTCTTTCATAACAGGAATCACGACCTTTCCCAGGCTGCTCAACGAGAACTTGAACGGTTTGCCTTGGAATTCTTTCAGCATGTGCTTGCTCCACCGTTCTTGTGGACTCAACCTTCGGACCGTTGTTGACAAGTACAAACCAAGCGCTGTCCCACACGCATGCATGTCGTTCGCGAGCGATTTTCCAAGCCACAGGCCTTTCACGAACTTCGGGCATCCTTTCTTTCGATGACCTTGACTCAATGCAAACAGAACCACCTCGCCGAAACATGCCAATTTCCCGTTGTAGGCCAAGCCAAAAGCTTTCTCGAACGAAGTCGTTCCAGCTCTGACTGCAAACGTATTCTGAAGCATTGAGGCATGAACATACGCCCAGCCTGCGATTTCATCTCTCGTTCGAATCTCCGCTCCCGATTGAGCCTTCACCTGTTCCAACAAAGTTGCCGCAAGATCTCGGATGTTTTGGACACATTGTTCCGCCATTCCATTTGTCGCAGGCTCATGAGGCTGTGACGGTTTCGCCACGGTCTTCCAGCCCAGCGTCGTCCTTGAGTGACAAATCATCTTGGTCAGGCTGTTGCAGCAGGCTCATTGTCCGACCTGATTGCAACTCCTTGATATCCCAAATAGGATATGAAGCCTAAGATTTCTTTGGCCGCGTACACCAAGGATTGATCACCTTTCGACTCTAGGGGTATGGCTCTTGACATTCCTGTCGTCTTGTCAACAGCCACCACCACAACCATCACATCTTTGTCCTTAGGAGCACTTCACATAAAATCTCGTTCACCTCCCGTGACATCGGTGAAAAAGAAGTCGAATGCAATGATTGGGTCCCCGCCATCACGTTGCTCCCCATCCTGACGGTGAGCATCTCTCCTTGATCTGCAACTCACGCAGTAGCTGCACCATTCCTTGAACGGTACATGAGGGAGCTCATGTCGGCTATTTCATCGGCTGTTGGTTGCTTAGGAAGTCGCTCTCCACGCGGTTGATGTTCATGAGGTTTCGCTGCATTCTCCAGCGCCATCGCATCCTCTAGAGCTCTCTTCTTCGAGTGACTCATCAGTCTCTGGAACATCACTTTCTTGGAACCAAACATACCCAGTCCGATCGTCTGGTTGGTCTATAGCTTGTCTAACATGCTCCCAACCCTTGACTCTCACTGGTGACAGAATGGCCCTCAAGAGGTTCCTCTTGCGGCCTGCCGACAGCGGGTCGAACCGCCGGCGCAGACGTCTCCAAACCTCAAACCCACCACCAGAGTTCACCACTATGCCCTCGGATTCTCCCGTGCACAGGCGCTGGAGTAGCCGCCACACTTGGTCACCCTTTTCCGGGATGTCTTCTACGGTATCTGCGGCTGCTGTTACTGTGCCACCGGGGTTAGCGGGGGTTGGGCTGTTACCAAACTGCAGGTCTACATCTGTGTCTTTGACTTCGTCTTCTTGCTCCTGTACCCACTCAAGTACCTCTTCAAACTTTCTTCCAAACACAGATGCCAACATATTGACGACCGACCGATCCCTCTACGGAACTCATCTTCCACATTGTTGAACCGTTCGGGTCTACCTAAGGCTTTGGTATCGAGCCTCATCGTTTGGCCTAGCTCTGCTACAGACTGAGCTAGGGCTGCTACCCCTGCTTGCCCCTGTTCTGCCTGTCGTTGCTGTGCCCTTAGCGCCGTTATCTCTGCCTGCATTGCTGCTATTGTTTGTTGTAGAGTTGTAGCTGCTGTACTTGTGTTGCATCCATTGTACCTACCCGCCCCTAACCCTCCTACCTGCAGCCCTGTCGCGCCCGCTCCTTTTCCCCCGGCGCGGCTGCGACGATCTCGGTGCTTGTTGCGGCTGGGCCACTGCCTTTGTAAAAAATGCTATTTTAGCTGCATATGATGGCTTCGGAGGGGCTATCAAGACCAGAGCTGGCACGAAGGGGGCCGCTGCTACTGGTACGGATGCCTTCCTTGCAGGCGGTGCAGCTGCTGGCTTGGCTCTCCTTTGCAGCTGGCTCTTCTTTTGCGTTTGCAGGTGGCTTTGCTACCGCTCTCGGCGGCAAAGGGTTTGCTACCGCTCTAGGTGGCGGAGATATCCACGCAGGCCTTGGGACTGCCTTTGCCGGTACCTTTGGCCCACTGGCCTTCTTGGCCTTCGGTACACCCTCCTTTGTCTCAAGCTTTACCTCCTTTGTTGCTGACTTCGGCGCTTCTTCTTCTTCTTCCTTCAGCTCCTCCTTTATCGCACGCTTTGCCCTTATGAAGGCCCTACCCCTGTTGAACCTGCTGGCTGCTACCTTCGCTGCCTCTGTCGCTTTTGCGCGGCGGTTGTCACACGACGAGCACGCCTCGTCTACACCACTTCGGCCCAACCACTTGTGCGCCAAGGCAGAACCTACCGTTCCCGGTCTGGTTCTTTCGGCCTTGCGCGCTGCAAGCCTTCGCACTTGATAGCGGGTGACAGGCTTTACCTCTGCACCTGAGGCTCTCGCGTCGGGCCTCCCTTTGTCTTTGCCGTAGAATCCGTAGAAGTACTCCAACACTGCGGTCCTCCACAAAGCCTTGCTTATCCCTACCGGGCGTTTGAGATTCTCCTTCTCTGCCCGGCGACGCGCGCGATTCGTCCACCTCTCTTTCCGGCGTTTGTAAAGCTTGATCTTCCAGGCCAGCCAGTCCAACTTCTTCTTCTTCTTTTCTTCTTCTTCCTCCTCCTCCTCGTTCACTTCTCTCTTAACTCCCACTCTCGGTGGGGCTTTCTTGGCTGCCTTGTGCCCTGGCGCAGAAGCTGCCTTGAGAAAAATTAAAGGAAGAAGATTCGGGACCCCCCTTTACGGGTTTCGCGAAAAGGATTTAGGGAATAGGGTTTGCTTTTAGGATTCAGGGGCTCTCCCTTTCAAGATTTAGGGGCTCTCCTCCTTAGAACTGAAGGATCCGATTACCCAAATTCTTATCCCTATATCCTACAGAGCGGGGTTCCTACATCTTGTTCCCTAGATTTATTCCCTTAATGTTACTCCCTAAGCCCTAAGGAGGGGCATCCTGGCATTTTCCAAACAATGTTATTCCCCAAGTCTTACTCCCTAAATCTTATTTCCTTAATCTCATTCCCCAAATGGTGTTCCCTAATCCCTAAGGAGGGTGGTTCCTCAATTCCTATAGAGGAGAGCTCCTGAATCCTATAAATCAGTCCTGTTCCCGAAGTCCTTTACGCTAGGCCCTAAAAACCCAGATTTCTGGAAATTTCCTGGAATGCACGAGCACCCCCCCCACCCCACCCCCGGCATGCACCCATGCCTTTTTCCAGAATCTCAGCTTCTGCAGATACGCCTGGTTATTATTACAAAGGGTGAGTGAGTGAAACTCATACTCTATATTTTCGTACATAAGCAGACGAGCCTGAAATATATTTTAACTATACATAAGCACGCAGCTTTCAGTCCGCAAGAAGATGACACAAGATGAAACTGATTCAAACTGATTCAAACCTTCTTCAACTTGAATAAGGCGTATTCAACTTGAATAAGGCTTATTATGGCTTATTCTACTTGAATAAGGTTTGAATCATTTGACTAAGTTTCTTTATTTTCGAAATGGTGCTTGTGCAACATTCCTTACGCGTCAGGCCGCTGCATTAAGGAAATAAGCTTTCGGGAACGGGAGCCCACCCTTTTGGGCTTAGCGCTTTAGGAAATGAAGGGCATTAAGAAAAGGGAATAAGGTGGGGAAGAAGATTTCGGCATCCCACCCTCTAGGGCTTAGCGGCGATAAGGATAATACGATACGATTTGAGAGTAAATTTAAAGGAATAAGATTAAGGGATCCCGCGCTTTAAGGTTTAGGGTAAAGAATTAGGCAATAATTGTTTTTTGCTTTCGGATTTAGGCTTAAGTTTAGGGTTTAGAGTTTAGAGGGGTTTAGGGTTTAGGCTTGCAGGATGTGGGGCTCTCCTAAGGGCTCTCCTCTTTAAGATTACGGACACCTCTTTGGGGCTTCGGGAATAGGACTTAGGGATAAGATGGGGATGAAGATTTCGGGATCCCACCCTTTAGGGCGTAGCGAAAAGGAGTTAGGGAATAGGATCTGTTTTTAAGATGTAAGGATTTTTTCTTCAGGGTTCGGGATTGAGAGTAAATATACGGCAATAAGATTAAGGCATCCCGCACTTAAGATTTAGAGAAAAAAAGACTAGGCAACGAATTTCATTTTTGCTTTCGGATCTAGGGCTCTCATAAGGGCTTGGCCGGGCATCTTGAATCTTGAATCTTGAATCCAAAGCCTTATTCAAGTTAAATAAGGCTTGGAAAATGAATAAGTTTCACCTTTGTTTTCCAAACGGTGCTTGTGCAACATTCCTTACGCGTCAGGCCGCTGCATTAAGGAAATAAGCTTTCGGGAACGGCATCCCACCCTTATGGGCTTAGCGTTTTAGCAATTGAAGGGCATTAAGAAAAGGGAATAAGGTGGGGAAGCCGGACATCTCACCCCCGTTTGCAAGCGACATAGCAAGAGGCCAAGCCGAGGACCTCACTCCAGTTCCTAAACCCTAAACCTTCAAGCCTACACCCCTAAGTAAAACCCTAAACCCTAAACCCTTGTGATCCCTAAACCCCCAAGCCCTACACCCTAAGGATCTTTATGTATGCTTTGTGAGAGATTGAGGTTGTATATGCAGCTTATATTGAGTTTCGATTGGCACGGCAAGGAAACCATCAAATAATACATAAAGGTCTGGGCCACATATATATGTATGTATATATATATATATGGCTTTCTAGGCATGTTTTGCACCTACCCGCGTCACCAACTATGCCAAACGTCCTGCATCTGGATAGGCGTTTACATGACCACGGTTGCGTAAGGTTTGGTGTCATGCTACTGGCACTGATTGACAACGGTTCCCGTGATCCCTGTTACTGCCGCGAGCTCACACAAAAGCATGACGAACTTTGCCTTCCACAGCTCCAGCTGGAACCAGGCGAGCATTCTCCTGCTCGTGGAGCTCAAAGCACTTGAATGCCAACCATGTAGATGAAACGATCACGAAGCAGCAAGATGCACAAAGAAATCGCTGTCCAGTGTGTAGATTGCTGCGGGATGTGCCGTAGCGTTATAGGTCCCATCCCCCGAGAATGCCACATTCCAGCAGCATCAGGAGTCTGAGGCACTCGCTTTCAAACCGGAGGTCGTCTTCCTGTCAGGTCCACAGGCGCCCTACGAGTGCACATGCTTTGCAAACAAGGTCAACCCGGGAACTCGAAAACCAAACCAAGAACTTGGATGCAACAGTGGACATCGTGCGCAAGTCGTTGAATAAATCTTCGTAACCTCTCCTCACGGCTCCGTCGAGTCTTCTTACACGTAGCCTCCTACGTCTGGACACGCCGGCCTCGTCAAGTCCTCCGTTGGCTGTTTTGTCATCCTCTTGTAGCCTCTTCCGTCAGGACCCACCCCGTCAAGTCCGTTTAGCCTCTGCAGTTCTCCTGTGAACCTGATGGTCCCCGTCAAGTCTTCCAATGACCTTTTGGTCTTCGCATAGCATAGCTTCTTCCGTCAAGACCCGCCACGTCAAGTCTTTTGGCCCTCTTCCGTTCTCCTCCGTTTGACCACGCCTGCGAATTTAAGTCCCCACCCCTGGTGAAAGATGAGGGGTCTATCTTTCAGCCCACCCCTGGTGGAAGAGGAAGGATCTGTCTTTCACCCCACAGCTACGGGCGGTGAAAGATGAGGTGTGCATCTTCCACTCCACACCGGGTGAAGATGAGGGGTCAGTCTTTAGACGAGGGGTGTCATTCGGGGTCCATCTTTCAACCCTAGCCCTGGTGAAATATGAGGGCTCTATCTTTCACCCCACCCACGCCATCTTCCGTTGACCGTCTCCTCTTCGCACCCTCTACCGTCAAAACATGATGGGATGTCGCGCCTTGCGCGGTGGGGCACTATAAACCCGGAAGCTTTAGACTTTAGACGTCGAGAACCGGAAGCTTTACGCCCATTCTGGGTCCCATCCCGTCCTTCCCCCGCCCCGCCCCCTCCCAGAGAGGTCCGGCCTGGTGGGCAAGCCGCTCAAGTGCTCAGCGGCCGTACTCATGGGGGCCCGCTTTCAGACTAACACTGTGGCTCGCTCTAGCGCGAAAGAGGACTTGCAGGAACTGGAATTGGGTCGAATGTTCTCTGCAAAGGAAACCATGTCCGGGCTTGGAAGTCTACAGTCTGCATGAAGACTCTGCAACCACTACATTAACTAGATTTGTTAGCGCCCGCAAAGAGCATACTTCCACAAATTTTGGCACGAACGAATTAAGTTCTCAGAGCCGGTGTGCGCAAAGGAGGAGGTCTTGCTGTTACTGATGTCTCTGTTCCCTTCCATAAACATGCAACCTGCACTCTGTGGGCTGGTTTTCGCAGAAGAAGTCAGAACATCGGACTGCCTTAGCTGGCGCAAATGGTCAACCCGTAGCATGAGACAGCTCAAATGTGTAACGAGCCGAGTTGCAATTGCAGCGCGGTAATAAATGCCGTATCGTCAAGGAGACTCTTCTTCCACGCCTAATTACACACACCCACACACACACACACACCCACCCACGCACGCACGCACGCCTGCCCGCCCGCCCGCCCGCCCGCCCGCCCGCACCCCGCGCGCGCTGCGCAGGCGCGCGCACAAACACGCACACACCACACACCCACACACCCACACACCCACACACCCACACACCCACACACCCCACACACCCACACACCCACACACACCACACCCACACCACACACCCACACCACACACACCCACACACACACACACACCCACACACACACACACACACACACACACACACACACACACACACACACACACACACACACACACACACACAGAGCGACACACAGCGACACACAGCGACACCCAGACACCCAGACACCCAGACACCCAGACACCCAGACACCCAGACACAGACGCACTCGAAGCGTGACAAAAAGAAGCTCTGGCCTCAAAGAGTCTCCAACCGACAGGCCGATGTCCTTTGCATTCTTCACCTCTTCAAGCGCCAAAAGGCACGCGCTAAATTCAAAAGCACCAGAGAGGCGAGAGCTTTCTCTCACAGAGCGAGACACAGAGAGAGAGAGAGAGAGAGAGACAGAGGGAGAGAGGGAGAGAGAGAGAGAGAGAGAGAGGGAAGAGAGAGAGAGAGAGAGCACCTCCTTTGTGATTTCGTCCTCCTCCACTGCCTTGATGCCGTGCCTGGTGTGGCTAGCACATTCCAAAGTCTGCAGTCACTATATCCGATATTGAATGCGGGCAGTATTGCCGTGGATTCTGGGATGTTCTGGGCGTGTGTGGGCCTGTGCCGGATGAAGGCGTCGCCTGAGAACACGAGCCTGGCAGCGGCAGCGAGCAAAAGAGCGTGGGCACAACGCAGCTACGAACAGAGCTACTAAGGCTACTACAAGGCTACTAAGGCTACTAAGGCTACTAAGGCCTACAGTACCCCCAGACCCCGAGATCCCGAGATCAAGGCAAACTTCCAGGTTCCAGGAGCAGGCTGAGCTGCGGCCTCTCTAATTCTCAGCTCTCGCTTCTGTTACGCCGGCTCGCCGGCTGAGTTCCAGACTTTGTTCCCGGAGGTAGCTCGGGCGCGGCAGGCACCTCCAAAATTCAGAAAAACCCAGGTTTCACGGTTTCACCCTACGGTGTGTGGAACTCTACCCATGATGGCCTCCTTATCTCGATCCCAAGCAAAGCCTTTCGGAAGCTCCTCCTCCAGGCCTCCAGCCAAGGATCAAAAGCGCAGCCCAAGCGCAGCCCAAGTGCAGCCCCTCCTCTTCCTGGGTCCCCCAATCTGAGACCCGCGCTTGGGTAGAAGTCGAAGATGCAGTGAGAGCCAAGGCTTATGATGGCGGCCTTTTCAAGCATGCCATCTTCGAGACGCTCTCAGGTCAACACGCTAAACAGGCCCGAACATGGGTCATCAAGGTAACCACATTTGAAGTCACATTTGTCTCACAAAAAACAACACAGACAGTATCTGCAAGACTTGCAAAAACCTCCTGCCTGTGTCGAACAGAAGTATTGCAGCTGCTGGTCACATGTTGGCAGATGGAGTTGCCAACACGACCCTAGTTTGTTGGGAAGCCTACGTGCCTGCTTTGACACCTTCGGAGCAAACTCGCCTCCACAGAGACCACGCGAAAAAAACCTTGCTATAGGAGCTCTAGGGACCATGCTGGGATCTTGGGACTCATTGCCTGCCCCCCTCCGGCGCTCCCCTGCTCCTTCCACGTGCCCTCCCATACCTCCTGAACTCATGACCTGCGTGGTGCTGCACCATGTGACATAGGACCTTCCGCCAAAAAGAACGTTCTCCGGCCCTGCTGGCAAGGCGTCGCGCACGAGCGTTTACAATTTGAAGGTACATATGACTCATATGACCTTATGAGCAATATGAGCCCATCAACTGGCTCCAGGTGGAAGGCCAGCGGCTCGTGGGAAGTACACAGGCCCGTCCAAGTGCGGAAAGATGCCTCGACGGGCAAGAGGCGGGGAATTCTTGGGATTCGCAGCGGAAGTCTGCCGTGGCAAAGCTGAGCTTGCAACCTTGGCCAGGCCTGGGGCTTCTGTGATCCACACTTAGCACTTACGATGGTCGTGGTCTTTCTGAGAGGCAATCTGTAGGTCCTGTAGGTCTTTACACGCGGCTCTCGCGCGATATTGGAAAGCAGCCAATGTACAACTGCAACGAGAGTGAAGGTCCTAGCCTTGCGGGGACCCAACAAGCTGGGCCGCAAAAAACGAAGCACCATTTTGAAGGCACCAATACGTGTCGAAACATATATGCTGCCTCGGAGAAAAGTCTCCGAGGCCCGCGCTTGTAAGCATTCAATCGGACCTGATCCGAACAGATTCTGCAACAGTCTTAAATAATGTTGCACCCTCGGGATCTGCCAGAAACCGACGCTGAGAAACCAACGCTGTTTGCGGGAAAGAGGACGGGGTGGAAGACTCCCAACGTCCCCAGAGCATCTACCAGAGTGCTTTGCCAAGCTGGCAGTGCCTCGTGCTGTCAAACAAGCACAATCAGGAAATGTGTTTGCTTTTGCCAGTGCTTTCCGAGCTGCGGCCCTCATCAAGCTTCGACCGCACGGACACTGGCTCGATGACCCGAACCTTCACCGAAAACAATTGAAGGCGATGTTCTCACAGCGCACAAGTCTTTGCACGAGGCTCCCACTCCTGCGTGTCGCGTGTTCTCATTCGCTCCCAATCGCCTTTTGGAAGCACGTGGCACCTGTACCCTTGCTGGCAACCGGCTCCCACACGCTTCATGACGGGGCGCAAGTCTTGTCGATGATTCTCTCGAACTCTTCGACTTGCTTCGGCCTCACTGAATCATAGCAAGCGGCAACAAGGGATAGGATTCCAGGATCGATAGGCAAGTGAGCAAGGACTGTTTCTGGCCGGCCAACACCAAGGCTGAGGCTCCAGAAAGTTGCGGACATAGTGAACATCGTCAATCTTGCCTGTCATGATGATCTGTACAAGTCCTCTAGAACTCTTGGGTTTGGGAGTCCTGCAAGGTGGTGCGGGACCCAGGACGGATGGAGCATGGGAAACGGCTCGGTGAGCTTGTCGAGCTTGGATAGCACATTGGACTTGGCTTTCGCGGGCAGCTCCTCCGCTTTGATCTGGACTTGTGACTTGACAATACTTGACACGTGCCAAACTCGTAAGCAAGGATGTTGGACGATGACGCAAACGACGTAAACAATCTGATGATGCAAACCCCAGGCCTAGTGCAAATGTCTCAAAATGTCAAGAAGAAACGTATCTCTGAGCACTTGCCCTCTTCAGCTCCCTGTCCCTGGGACCCCTTGCAAACTCTGGGACCCTCCAAGGGGCGTGTGCCAGGATACCCAAGATTTTTGAGATTTTTCGCTTCGAACCCACAAAGAACTGAGCTGGCTTACCCCCCTGGACTGGGGCTATTGCCTGAACCATTTTCTAGGTTCCGTGTTTTCTCCTGCGTCGGCGGCTTGAGCCGGAGGCTCTGAAATTCAAGCCTCTTAAGCTGTCTTAAGCTTTGTCCTCCAGTGGCTTCCGTGCAAGTGTTGACATGGCCAGGTTCGGAGATCGATGTGCATGGAAACGACCAACGACTCGAGGAGGCTGCTGGAATGCCAGGAAATGCCTTGGCAGGTAGCAACAGAATGCAACAGATACCCTGGGCCAAGTGAGCTGGATTTTTTGGGGCCGGGCCATTCTCCAACCCAGTTTCCACGCTCAGGAAACTTGCCCACTCCTCTGAACCGGTGGGGCTCTGTCCTTAAGATTGTGCTGCTGAAACCCTACCAGTCACTACCACACTCTCTGCTAGCTGTGTAGTAAGGATGGGGCTGAACATGTTTTTTGGAGGTTGCCTGAAACAACAAACGGGAATTCCGGGACAGAATCGCCATCATGTTGTGGCAAGTGCACAACGTATCAAACAACGTATCACAGCATATCACGGCCTCGTATTGGAAGATGTCGACCTGAAACCCCAAGATTGGGCCGTCGGAGATCCACACACCAAGGCCTCGTCCAAGAAGGTCCTGCACTCTCCCTCTTCAGTACTCTTTACAACTTTGCAGCTCCACGCTCTGAAGCGTGGGGTGAACGCATCAGGCAGTCCCCAGCTGTGGTCAGGTAGATCACCTCCCCAGCCTCCGTGAAGTGCACTCGGCCAAGGACCGCGTCCTCATTCGGGGGGCGGGGGGGGGGGGGGGGGAAAAGCGCCCTTCGAATTCGAATTTGCATTGCAAGAGCCCCCCGACCTCGCATTGCATGATGCAGGCCCGCAGGATCCATTCCCCAGCAAGCTCCGCAGCCATTAGGCTTTAAGCGCTTAAGTATCTTCACTCTCAACGTGTCTGGTGGTGTGATGCCATTCAGTCATGTCAGGAGAGTCTCATTAATCGGGCTTGGTCACCAGGTCTGTGCGGGGTGCGAGTGGGAGCTTGCCCTCGCAATTGTGTTGTTTGCTACCTGTGGGGAGAACTGTTGCGGGCTTGCGATTCGTTCTCTGCTCCGCACCCCATGTCTTTCTGAGCGTGCAAGCCACAAGCAGTCACAACATCTTGAATAGATTTGAACCGTCACACCGTCAAGAACACATCAAGACGATGAAATTCGAAACGATTATGACAAAACTTCTCTGCGTGCTCACCTGGCGTGTGACTGCATCTGGGTGCTCTTCCTTGCCTGACATCTGCAGTTCATGGGCGTGCCTGGGCATTTCCCTCGCACTTTATCAGCAACAGCCGCTTCCTGACCATTTGCTGGCCTTCCCCGCAGTCTCTGGGTCTCCAGGTCTTTGCTTCCCTCCAGTCATGCTTGACGCTGCTTTGAGATGGCCAGTAGTGACGGGCTTTAGTCCCCTGGGCGCTCACTTGTCGGGAGTCCTTGGGCCTGTCTGCAATGCTTCAAGTGTTGCACTGAAGTTGTTTCGCGCCGGCCTCAGAAGTAGGGATGGCGTCGTGTCATTTTAGGCTCCAGGGTTCCTTTAGCGCCGCCCTCAGCAGCAGGAGTGTGCCGAGAGCTTGGAGCCAGGCCTCCCTCAGAAGTAGGAGTTGGCACATTCCAAACGCTTACTTCCTTTTCACCTGAGGTTCTCAAAAAGGATTTGGCCCGAATCTGCATAAGGAGAGGCGAGGAGAAGCAGAGTCTAAGATTCGGGCAAAATCTGGTGGACTTGTGACCATAATTGCATGCCGTCTGTGCCTGAATCACAACATCACATCTTGGTGACCACTATGGGTGAGATTGGTTATTGAGAGCCCCAGCATGATACTTGAGAGGCAGGTTCGGGAAAAGGGTTTGAGACCCCCAACAATTCGGGCCATAAAATGGAGCCCACCATGTTAAAGTTAAGATGTCCTGCCCGGTCTGCCACAAAACTCCTCTGCCCTCGAAGGTCTCCGAAACACCCAAACCTCCCAGAGACCCCCGAGAGTTGAGTCAGCGTAACCAACCTGCGCCCTCATTGGTCATTTTAGATTTTGGAGGGCCCACAAGAGTCCCCAATCCCCCAGATGTTAACCCTTCGAGAATCCACCCGAGAATTTGCTGGACAACTCGTCTCTGGGGGCCCTTCTGGGCAATCCCGGAAAATACTCCAGACCCCAAGACTCCTTGCAAGGCTTTCGACCAAATATTGGAGGGTGCTTCCCAACAAGATGCCAGTTCCTGCCAGTTCCTGCATGCTGGGTAGGGCAGGGCGGCCCGCAAATTCCTTATCATCTGTAGGCATGCATGTGTTCCGTTTGCACGCTGCAACGCAACACGGACAACCCATTTGACATGGACGACCGGACGCTGCGCGAATGCATTTTTCAAAAGGGAAAAGGTGCTGAATGTATTTTGGCAGAGGCGAAGATTGCATTTGCATTTTGGTTTCCTGCGTCCGGGGCCTGTCTTTTCCGTGCGGGGTCGGGTTTACTGTGGTGTTGGAAAGAGGCAGCTACGCGAATGCATTCACACGGGTTCAGGTCTATGGTGTTTGGGGAAAGAGGCAGCTGCGCGAATGCATTTAGCCAGCCTTGAAAAATGCATGTGGGCATGTTTCTTTAGATTCTGCATGGGCCCCGTGAGAATTCCTGCGAAACGTCGAAGATGTTGCTAGACAAAATGTTGCTAGACGTGTTCGGGCTCTAATAGCTCTCCCTCTTTTGCAAACAAAAGCCCCCCCCCCCTTTCCAAACACAATGCTCGCATGATGTGTTTGAAAAAGACCCCCATGCTCTCCACCCCTCATTTGCAAACACAACGTTCGCATGATCAGAAAACATATGCTTTGAAGCAAGCTTGCGCGGTCAAAAAGAGCGCAGGGGCTGGGGGAGTTGGCGGGGGGGGGGGGGCTTGCAACACAATGCGCAGGGAGGTTGGGCAGGCAGCCTTAAAACAGCTACGGGGTTAAGGCAAATCCTGGAAACAGCAGAAGCCACCAGTTGTACACCGCCAGCAGTACTACCACAACTACCACAACTACCCCGGCGGCTACCAAAACATCTCCGCAGAATCTACATCCTGCACCCTTCCCCACTTCTGAGGGCTAGGGGATTAAAAGTGCGGGGAGCAGCCCCCTCACCTGCAAACTCGCATGATGGGTTTGAAAAGCGTGTGCGCCTTCAAAATCCCCCCCATTTGCAAGCACGATGGTCGCATGATGGGTTTCATAACAATGCCTTGAAGCAAGCTTGCGCAGAGCAAGGCAAACTCAGAAAATGCTGCTGTTTACAGTAGTTGCGACCTCTGAGAGCGCAGAAATGTTGCTATTTACACGCAACTATTTACCGTATTTGCAGCCTCTTGAAACCTCAGACATTCTGCTATTTACAGCATTTGCAGCCTCTGAGAACGCAGGAATGCTGCTATACACAGTATTTCTCGCCTCCTTTTCTCTTCCCCCCTTCCCTTCTCCCTTTCCCGTCCGTGCCCTGCATTCACACCTCTAAACCCACCACGATCGAGAAAACCTGTCTGCTTCATTCGATTTGCCCTGGCTGACAGGCGTCAGCCTCAACTCAAAGCCTGAAGCTCTTCCTTCAGGCTGCACTTCCGCGCCACCAGCCAAGCAACAGAGCCAGCATGCTCATGTCATGCAGGAGATTCCCGTGTCACCTGACAAAGGCTTATCAGCATGCTCGCCTCTGGCCTCTCATCAAACGCACCAACCACTAGGTACAGCGTCATGGAGCTTCTAGGGCGGAAAGGACACCCGGTGACACGCGGTGATGCTCATGATGCTCAGGAGCTTGGGGGGCTGCGTGACCGAAAGGAGACAGCGGCTGATGCTCCTGATGCTCACCTCCAGCCTCGTCAATCGCGCCCAGACACTGGAGCAATTGGTGCAGCAAATGTCTGGATGCTCAGGCAGGACTGTCACAGATTAGTACTGAGCTGGTTGGCTCTGTAGAATATGTGAAGAGTTGAGACAGTCGAGACCAACCCGAGTTGTGCCTCAGAGCCTGAAGGTGCCTTCGGGTGCAGAGCTGTTTTATCTCACCCGCATCGACTTCGCATCGACTCCGCAGGACTGGAGTCAGGTGCGGTGCATATGCAGGGGCTGCCGCCCGCCGACATGCTCACAGCGCCTTCAGAACCCAGGCAAAGGTGCGAACGATTGCACAAAGGGGCAGACAAACCCTGTGGTGTTCTGTGTGCCTCGATTGCGAGCTGCCTCAGGGCCAGGACGGTGCTGATCACCACGCCCAACGACACAATGCCGGAGATGGCAGACCGGCGCGTGCTGAGGTGATCCTGTCGAATGCGCAGATGAACAAACTTCCCCCCCTCACGATCATCACTCTTTTTCAGTCTTCTGCCCCCCCCCCCCTTGATTAATTCGGAGAAATGGAATGAATTAACTTCCGCAGAGCACTCGACTCACTTAAATGACCCGGCGCTTGGAAGCTTGCCTTGGCCTCATTAGAGTGCGGAAAGAGGGGACCCCCCTTGAAGTGATTTTACACTGTCTAGCCATGTCTAGAGCGCTTTTATTTAAGCTCTTTCAGGATTTGCTTTGCTTTTACTCTGATTCTCAGCTTCTCTCTCTGTCCTGCAAGTAGTGGACCAAGGACGTTCCCAGGAATGAAGACACCAAGTTGATGGTCCCGTAAAGCAGCATCAGAGACAAGATGACGCGGTCCTTATACGGAGGGAAAAGCAACTAAAGAAATCACGGTTTGCTTGAAGTGCCTCCTGTTCGCGTCTGCGCTTGCTCTGCACTTCGCTGACTGCGCTCTCTCCGAGCCCTGAGATTCAGCCCAGAGGCGGTCAGAAGATACCTCGGACCGCCGGCGCTGCGTTTCGGCTCTGAGCGCTCTCTCTGTCTCTCACTCTCTCCCTCCTGATGATGCGCTCTCTGCTCACATATGACAAGTCATGACTCCAATTGGGGTTGTATAAAAACCCCGTTATGAATCTATTCATCCGTTCTCGGGTTATCGTTTTTTCTTCTTGATTATCGTTTTACAGGGTTTTGTAGAACAACCTACAACTTCATGCCTTAGAACCGAACACGCTTAGTACTAGCTTGGTACTGGAAACGCCGTCCCCGTGAGCCGGCTGGATTTTCGTTGATTTGTAGTACAAGCTTAGTACTGGAACCGCCGTCCCCGTGAGCCGGCTGGATTCTCGTTGATTTGTAGTACTGGAACCGCCGTGCCCGTGAGCCGGCGGGATTTCATTGATTTGTAGTACCAGCTTAATACTGGAACCGCCGTCCCCGTGAGCCGGCGGGATTTTCATTGATTTGTAGTACAAGCTTAGTACTGGAACCGCTGTCCCCGTGAGCCGGCAGGATGTTCGTTGATTTGTGGTACAAGCTTAGTACTAGCTTAGTACTGGAAACACCCTCCCTGTATGCCGGCTGGATTTTCGTTGATTTGTAGTACAAGCTTAGTACTGGAACCGCCGTCCCTGTGAGCCGGCGGGATTTTCATTGATTTGTAGTACCAGCTTAGTACTGGAACCGCCGTCCCCGTGAGCCGGCGGGCTTTTCATTGATTTGTAGTACCAGCTTAATACTGGAACCGCCGTCCCCGTGAGCCGGCGGGACTTTCATTGATTTGTAGTACAAGCTTAGTACTGGAACCGCCGTCCCCGTGAGCCGGCAGGATTTTCGTTGATTTGTAGTACAAGCTTAGTACTAGCTTAGTACTGGAAACGCCCTCCCGTAAGCCGGCTGGATTTTCGTTGATTTGTAGTACAAGCTTAGTACTGGTGTCGCCTGCCTGCCGCGATGCAGCAATCAGGCCGTTTTATAACGTTATCGTTTTTTCTCTTGATTATCGTTTTACGAGTCAGGGGCACTGCCCCAAACGCTGAGGGCAGCTCCTTTCATAAATTGAATGCGCGGGGTTTTTATACAACCCCAATTGGTGTCTGCACGTTGTTGTCAAGCAAAAACTCTCTGCTTGCGGCGGGGAGTCTGAAAGGTTGTCGAGGATGCCGTGAAGATCACACAAGTCGAAGAGGTTGCCACAGCCACAGCAGGCTGGAGTCCCATCAGGAGGAAGTAGGGCGAAAAGATAAGTCCTCAGTTTTCTCCATTTTTGAGTGGTGTAAAAAGTTGCACACATGTTCTGGAAGTCTTACGTATCTTCTCCCTCTCCCCGGGACTCTGAGACGGTCCTCCTCCGATTCCGACGAAACCTCTCCGCAGCGGAACGCAATACGGGTCTGCAGAGTTCACAGAAGCGAAGCCAGAGAGTTGTGCGCCTGCTAGGCCGCCCGTGGTCGCACTCATCACGCTGAATTTCACTATCAAGGAAGATGACCAGTGCTCCTAAGCAGTTGATCGGGCTCCCGAAAGGCAGTCGCAGAGTCAGCCTATTGTCAGACACACACACACACACACTTAGCTGCCAGCATCGGCCAGACTTCGCGCCTTTGCTGACAGGGCTGTGCATGGCCGCTGCGACGCACGGAGAGGAGTGCGCTTGCTCGTTTTTTTTCGCACTCTCGGTCCCCCGGCCACGCAAGCCAGCACGGCGACACAAAAGAGCATTGGGCCAAGGAAGAAGAAAACCTGGCATTTTCGGCTTCGGTAGCTGTTGACGAATCGAAACGCAGACATGGCCTTGATGAAAGTGGCGATCACAGGAGTCTGCATCCAAGAGATCAGAATAGCAGGTTCCAGCCAGAAGAGAGTCGGATGATGGCAGGCCTCGCGACCGAAACGGGAACATCAGACTTGGGCACAACAATGTACAGAAAATAGGAGGTGATGACAAGTGTATGTTCAGTCTCATCGCTGAATGTCAATGTAGCTAGACTCAGAAGGAGCACACCTTGCCCTGATCCGTCTCCGACGCCCTCTGGCACTGTATCGCATGGTGCCGGAAAGCGCTTCCAGTCACCACAACGAAAAGCATCGCCTCTCACAGAATCGACATCCCCGCTTTTTGGAGACTGTCTATTGCTTTTATATAATTTTAAGTTGCCGACTCGTGCCCTCATTTTGCCCCCCCCCCCCCCCCCCCCCTTCCGCTCACTTGGGCGCGAGCAGCTGAGAGGATGACGTCTGTTCTCGTGACAGACTGCACCTGCAGCTTCCATGAGCTTCATCCATCTTCATGACATGACATCACATGTCTACTTAAGTCATGTCGGCTCCTCGCCTGGCTCACACAGCTCACGCTCACTTCTGGCACACTTTCCTGAGTTCACACAAGAAGACGTGCAAACCGTGAAAACCGTGAAAACGCGCGACGCCGCGACGCAGCATGTCCGATCTCCCACCACGGTCTCTCAGGCGTCAGCGGTCTTTACGTGCGCCAGGGAAGCTTTAGGATTCTCTTCCACCGTTTGGACGAAATGTTCTTCTTCGGCGTACCTTTGCGCGGCGCGCCACGTCTAAAGCTGTCTATTTCCCAACACGAATTTTTCTCGCTGTACTCGGCCAATATTGCCCAGAGGTGCTGTTGCCAGGTCGTCCGAAGGATCATGTAGGAGATGGCGACCAAGATGCCCACCAGTGCCAGCAGCACCGCCTAAGGGGGCCAAACTTGCAAAGAGAAGCGCATAAACTGAATAGATCTTAGATTGCTTCGCATGCCTTGTCTGTCATGTGTTGTGTTGTATATCTAGAAGGTGCAACTTCCTTCAATAGCGCAAGTCGTGCAAGGCCCGGGCCCAGGTGGGGACCAGGGAGTTCAAGAGGACGCCCAGGTAGGTCCCAATCAAAGCCGAAGGTACCACCTTGCACTTTAAGAGAAAAAGAGAAAGATAGCGAGAGAGATAGGGAGACAGTCAGAGAGAGAGAGAGAGAGTCCGTCTTGTATCGGCTCCACACAAACAGCGCTTTTAAAAACTTTCGCCGCCCTTTGAAGCCCTCACCGCCCAAATTACCTGAGGAGCCTTCTCTGTCACTGCCGCACACTCTGTCTCGCGTGCGCAAGCAACCGTAACATCGCAATCAGGCTTTGGAAGAGCTGCAGAGATTGCTGGCGACTGCGCCGTCCGCGACTTGTTTGCATGGCTTAACTTCAAACTTTCTTACACTTTTTACACTTTGAGGAAGGACATTTGGAATGACAGCCAGGATCCGGGCCAGCCGGCAGACATTGTAGTCAATCAGCGGATCGCTGCTGCTGGTAGCTTTCCTTCAAGCTACAATCCGCAAATTTGGCCCTGTACCATGTTTGCCCTATGTTGCCCTATAGCTGTCCTCAAGTTCAGGAAGAGCGAGGAGATGGATCCAATGAAAACGACGGCTTTGGAGAGCGGGACAGCGTCCCGAACGGACAAACCTAAGAGGCACTCTGAGAGTTGGCCCAGCTACTGGATGTGCCCTCGCCCAAATCTCGAAATGTGGCGCAACAAATTCTGCTGAGCTCTCACGGACTGCCATGGTTTTGCAGCGAGACTTTCGTGGGTATCTTTATTTCGGTGGCCTTTTCTGTCCCCTGTCCCGGCCTCCAGCGACCATCAGAACTGTCACATATATTCCTGAGCCCAGGCCAGGCAGTGGGCCCTTCTTTGCAGCTACAGCCATCACCGTCCTCCACCACCAATGCCCCCAGCAGCGCAAAGGATACCCGCCGCAGCCATCACGAAGCCACAGTTCCAAGCCTTGACCAGAGCTCGATCCGCCAAAGAGCGAAAGATCCGCATTCCACACGTTCTGACACATTGCATACGCTCGCCAGTTCCTATCAGTTCCTATATGTACCTATGCTCTCCGACTCTAAATGGTGCCTCGTTTGTCCGAAGTGCATCCGCGTCGAACACCTCAGCAAAACAGCAAAAGCATATGCACAGACAGCCACGGACAGCATCGCGGACGGCTGAAGTTTCGAGGGAAGCACCCAGAACGGCCGAGCGGGGCCCTGAAAAGGAGAAGAATTTCCAACATTTTCCAACCTTCCCCGACTTGAAACACTTGAAACACGACTTGCGTCGGCTCCTCGTCGTGCTCGTTCTCTGCCGGCTGAGCCATGAACTGCTGCGCCTGTCTTGGCGAAAACTGTCTCCAGCATCCTTCACCCCATCATGACATCCCCCAAAACAGGCACGTGTTTGCAGGGTTGCAGGGTGTCTTGTGATGCGGAATTCCTTAAAGGAGTGGCTAAGTGCACGTGGACCTCCTTGGGATCGGCCTCGAGCTTTGCAACGAGAGCCTCTGCAAGGCAAAACGTCGCGATCCTCCAAGCCCAATCCCTCCGCATCTGCCCCATCTTAGACATGTCTGCCATTCTATACCTATTATATATATATATATATGCTACCCCCCCCCCCCCATGCGCCCACGCTTCAGCATGGTTTCCAGAAAATATACTAGGTTCCGCCCTGCGCGGTGGCTTTTAAAGGGGGGAGGGACTCCCATAAAAACTCCAGCAGAAGTGACCTGAACAATTTGCTCGAGATTGTGGATTGCATGCCATGAATTTAATAGAAATCCTATGCATGTGAATAGCGTTCCTATCAAATTAATGTGGTTCATAGGATTCAGTAAATCTTATTAAAATGAAAAGGAAACCCTTTAACATGAATGAGAACCCTTAATTCGATTAAATTCTATGGGAACCCCATTCAAATGACAGAATCCTATTTAAAATTGATAGGAATCATATTACATTTGTAGGAGCCTTATTAAAATAATTCGCCTCGGCTTCCTGCCGAGAAGCGTCTGGAACAAGCAGACCCGGATCGGGCCTCCTCCCCCCTAACCCAATTTTTTCCCATGCAAAATTTTCTGACGCCACCCCCCCCCCCCCCCCCCCGCCCTGTTCGACCCCCCCCAATCGCTTGCCCCACCCCCCCCCCCCCCCCGCCCCCCCACCCACCCCCCCCCCCACCCCCCCCCCCCCCCCCCCCCCCCCCCCACCCCCCCCACCCCCCCCCCCCAAGAGGGCCCCTACTAAAATTAATAGGAACCAATGGGACTGCTATAAAAAAAGAGTGTGAACCCTTAAAGAATGGGAGTCCCACTGAATTAATATGAGCCTAATCCCTTTCAAACGAATGAGATCCCTATTAAACATTGATACGAATCCCATTAACATGAGTAAGAGCCTGAAACTGAGAGGAATCTTATTGCAGTAGTGGGAGCCTTATAAAAACAATCAGGAACCCTATGAAACTTTATTTGCATCCATGAAATAAATAGGAATCTTTCATTGAATTCATAGGAATCAAAGTTTCATAGGGTTCCTAATTTTCTAATAAGGCTCCTACTAATGTAATAAGATTCCTATCAATTTTCGGGTTCTTATTCATGTTAATGCGGTTCGTATTAATTTAATAGGGATCTCATTCGTTTGAAAGGGATTCCTATTGGTTTAGGCTCATATTCATTTAGTAGGCTTCCTATTCATTCTTGTTAAAGCAATCTTACTTTTTCATAGGAGTCCTATTAATTCCTAATCTTAGTAAGAATCCTTCTCATTTTAGTATGGTTCTTATGACTTACCACCGCGTTCTTTTTGATTTGTTAAGGTTCATTCTAATAGGCTTCCAATTAGCTTTTATCCGAAAACAATTTGATAGATTGGAATCCTATAAAAATATAGAGGAATCCTCTATTGAATTCATAGGAATCCTGCCAATATTTTTCGGAAAAGTTAATAGGAAGTGTGCACATGATGCTCGTCGTAGCATCAGGCATGCCGTGAAACATTAGAGTTTAGTTGCGAAAACGCTGCACTGTCCCAAAAAAACAAGCTTTTAATGCCAAAAAGTGCAAAAATGCTGCACTGTCCAAAAAGAACAATCTTGTTAAGGCAAAAAGTGCAAAAATTCTGTACTGTCCCAAAAAAACAAAAAAACCAAAGTTTGGAGACCTTGCGCTCCTCCAGGGCCTGGAGGTCTCCAAACTTAGGTTTTTTTTGGTTTTTTTTGGACAGTACAGCATTTTTGCAGTTTTTGGCCTAAAAGCCTTGGTTTTTTTGTGACAGTACAGCGTTTTTGCAGTCCCAGGCCTCGAAAGTGCTGTACTGTCCCAAAAAAAACCTATCTTTTTAAGGCAAAAAGTGCGGAAATGCTGTACTGTCCCAAAAAATCAAAAAAAAACAAATCCAGGGCCTGGAGGTCTCCAAACTTTGGTTTTTTTGTTTTTTTTTTGGACAGTACAGCATTTTTGCAGTTTTTGGCCTAGAAACATTGGTTTTTTTGGGCGTTTTTGCAGTCCCGGGGCTCGAAAGTGTCCCAAAAAAAACAACCTTTCTAAGGCAAATTTGCAGCTTTTAAACCTTGGTTTTTTTGTGACAGTACAGCGTTTTTGCAGTCCCAGGCCTCGAAAGTGCTGTACTGTCCCAAAAAACCAATCTTTTTAAGGCAAAAAGTGCGGAAATGCTGTACTGTCCCAAAAAATCCAAAAAACAAAGTTTGGAGACCTTGGGCTCCTCCAAGGGCCTGGAGGTCTCGAAACTTTGGTTTTTTTCGTTCTTTTGGGACAGCGCAGCATTTTTGCTTGTTTTCGCGTAAAAGGATTGGCTTTTTTGGGACAGCACAGCGGTTTTGCATTTTTGGGCCTAAAACATTGGCACAGTAGAGCGCTTTCGTGCTCGCTGCCTTAGGAGGCTTCGAAATCCTAAGCCTCTGAACCCTACCATGACACCTGAGAGGAAAAGTGTGGGCATATGGGGGGGGTACCATATATATACATATATATGGCACCCCCCCCCCCTCCCCAAAACCCACGGTTCCATATGCTCTTCCCTGCAGTCCGACAGATCGGCCTGCCAGTTTGGTCACGCTGCCAGTTTGGTCATGGTAGAATTTTATTACTTCATTACATATTTCCCCAATTTCACTTATTTGTCTAATGTAATTAATTTCATGACTTAATGAATTTCGTTGATTCCAAAAAGCTTAATTCACATAACTTGGTCCACTCAGCAGTTGCTCGAGCGAGTGCTCAAACAGAAGTGACCTGAACAATTTGCTTGAGATCGTGGATTGCTATTAATTTTAAAAAGATTGCTGTTAGTTTTGCTTGGGTTCGTTTTAAATTTGATCGGTTTCATGCGGTTCGTATGAATTCAATAAGAATCCTATTTAAACCAATAGGAACCCCATTAGAATGAATGAGAACCCTATTGAAATTAATGCGAATCCTTTTTTAAAAAACTTAATAAGAATCCTAGGACCCTTTAAAACAATAAGAGTCGTTCTGTGAAATTATTTTAAACCTTATTAAAACTTTTAGTTCATAGGATTGCAATTACAATGACTAAGAAATACAATAAAATTTCTTGGAGCCCAACTGAAATGAATAGGGAACAGGATTCAAAAAATAATAGGAGCACTGTTGAATCTAGCAGGAATCCTATGAAAACAATTAGGAATCCTTTTAAATTAATGAGAAACCGTGATGAAATGAATACGAAGCCTATTCAAATATATCAGCAGCCTATTTACATGAGTAGGAAGCTTATTATAAAGCAAAAGGAATCCAATTCGAAATTGTACGACATCTGATTAATTGGAATAAGAAGCCGATGAAAATTCATAGGAATATGTTTAAAGTTTGTTACGAAGTTTTTGTTTTAAAAATTGTTAGGCTTTCCTTTAAAATACTAGGAATAAGAAAGAATGCTATTAAAAGTACTAAGAATCGTACGCAAACTACTTGGAATCTGATTAATATGAATAGGAATCAATATTAAACCCATTAAAGTTTACAGGCACCCTTTAATTAGCATCCTTTACATTTTAATACGAACTCCAGTAAACAAATACAGGAATCATATGTAAAAACAATTTGAACGCTAGTAAAATTGTTCGGAATCTTATTAATTAATTTAATAAGAACTCCCATTCAAGTGAACAGGAGTGTTATGAAATTGAATAAGAGTCGCTAATTCGAAAATGCAATACTAAACACTTGACTTGCGTGCGTATATATGTGTTTCCGTTGTTTATACTTGTGCTTTTCTTTTTTTCTTTATGTTTTGGAACTGCCATAATTCCAGAATCCCAGAATTCCAGAACTCCAGATTTTTTGGGGCCCCCAGTTCCAGAATTCCAGATTTTTTTGGTGCCCCCAGTTCCAGAATTCCAGATTTTTTCAGACACCTAGTTCCAGAACTCCAGATTCTGGAATTCTGGAACGGGGCCTCTCAGAAATCTGGAATTCTGGAACTGGGGGTCTCAAAAGAATATGGAATTCCAGAACTCTGGAATTCTGGAACTGGGGGCCTCTGAAAAATCTGGAACTAGAAGAGGGATGGATCGATTTGCCGTGCGTCGACTCCATGCACTTGACTCTTTGCAGTCGAACTGTATGCACTTGCAGAAGTGTATGCACTTATATGGTTGCATAATGTTGCATATTCACTTGTATACTGCACTTGTATACTGCGCGTGCTATGCACTGGAACTGCATAGCATTCAAGTGTGCTGACTTGAACGCCATGCACTTGTGGTCAACTGTATACACTTCATCGGCATTGAAGACAACGCCGAGCTCCAGTGGCTGGTCGCAATTCGAGTCCCAACAAAATTGCGAGGGTTTCGTAACCTCGGACGAACTCGAGCCCCGCGATATTTGCGAGGTTTTCGAGGAATTCGAGTCCCACGATATTTGCGAGGTTTTCGAGGCCCCGGAATTCGAGTCCCACGATATATACGAGGTTTTCGAGGCCCCGCAATTCGAGCCCCACGATATTTGCGAGATTTTCGAGGAATTCGAGTCCCGCGACGTTTGCGAGGGTTTCGACATCCCGGAAGTCGAGCCCCACGATATTTGCGATGGTTTCGACATCCCGGAATTCGAGTCCCACAATATTTGCGAGGTTTTCGAAGCGCCGGAATTCGAGTCCCACGAAATTTGCGAGGTTTTCGATGAATTCGAGTCCCACGATATTTGCGACGGTTTCGACATCCCGGAATTCGAGTCCCACGATATTTGCGAGGGTTTCGGGGAATTCGAGCCCCGCGATATTTGAAATGGTTTCGACATCCCGGAATTCGAGTCCCACGATATTTGCGAGCTTTTTCGACATCCCGGAATCGAGTCCCACGATGTTTGCGAGGGTTTCGACATCCCGGAATTCGAGCCCCACGATATTTGCGAGGTTTTCGCGCACGCGGAATTCCGCTTCCATGCTGTTTGCGAGGTTTTGAAGCATGCGGAATTCCGCTTCCATGCTATTTGCGAGGTTTTCAAGCATGCGGAATTCCGCTTCCACGCTATTGGCGGCGTACTACGTCTGCGCTACAAAAGGTCGACTTTCCAGCCACTGAAGCTCCGGGCGTGCGCGGCGTACTACATTTGTACTACAAAAATCGACTTTCCAGCCACGGAAGCTCCGGGCATCACCGGCGTACTGCGTCTGTGCTACAAAAGGTCGAGTTTCCAGCCACGGAAGCTCCGAGCGTCCGCTGCGTGCTACTTTTGTACTACAAAACTGGAGGCGTACTACATTTGGACTAGAAAAGTCGACTTTCCAGCCACGGAAGTTTTGGGTGTCCCCGGCGTACTACATCTGTCTACAGAGTCGACTTTCCAGCCACGACGGAAGCTCCGGGCGTCCGCGGCGTACTACATTTCTACTACACAAGTCGACTTTCCAGCCACGGAAGTCCCCGGCGCACTACCTCTGTACTACAGAAAACGCAAAACACTACGGTTTCGGTCCCGCGACCACGCGAAAACCCGCAGAGGGGTTACGTTTGTATGTCAAGAAACGCAAAAGCACGACGGTTTTGGCACCGCGCCAACGCCGAAACCCGCAGAGGGGTTACGTTTGTATGTCGAAAAACGCAAAAACACGACGGTGTTGGCACCGCGCCAACGCCGAAATCCGCAGAGGGTTGTCTGCGCCCACGGAAAAAAGTACCAAAAACGACGGTGTTAGCACCGCGACCCGGCGATTAGAGGGTTGTCCGCGCGCAGAAAGAAACGCAAAAAAACGACGGTTTTAGCACCGCGACCACGCCGAAACCCGCAGAGGGTTGTCCGCGGCCAGAAAGAAACGTAAAACAACGACGGTTTTGGCACCGCGAGTATGCCGAAACCCGCAGAGGGTTGCAATCCCGATTGACGGCGTCAACCCACCCCGCCGCCTTAAAAAGAGTAATTTTAATTAAGAAATGTAGGACTGGGTACGAAGGTCTACTAGAGTCTATGAAAATCTCGCAAAATCCATTACGTTGTACTAAAGTGTACTAAAATCTCGTGAATTCTACTCTATGCACTTCACTCTTGCACTTCACTCTATGCACTTCACTCTGTGCACTTCACTCTATGCACTTAACTCTATGCACTTGACTCTATGCAAATCACTCTATGTACTTAACTCTATGCACTTCACTCTATGCTTTCACTCTATGCACTTGACTCTATGCACTTGACTCTACGCATTTCACTCTATGTACCTCACTCTACGCACTTGACTCTATGCGCTTGACTCTATGCACTTGACTCTACGCGCTTGCCTCTATGCACTTCACTCTATGTACCTAACTCTATGCACTTGACTCTATGCGCTTGACTCTATGCACTTCACTCTATGCGCTTCACTCTATGCACTTGACTCTATGCACTTCACTCTACGCACTTCACTCTACGCACTTCACTCTACGCACTTCACTCTATGCACTTCACTCTATGTTGTTGGGTCAGAGGGCTCCGCACGGAAGAGCCCTTCGCGATGCTTTCGGGAATTCTGGAATTCTGTAATTAGGGGTCTCAGAAAAAATCTGGATTTTCTGGAATTCTGGAATTGAGGGTCTCTGGGGAGAAGTTTTCATAGTGTACAAGAGGAAAACATGGTTTTAAGGGTGGGGGTAGCAAATATAGAAAAAAAATATATGTATATGCTCAATATCTTCATATGTACCAGTATCTACGTCAGAGCTTACACCTAATTATCTTTATCTAAACCCCCCCTCTCTCCGACTTAAGACAGAGTCTCAAACTCTCAGTCCCCGCCTGTGGAGGCTTCACAGTCACGGCCACTCCAAGGGTCGCGAAGAGATACAGACTGAACCGCACCATTGACCTTACAAGTTGACAAGACTTAAATCGCGAGCAAGAAGCTGTATTCTTGTCAGCTCGGCGCTCTCTTTCTTTTGCGGGGCTTGGGGGGTGAACCTCCTGCGCAGCGCGCGCACCCCAATTTCGGGCGGTCTTGGCGAAGTCCATGGAGGAGTCATCCCCCGCCACCAATACCCATGCTGAAGCCCTGCTCTCCACTGGTTTCCTAGTGATCTCCCCCGCCGTGTGTTACTGGACCTGTGCTGCTCCACTGAAGAGCTGCCCGCCTAGCACACCTGGCCCTTATCCCTCAACTCCCAAGCCTGGTGCACTCACTGCCTGTCCTGAAGGTCGAGGGAACAATCAGAAACCAGAACGGTTGAATCAGAAACCAGAACGGTTGAATCAGAAACCAGACCTGAATCAGATACCGAAACGGGATAATCAGAAACCAAGCTTGAATCAGAAACCAGGACGGCTGAATCAAAAACTGAAACGGGAAATTCGGAAACCAGGAAACGGATGTTTCAGAAACTGGCGAACGGCTGATTCGGAAACTGGCAACGGTTGAATTCGGAAACTGACAAACGGCTGATTCGGAAACTGGCACACAGCTGATTCGGAAACTGGCAAACGGCTGATTCGGAAACTGGTGAACGGCTGATTCGGAAACTGGCAAACGTCTGATTCGGAAACCGGTGAACGGCTGATTCGGAAACCGGAGGGTTTAGGGCTTAGGGTGTCTTCAGAGTGAGCAGCAGGTTCAGGACTGGCTTGCCCACCCCTACCGCCCGGAGTTCAAGATAGTACAGATACGGTTTCCACACAGCCCAAAAACCCACGGTACTGTATATCATCTGCACAGCAAAACACAAAACAGTTATGAGAAGCATGTTTCAATGTGTAGAGGTTGCTGATCATCATCAGCATCATTATGATGATGATGGTGGTGATGGTGATGATGGTGATGATGATGAGGACGAGGATAATGACGCTTTCAAGAAATCGGAGGTTTATCAGCATCCGACTTGAAGTTCGAGATTGCTTTCACCTCTGACGTTGGCTGGGCGCAGGCCCAACCGACCCAGCGCCACCTGCGACTGGCTACGGGGGAGCTCCGACTTGAAGTTCGAGATTGCTTTCACCTCTGATGTTGCCAGCGCCAGCTGCGACTGGCTACGGGGGAGCTCCTACTTGAAGTTCGAGATTGCTTTCACCTCTGATGTTGGCTGGGTGCAGGCCAACCGATCCAGCGCCGCCTGCGATTGGCTACGGGGGGAGCTCCGACTTGAAGTTCGAGATTGCTTTCGCCTCTGATGTTGGCTGGGCGCAGGCCCAACCGACCCAGTGCCACCTGCGACTGGGTACGGGGGGTTCGAGACTGCGTTCACCTCTGATGTTGCCAGCACCAGCTGCGACTGGCTACGGGGGAGCTCCGACTTGAAGTTCGAGATTGCTTTCACCTCTGATGTTGCCAGCGCCAGCTGCGACTGGCTACGGGGGAGCTCCTACTTGAAGTTCGAGATTGCTTTCACCTCTGATGTTGGCTGGGTGCAGGCCAACCGATCCAGCGCCGCCTGCGATTGGCTACGGGGGGAGCTCCGACTTGAAGTTCGAGATTGCTTTCGCCTCTGATGTTGGCTGGGCGCAGGCCCAACCGACCCAGTGCCACCTGCGACTGGGTACGGGGGGTTCGAGACTGCGTTCACCTCTGATGTTGCCAGCACCAGCTGCGACTGGCTACGGGGGAGCTCCTACTTGAAGTTCGAGATTGCTTTCACCTCTGATGTTGGCTGGGTGCCACCTGCGATTGGCTACGGGGGTTCGAGACTGCGTTCACCTCTGATGTTGCCAGCGCCAGCTGCGACTGGCTACGGGGGAGCTCCTGCTGGAAGTTCGAGATTGCTTTCCCTCTGATGTTGGCTGGGTGCAAGTTCGAGATTGTTCTTACCTCTGGCGTTGGCTGGGTGCAGGCCCAACCGACCCACCTGCGACTGGGTACGGGGGAGCTCCGACTTGAAGTTCGAGATTGCTTTCGCCTCTGATCTTGGCTGGGCGCAGGCCCAACCGACCCAGTGCCACCTGCGATTGGCTACGGGGGAGCTCCGACTTGAAGTTCGAGATTGCTTTCACCTCTTCTGATGTTGGCTGGGTGCGCAACAGTCGCCAGGCTTCTGACGGTAGCCACGCGGCCACGTCAAGCAGACGCTCACACGAGTAGCCGCGCCGACTGACACTCTGTCTTCGCGGAAGAAGAAGCGTTTTCGGAAGTTGTGGGGCGCCGTTTTCGGGGCGCGTGCCGGAAGCTTTTCAGGCATGAGCTTGTCGTGACATTCGTTAGCTGTGCCCGACATCTGTGATCGCTGGGACAGCTGCTTCCTAACAGTTGGCAGCTGTGGTCCGGAACGACCGCGTTTGTTTTCGACGCTCTAAATTCTCTGAAAAGACGAAAGAGACTGAGGACCCAAAGAATAAGTTCCCGAATGACCGCGCCTGTTTTGGAGGCCCCTCAAGCCCTCAAAGCCTATGCAAGGACTCGAGAGCCTGAAAGGTCCAAATGTTTCGTTCTGGAGTGACCGCGTTTTGAAGGCCCCCGAAGCTCTGGAAAGACTCGAGAGACTGAAGATCGTTGCGCAGAATAAGTGCCCGAATGACCGCGCCTAATTCGGGGGGAGCTGTCAGAGCACTTCGGTAGAGGCAAGGGGGGGAGGTGGGGGTCGTCGCCAGAGGCAGGTATAGTCTTGAACAGTCTGCGTACAGGCATCCACAACGAGCCGACCCCGCCACGCATTGTGGGCGGGAGGGAGGGTTTAGGGTTTAGGGGGTAGGGTTTAGGGTTTAGGGTTTAGGGTTTAGGGTTTAGGGTTTAGGGTTTAGGGTTTAGGGTTTAGGGTTTAGGGTTTAGGGTTTAGGGTTTAGGGTTTAGGGTTTAGGGTTTAGGGTTTAGGGGTTAGGGTTTAGGGGGTAGGGTTTAGGGTAGGGTGTAGGGTTTAGGGTTTAGGGTTTCAGGGTTTAGGGTCTACAGGGTTCAGGGTTGAGGGTTTAAGTCTTAGGGCTGATTCGGAAACTTGCAAATGGCTGCTTCGGCAACCGGGCAAAGCAGTTTCTGACACGGGCTGGCCACCTGCACGCGACTGCCCCCACCGCGTTTCTGAAAAGCAGTTTCTGACATGGGCTGGCCGCCTGCACGCACTCCCCCCCACCGCCCCACCCCCGCACCCCCCCCCCCCACCCCCACCCCAGCGCGTTTCTGAAAAGCAGGTTCTGACATGGGCTGGCCACCTGCACGCGACTGCCCCCCGCCCCACCCCCCACCCCCCACCGCGTTTCTGAAAAGCAGTTTCTGTGGCCACTTGCACGTGACTGCTCCCCCACCCCCCCTACCGCGTTTCTGATCCGCAGTTTCTGACTCGCAGTTTCTGATTCGCGTGGGTTTCTGACGCGCAGTTTCTGACTCGCAGTTTCTCATTCGCGTGGGTTTCTGATGCGCAGGTTTCTGACGCGCAGTTTCTGATTCGCGCTGGTTTCTGATGCGCAGTTTCTGATTCGCGCTGGTTTCTGACGCGCAGTTTCTGATTCGCGCTGGTTTCTGATGCGCAGTTGCTGATGCGCGCCAGTTTCTGATGCGGAGTTTCTGATGCGTGGCCGGTTTCTGATGCGCAGTTTCTGATTCGCGGGCCGGTTTCTGATTTTCTTGTTGTTCCTGTCCTGAAACCCTGCCTTGGACCAGCGTGGGCTCTCTCTCTCTCTCTCTTCCCTCCTTCCTTCCTTCTTTCCTTCCTTGCTTCCTCCTTCCTTCCTTCCTTCCAGCGCCCAGGCCCCCCTCCCCCAGGTGAAGGGGGCCGCCTGAAGGCGACTCTCTCTTCTTCTTCTTCCTCTTCTTCTTCTTCTGCAGGGCATGGGGGGCCCAGGGGACCCCTCGCGCCTAGGCGCGCCCATCGCACGTCCATCGTGAAACGGTAAAGAAAGTCGGGGAAACATACATAACATCGTACAAAGGCTACAGGAGAGGATTCCCCCCCCATAGTAGTTGTTTCACCCGTGCCAACTAACCTCACAGTGATGTTTCCCTCTTTAGCAGCCTGGGGAAAAACATGCAGGTCCCTATCTCATGTGGCCCCGCCCCGAATTATGCCCCAGCTGCATAGTTTAGATTCCCCTTCCAGAGATCGATGGAAAGTGCTCACGGAGTTTGCCTGGAGTTACATATCAGTTCCCCTCCCCTCACCCATGCAAAGCTGGACACCAGCAAAGTATCTCTCTCTCTCTCTCTCTCCCACACGCGTGGCCCCCCCCCCGAAGAGGAGAGCCGCCCCAAGGGGCGCGCAGAGTCCACGGTCTGTTGGTGAAATTTGTAGACACGTCCCCCCCGGCGCCAACAGGATTAGTCCAAGTATCTTCTTCTTCTTCTTCTTCTTCTTCTTCTTCTTCTTCTTCTTCTTCTTCTTCTTCTTCTTCTGCAGGGCTTGGGGGAGAACCCCCGCGCACCAGGCGCGCCCGGAGGTGAGTCAGGTCTGGGTGAAGTGTGACGATGGGCTCCTGCAGTTGGGCCTTGCTGTGCTGTTCGGTTCCCCGGGCTCATTAGCCCGTGGGCGGCCCCCACGGTCCCATCGGTCCAAGTATCTCTCTCTCTCTCTCTCTCCCTCCCTCCTGCACGCATAGACACCCCCGAAGGGAAGGCTGCCCCAAGGGGCGCGCGACGTCCAAGGGTCAGTCTGAACTCTCTCTCTCTCTCTCTCTCTTTCTCTGTGTCTTTGTCTCTTCGTTAGTGCCAATGCCACATGCGATCTGGCACATGATTTTTTGTGCCCTGCACGTGTTACATGGCCCACCTTGAGGGTGGCAGAGGTCGTGTCCCTCTCTTTTTTCGCTAGCCTGAGCCCAGAGCCAAAAACTTCAAAGACATCTACACAAGTGACGGGATTTCATGTCGTGTGTGAAGCACAAAGGGAGCGCTCTTTCTTGGCTCCGCTGAGCGTGGAGCAGAGACGGCCCGCGCAGCAGGCGGTTCCAAGTACTTCACAACATCGTAGCCTCTGGATGGCCCCATGTCGAGCCATAGCAGCTGCAAGTTATGAGAAAACTTGAAGGAACTCTGCTGCGTCTCCGAGCATTTTCATACATCTATGGCATTATAAGCCAACGAAACACATTGCCCAAGCTCGTTGCAAGCACCGAAAGACCCTCAATCTGCCACTGGCATCAAGTGTAAACTTGGTAGACGCACACACACACACACACATTTACTTGTTCTCTTCTTTTTCTCAGTCTTCTTCTTCTGCTGGGCATGAGGAGACCCTGGGTTCCCCCCGCGCACCAAGGGGCGCCCGAGTGCGAGATCCAGGTGAAAACATGTTTGGGGATTGCCGTGTTGGTTTTCCCCGTCGGACGTAACACTAACGATTTCCTGCTTCCCCAGGGTTTACTTGGTGGGTTAGCAGGGCGGCCAAGCTTTGGGGTTTTTTCTCTGTCTCTCTCTCTTTCTCTCTTTCTCTTTCTCTCTCAGTCTCTCTCTGGGTCTCTTTCTTGGGCAGACACAATGCAGTTGCCGACTGCGTAGGGCGATCCAGGTCGAACTACGAGCTGCTTCTCAGCAAGCCGAGGGTCGCATCTCCAGAAGTGCCAAGGGGGTGCCTCCACGCCATCCCGACTCATCCCGACCCCGGCTCTTTCCGCTTCCCCATCGGTGGCAAGGTGGCGAGGAGGCGACGGCAAGTGTGACTCCAGTCCGGTGCATGTGAGCCGGACACAAACTGGAGTGGGTCCAGCCCGGACCAACGAACACCACTGGTCGGGCTCTCTCTCAATACTACGACCATAGAAGATCATACTGTAGTTGACTAACTTACTATATAAGCAGCAGCTAGGGATGGATTTAGGATTACGCAGGGATTAGTTGGCATATCGCGATGTAAGGCAGGCTCACCCCACGCGCATCTTTAAGGCGACATGTTGGGCCGGAGGGATCCTTCTGTTTGACACCCCCTGAGCTTTGCAGGCTTCCAGATCGCCCAAATCGGAGCTTTTGGTTCAGACAGGTCTTAGTTCTGCTCCTCGGCCTCCTCGGCCACCTCTGCGGCCTACTGCTTTTCTCGCTCCTCCCGCCCGGGCCTCACCTTTCGCTGGTTCGTTGGCAGAAGACCACCTGATCTCAAAAGCATGCGTGCGACAGATTGTGGCTTGCGAGAAGAACTCACGCTCAAAACCGGCACATTAACAGAGTCTGCTACGACGGAGCAAGAGATTGCCGTTAGCACCTCCCTCAAACGTAAGCCGAGCAGAGCCACCCTCTGCCACACGAAGTTTTGTGTCTTGTTGTTGTTTTGGTGGGGGGAGGGGGGTGGGGGCAGCTCAACACACACTTGGTGCATCTTGGTGCTATGCCTTTTAAATCAACACCGCAGATTGGAGTCCGTAAGTGGTTTGCATGCGAAATGGCGTGCGTTTCTAGGTCTGCAGACCTTTGGGCAACTGCAAGCAAGGTGTGGGAGAGGCGTGGGCGTATGCCAAAACGGACGCATCACAAGAGAATACAGACAGCAGCTAAAATCGTTTGCGAATACAGGTGGCAGCTGGCACTTTTGCGACACCTCTGAGCTGGTAACAGTACGGCCACCCCTGTAACTGCGCGCCTGCACCTGCGAGTTAGTGGTGGAGCAACGACATCATGAGCAATCTGTACAAGCTCATGCTTTGCAGTACATCCTACAGTTTCAGAAGGTGAAGAAGAAGAATATCGAAAAGGTGTGCCTTCCGCCATTCTCAGCCAATTTTTTTGGCAGTATATTTTGCTGTCGGCACTCTTAAGCCGCCACTTGACCATGATCAAGCACCGCCCAGCTGCAGACTGGCTCCAAGGCCAAGGTGGGATGCTGCACCACAGCCACGATACCGCTGTTGAAGCTCATCCTGAAGTTCTTCTTCGTTTGGAAGTCTTTGTAAAGCACTGGGGCCTGCGAGAGACTGGTGGGGAAGTGCGTCCATTTCACTGCGCAGCCCGCTGTTGGACTCGGGCCCCTGAAACCACCCCTCCAGCTCTTGGCTTCGTCAGTATTCGCATTCAACTTGCCCATGTCATCTAGACCGTGCCCTTTAGCAGCTAAGCCCTGTTCGTAATTTGTGCGCCACGCGCCGATGCTCCGATTTGGGCGGCCGCCTTCGAGATACGGGAACAGTATCTGCAGCCAACCCGTTGCGAAGCCATTCCACGAGCCGCTTGCGCCATACATGTTGCAAACGCTGTTCCAGAACACCAGGTCCGGCTGCCCTTTGGTAGCACTGCAGAATTGGTCGAGCAGTGGCAAGAGCTCATCGAGCCACGCCTCGAGCCCCGCAAATCGCTTTAGCAAAACCTCGGCCTTGCCACGAACTGAGAGCCAATCCTCCTCAGTGCCTGCCAACTCAATCCAAGGAATCCCGCACCCACAACACATGACGTACTCAAAGTAGCTCTGGACCGAATCCATGATGGCGATCTCAGAGCAAATCTTCGTGACTGAGTCGGTGGTGGAAAAATCGCTCCTCATGGTTGCTAAGAACTTCTCGCCGATGAAACTGCCGATCTGCTCCGTGAACTCGGGGAACACCGTGGTCCAGTCGTTCCTGGCCGAGCCCTTCACGAAGTCTGGACGTAACACCGCAAGTTGCTGCTTTCCCTCGAACTGAATCTCGAAAGATTTCCTGTGCGTCTCCGGGTCCTGTCTAACATGCGCCGCTAAGCCTTGCACAATGGTGAGCCAGATCACATCTGGGCTCAGGCGTAAGGGATAATGTTCATAGAACGCCATCCGCACAGCAGCTGCAAGCATGTTGTGCTGTGTAAAGTCACTCTGCACAACATTCAACCTGTGTGGTGCTGCAACTCCCTCGGGCCCATAACTGAAGAAGTGGACTGGTCCGCACGCCTCAATGCCGCACGTGGGGAGGCCGCTGCTGCCTTCCTTCCCTCCTTCCCTAAGCTCCCTGGACTTGTGTGGTCTTTTGTCCAAGCGCGCCTTCCCATCATTCCCATCCTCTTCTTTTCGCAGGACCTTCATCCACTCGGAACGGAGGCTCCCAGAAGGTGCCCCAAAGCCTGAGTCGCCGCAGTCACCTGTGTCGCCCGAATCCTGTGCCTTCTCTGGCAACCGGCGGCCTACAGTCACATCAGTACGGACAGTGAAGCGTACAGCGACCCCTTGTTCTGGACTCGTCTCTATCGCGTGCAGACCCGTCGCAGGCACCGGGTCTGACATTGGCACGGGCACTACCACTTCTGCGGAGGAGTGGTCCTTCGGTTTCTGACCAGCGCCATGGCACAGAGTTGTCAACAGGGTGAGCATCCTTTCCGAGTGCACACTACAACCACATGGCACTTCTTGAAAAGCGACTACAGCGACGAAAGCGCATCTCAGTACACCAGTAAAGCAAGCACCTCCTGTATCACCCTCTCTGGACTGTTTCTTCTTGTATAATCGGATGAGGACTCTGTGACTGTGCTTTCTGGACCCTTCTCTATGGACCTCTCATGGACCCTTCAGCCCCCTGCGAGCCTGTACCGCACCCGTACCTCCATCGACCGGCCTCGGACGGGCCCTGCATATGGAACCCCCTCCATCTGACCCTGCTCTCAGCTTTTAACTGTTGGGAAAGCCGCAGCATGGAGCTACAAAATGAACAATTCAATTCCACATGAGGTCTCAGCAGATGGGGTTTCTTGTCTCCGCTCCTCTGTGCTCTAGGCCCCATCTCTACTCTCCATTCCTGTTTATAAACAATGGTATAAAAACATACATCCTTCCCACTAGCAGGCAGAGACATGTCAAGCAGCCCAGGCACCAAATGCTGAGCTGTGAAGTTGGCACCGCCTTCTTTTTCATCGGAGAAGCAGAAGAAAGCAGGTACCGCAGGCCTCGTCTGGCTGTGCATTCCTTCGGCTATGTTCCGTCACTGCTACATGCTTGAGGACTTTGTGCTCAAACTCGGTTCAAATGTGAAGTCTGCTAGGCAGATGTCATGAGCGCTCCACCGACAAAGGTTCTACGAGTCTACGAGAGCCACAATGAGCCAGTTGTGAGTGGACAATCACCTTGCTCTGCAATCGCATCTTGTCCGCAAATCCCCAGCGCAAGAAAGCCATTTCGTTAAACCACCTCCGCCGGGCCCCATCCCCGACACTGTGGATATATGCTCATGCTCTTGCTGATCCGCCCATCCTGACTGGTAACGGGTTGTGGTGGGAAAGTTGTCCCCTTTTTGCGACCTGTGTGAACTGTTCTGTGGACTCAGTGGAGCACCGGGGGGTGGCGCCGGTTTTTGCCTTGATTGCGCAGGGAGACGCGAAACATCGCGGATCGCGCCAGGGCTAGCCCGGCTAGCCTTGTGATCGTTTACCGGTGCCGACCAACGTCTTAATGCATCAGTATCATTGCCTGCTCGTTCAAGCTGCATGATATCTGTCCAGTTCGTTCGTGTTGCAACTTGGGGTCTTACAAAATGGAAGAAAAGCCACTAAGTCACCCTGAAACCATCTTGTGCCGATAGTAGATGCGGTGGTATGCCCACAGCATGCAGCATTTCAGCTGCTAGATCCGCCATTGTAGTATGTACATACGTGAATTCCAGCATGACCAGCGCGCGATCGGTCGACCCTGTGTGCTTGGAGTTGCTGCGTGACATCGTCGCCCCAGTCATGCAAGCATGCTCGTGGCTCGCAATTGCAGAGCAGCAAACCACGGCCACGACCATCGGAAGACAAGCTTTGTAAATAGGGGAGTTGGTCGCGCTGTTGGGGACGAAAGCCGCCTGCCCTGCCAACCAAGATAAGTGTTTAGTACGGGCCATCAGAAAACAAAGGGCTAACTAGTACTAAAACGAAACAACGAGACGGAATGCAGAATTGCGATGAACTCCTCCCAGCTTTGCAGGGAATTCAGCCGCAGTCGGTCGCTGCCGAATGGGCACAATAACACTTTGAGGGCACCTTCTGAGAACTCTTTCGCTCCGCCCTCCATCCTCGGAGAGTGCACGCAGACTGCTGAAGACTTGCAGCCTGTCCCACCGACCTGAGCCCCGTACTGTCCCGGATAGAACCCAAAAAAAGGTTCCAAGGCCTTACGGAAAACTCGAAGACAGGCAACACACGCTCGAGTCTGAAGTGTCAAGATGGCAAAGCATGGCAAAGCTGGCAACAGACGGGGCATCGGGCATCATTTGCCACACAGGGGGCACCAAGCACATCGCTTCAGCATCCATTCGGAGATGCAGTCCTCTCTCAGACCCCGCGTGCATAAACTGGCATAAACCCCCCAAGCGCTGTCGCAGGCAGCCTTGTGGAAGATGTGTGAGCACGGCAGGGCCGCAAGCGAATCAGTCCTCACAGGCATCTCAGCTGATAAAGAACTGGCTTCGAATTCAAAGCTTCGCGCTTATGCTGCATGTGCAACCTCCTCGTGTGACTGGACAGAACACAGCTAAAAGCCTCAGCTGAGCCTCTTGCCGACTCCTACCTCTCCTGACTCCATGTTCCATGTGCCTATTTCCCTGCCACCACCTCCTCGTCAAGACATTGATGGTTGGATGCTATAACCACTTAGTCTTTCATCAAGAATGATTGGGTTTGTGTTAGTCCCGACCCTACAGGCGGTGCCGTGTTAGGACAAGTGATTCGGCCATTCTAGCGGATGGAGATGAGCCGCTCCAAGGGAAAAGTCCGCTTACAGCTTGCCTTCTCTATGCTCTCCGAGCCCCTGGGCCCGAATCTTCTCAGCACACTGTTTTCACTCACTCACTAGCTCCATATTTTGGCTTGGAAGTCACGTTAACTCACGCGCATGCTTCGGATATTGCCCTTCTGGGATATAGAAAGCTCCTTTTGGGCTAGTTGTTTTGGTCCCGCTGCTTCAGGGCGCTTGGCCTGAGCGCCCTGAGGGCGCATGAGGGCAGACAACGCGCCTGAAGACCTCTAAAACCGTAGTAGTAGGGATTGCCACCCGAAGCCAGGTGGGGACGCCACAAATTCGCACAAGCCCAAGCTGGACCCTCTCCCCACACCCCTGTTGCTCAACGGTGTCGACGCGCACCGCCAACCACAGGCAGCACTCGAACTTCTGCCCTCCCGGTGCCGCATGTAATTAGCGTGTTCTGCATCTGCACTATCGCTATCTTCACTGCATCTTCAAACCAGCGCCGACAGAAGAGGCATACCTGCACACAGATGAAAGAAAGGCGACGCATCATGAATCACACGGGCAGTGCGTGAGGATGTCAGGCCAAGCGCTCT
Organism: Symbiodinium natans; assembly: GCA_905221605.1. NCBI lineage: Eukaryota > Dinophyceae > Suessiales > Symbiodiniaceae > Symbiodinium > Symbiodinium natans. Next base: position 291,135 of record CAJNDS010002349.1, read on the forward strand.
TGCTAATATCCATGCCATGTCGGTGCCAGTCGCTGCCAGTTGCCATGCCTTTGTGGGTCAGTTCTTCAACAGTTGTCGATGTCGCGTAAACAAACACTCCCTACCACGAGGAAGTGGACACCGAGTCTGCTTCTGCTGCTGCGGTGTCGTTCCGAAGTGTGCTTGTCAGCTTGTCAGCACGTGTCGCATCGCCCGCATCGCACAGGACCGGCTGCCGGCCATGGACTAGGCTTCGCTTGAAAATGTCCGCGGTGCAGATGGAGACTGTGGAATTGTGCATCGCTCACGCTTCCAAGGCGCGATAAGAAGGCAACCAATGCAGCTTTTCCAAGAGCCATTGCACTGCATGGCTGCTGCATGGTGCCTTGGGCCTTGGGTACATGCACTCTGGCCAGTCCTCTCGAAAGGATGCAGACATACAGCGCATGTCTCGCCCAGCAACTCCTCACAGGAAGGGATGGTCAGCGACTGAGCGTTCTGCAGCTATCATCTGCAGAAGCCACACCTCTTTCATCACCAACGGCTGCAAGTGCTTGTGCAGACCTTGGGTTTGCCGGTCTTGGAGGGTCTTCCCAAAACCCCGGCGGAAAACAAACAATTGCATCTGAGCTTTCGGCTCGCCTCTTCGGCGGTCGGGCGGTCTAAGGCTTCATCCAGCTGCAACAGCCTCAGCAAAAAACTGCTCTAACAGGGGCTCCCCAAAAAACTGTGCCAATGAGGCCCTTGCATGTGAACTCTGTCTAGTGTCTAGATGCTCTTCCGTGTGCCCCGTGTTTTCTTCCTGTCCGTGTGCCCCGACATCTCGTAATCCTCCGGGGTGATGTCGCGGTCCAGCAGCTCCGAGACCTCGTTGCGGCCAAGCTCAGTCTTCAGGGGCAGTGTGACTCGTCAACACTAGCTGTGGGAGGACTTCTGTCGCGAGCTACGCAACTGATGAGTTAATGAGTCGAGCATTTTGAGTTGAAGGCAGTTTGATTCAGACTTGCAATCAGACTTGCATGTTTCGCCAGTCTGAAAGCACGAAGAGGTGAGAGCTTCTCCTTTCTTCGCAGTGCTGCGACAGCATGCATCATGATGAAGTGGCTCACTTTGTCCCAGTTTTGAAGACTGCAGGCTTCGTCATAAGCCTTGGCGGGTTCGGTCACACAATGTTGAAAGGCCAGCGCTAGGCCTGCAATGGAACGACCCTGGAAAGACTGCAAAACACTCCTAACGTCCAGCGGATCGTCGTGATCAATTAAGGAGTTCTGCCCTGCTCCCTCCCACAAGCAAAAAACAAACTGGCGACTGAGTGCTCAGAGTCTTGCGGCTGCCTTGCCGAGAAACCAAGACATGAACTCCTGCACCTGAATCTTGCCATCCCGGTTCGCGTCTGCTTCCTTGAACAATGCTTGAGCCTCGTTCCTTGGAACGGTTAGAAGCTCGAAAACATCCAGCATCTCGGCTTCTGAAAGGACACCATCGCCAGAAGTGTCCTGGGTGGTCAAGGCATATTAGTCGAGCTATCCATTCAATTCAATGCTTCTCTTTTGAAGTCGGCGCCCGCTCTTCCGGGGCTCTTCCAGACATCTTGCCAAGCCCACTTCAACATCCGAAGTCAGTTCCTTTGAGGAGCTCAATTGCTTCAAACCCCCGGAGAGGTCTCTGATTCAGCTTCCTTCGGACAACTGAGTTCAACTGAGTTCTCACAATACAGGGAGTTCAGAAATTGCGACGCTGCAGCCCTCCCAACCTCCCCAACTGCTTGCTGCCCGGGGGGTTCAGAAGCAGACTTACTGTGTTATACTTGGTTTACAAGTCTTTACAATGAGAAACAAAGTCTAATGCAGACAGCGCCTAGGATCATACTTTTTGAAGAGATCTTGAACTAGCTTTGTATGCCCCATCTGCTCCGCACGCTCACTCTGTTTCTCCGTCACATTGAAAGTGATCGTTGGCTTGAAGGTGACGGTCACTTCACTGCCGGCAACGTTGGCTTCATGCGCGGGATTCCAGCGATAGTCCGACACTCCATTCTTGGGAGGGTATTGAAACTTTGCGCCAAATGAAGTTACACGCTCATCATCGAACTCATAGGCCTCGGACCCACCAGCGAAGACAAGTCGGTCCTTGTAGTCGTCGTTGAAGAACAAGCGGAACCAAATATCCACAGAGCATTGGTTCACGAATGTCAGCTTCTGCTTTGTTTCATCCGCGCCAGCCGTCCCAACGCTAACACTTGATGTCAACGAAGGGGTGAGCTCAACAATTGCAGGGTTTGTTTGGAAGCCATGGGTGTTTGGTGGAGTCTGAGACAAGTACCAGGCTGTGATGTGCGAGAACTTTGAATCTGCACTGCAAGAAGTCTCGTCATCGGGCTTCATCACGTGCTTCTTGGGTGCTTCTGCGCTGCCTGATGAGAACACACTGACGCAGCACTCATCGCCGGTGGCATTCCGTACCCGTACCGCACACTTCGAGGCTTTTTCGTCGGAGCAAGAGGTGTTCTCCGTCACATTGAAGGCGATCGTTGGCTTGAAGGTGACGGTCACTTCACTGCCGGCAACGTTGGCTTCATGCGCGGGATTCCAGCGATAGTCCGACACTCCATTCTTGGGAGGGTATTGAAACTTTGCGCCAAATGAAGTTACACGCTCATCATCGAACTCATAGGCCTCGGACCCACCAGCGAAGACAAGTCGGTCCTTGTAGTCGTCGTTGAAGAACAAGCGGAACCAAATATCCACAGAGCATTGGTTCACGAATGTCAGCTTCTGCTTTGTTTCATCCGCGCCAGCCGTCCCAACGCTAACACTTGATGTCAACGAAGGGGTGAGCTCAACAATTGCAGGGTTTGTTTGGAAGCCATGGGTGTTTGGTGGAGTCTGAGACAAGTACCAGGCTGTGATGTGCGAGAACTTTGAATCTGCACTGCAAGAAGTCTCGTCATCGGGCTTCATCACGTGCTTCTTGGGTGCTTCTGCGCTGCCTGATGAGAACACACTGACGCAGCACTCATCGCCGGTGGCATTCCGTACCACGCAGCTGCTCACAGGTCCGAGCATTGCGAACACAACAAGCAAAGTACTCAGATAGAGATCAGCTGTGACCAGCTGATGGTTCCCCCAGAAAGTGTTCCGAGTTCCGAGAGCTACTGACATGCGCATATGCTGCATGCCATGTCTGCTATGTAAACGAATGTGTGATGGGCGGGACTTCGCCTTCAACGCTCCGAAAAAGTCGCGGGGTGGTGCTGACATTGAGGGCGCTGTAGCGCTTTTGCTTTCGTGACACCCCAACACTACCTCCCTCCCCCAACCCTATGTCAACCGTCCGTGCTGTGCAACCTGGGAACACAAAGTGCTGTATCTGATCGTTCATGTCGTGGCCTGCGCACTACATTGGGAGTCAGGGGCTTATGATCTCCACAATTCCACAAAATGCCTCTTGAGGAGACCAAGTTGACAAAAGTCTGTATATGTCTGAATCCATTAACAGGGTTAATTAGCAACCCTCGCATTTCGCTTTCCATCTCCGACTTGTCTTTGAGATTCGAACTCATGCCTCCCTCAACAGTGACCCAGCAGTACTGTACTTACTGTAGTATCTGGGCCAAAACAACCAGGCTTGACTGCGTACACTTACATGCTTGATGCCGTGAGCCCTCACTTGACTTGACGCTCCCACTGACTTGGTCCAAAGCTTGCGATGGCATCAGCCCACAGGGAAGCCTCTGCCTGAAGCAAGCAACAGCTGCAGTAACAACAGCCCGACCAAGGCAAATCACCATCACCAAATCACACGATGCAGGAGTGAAGCACAATGCAACTATCCAGATTAGATCCATTGCAGCCCGTTGCGAGTGCAACTGTGCACCCTATCTGACTGAGTGTTCATTGAGCATCCCACTCCTGCCAGCTTTGCCTTTCAGACATGGAAAAGACACATTATTGAACTTGCTGCCACCATTGGGCTAGCTCTGGAGATACCGGTTAAGGCAGCATAATCCGACGAGAGGCCCCGCAGACTCACCAGCCATCCGCGCCAAGCGAACCTTGATTCATGATTCACATTTTCGCAGAATCTGGCAACATGAGCCTTCTGCCTATACTTCGACACGTTCCATGACGTATCCGCATCCGAGGCACTCGTGGTGGCTCACCTCCAAAGGTCGGCAAAAGGTCGGCAAAAGGTCGGCAAAAGGGGTTGGCAAGAAAGCGTTGGGCAAGAGGCACAGGGTCAAATAGAAAAAATGACAAACGCATCAAAATCAACACTGCCACTCTGGGATCACTGCTTGCTACGGCGTCCGTTCGTCTGGGTGTTGGCCTGCAGCTAGCTGAGCATCTTGCGATATCGGAGGCAGTGAAGCTCCCATTCAGAACCTGATTTGAAGATCGAGACGCGCGCCTAAAGGCACCGCCTCAAGCATGCACTCTCACTTGATGGGCGATTTCTCAGAAAGAGCCCTTGAGAAATCACAAAAATGAGCCAGGCACCCGTGGTTGTGCAAGGCCTGCCCCGGGTATGACACACTCAGGCACAGCCAGCCCACAGCAAGTAACTGCTCCATCAAGCAGGGTTCGAAGGCCGTTGAGTAACCTGTACGGTACATGTCAGGGTGCAGCCTGCGAAGTCCTCGCGGAAGCAAGCAACCGCCACAGCCTCATTCTCGCATTCTTGCCACATCGAACATGTCCAAAAGAACATTCTTACAAACACCCTCCAGCGGAATGTGCCAGGGCACGAGAGCACCAAGAGCTCCATGAACACCATGAGCACCATGCCCAACACCTGAGTCTCATGATCTGAGGGATCCGATACACCTAGACTCCTAGACAGAGCAGTCGTGAGCCGTGGGCTGCGATGTAGCCCCTTTGCAAGGCCTCAATGGCACCACTGCTAGAAGGACAGATGTGATAACACAATCACAATATTGGAGGATGTGACACTGTTTATGTTTTCTTGTTTTTGGTGCGTTTGACTCCACATGCTTTAGTGGCCGGAGACCTGGTGCGCGGTGATGCCTGGACCGAGCTGTCGCCTGAACCCTGCCAAACCACAGCAGAGGGCTCTTTGCTAACGACCAAAGCTTTCTGCCGAACCGCACGCAGCTCAGATCCTTTGGGCATTTGTCCATCAGCGAAACGGCTTGTAGCAGAAGCTGCAAACCGTCTCAAGACCTGATAAAGCGCTTCTTGTGAGGAATACGCCTCGACCCCTTGCCAGCTTTCACAAGGAAGATCGGTGCGGCGGCGTGCGCGAACTGTGCCGGGCACGGCGCGTAGCGCATTTTTACTGCTGTTCTCGTGGTCCTGCAATGGACCATTCTTCTACTGATTCTACTGCCTGCTCACATATGCGACTCTGTCTGACAGACTCGTGGCTTGTGACATGCTTGTTGCTAATTTTAACGCTACGCGACCCGCCTCGGCCCGGCCCAGCGCATCCGCGTGAGCATGGTGATTCCGCAGCGCCCAAGTCGCTGGACCCCAAGCAATATTGGGTTTAGGGTTTAGGGTTCCGGGTTTATGGTTTATGGTTTGGGGTTTAGGGTTGAGGGTTAGTTTAGGATTGAGGGCTTAGGGGGGTTCACGCTTTGGGGTTTAGGGTTTTTTTGGGTTTAGGGTTCAAGAGACGGTTCGGCTTGGATTGATCGTAGGGTTGAGCCAGGCCCCTCAGGGGGGGTAGGGGGGGTGGGGAGGGAGGGGGGGTAGGGAGGGGTGCTTGTTGAAGGTTTGAGGGTTGAGTGCTTCGGGCTTAAGGTTTAGGTTTAGTGCTGAAGCCATAGCCCTTAAGAGCCGGTTGCCCCGGTGCGTTGTCCCCCTACCCTGCATCCCACCTTGTGGATGCAGGGCGGGCGGCAGGTGGGCAGAACAAGTTCATGCGACCTTATGTATGCTTGAATCACCTTCTTCAGGTTATGACGCCCAATGGCCTAAGCACGAACACGCGTGTGAAAAAGCTATGCGCTGCAAAGACGCGCTTCCGCTTTACCATGCCAGAACATGCTTTACTGCTTGGAGGACTTCGTCAGACCAGCACGCCACCGCAATTGCAATGTTGCTGCGATGGGCCTGGAGGATGGAGGGGGGCTGCGATGGCGACGGCACCGTTTTCCAGGAGACACGGGACATTGGTTGTAAGGGAAGGCTGCCCTGGCGGAGGAAGGTGAGGTAGCCGAAAGGCAGAAATCGTCTTCAGGCGTGTAAGCGTTCCTTGGCGCAGTGTAGTGTACGGGCGCGCTCTCGTTTGAGTGATGCCAGCTGCTTGGGTTAACGCCCGGGTGGACGGCGGATCTTGGACAGAGTTTGCGTAGCCGGCCCACTGCCGGGGACAGGGGGGAGCAGTGCCAGAGCGCAATGCCATGCTACAGCATGTGTTGGTACAGATGCTCGCCTCCCGGAAGGGATGGACAGCTTGTGAAGAGCGCCCAGCCTCCTGGCGGATGGCAGGCCGAGGGGGGTGCTGAAGCCAAGCTGTAGCCCGGTGCGTTGTCCCCCTACCCTGCATCCCACCTTGTGGATGTCAGGGCGGGCGGCAGGTGGGCAGAACAAGTTCATGCGACCTTATGTATGCTTGAATCACCTTCTTCATTTAGGGTTTAGGTTCAAGCTTAGACTCTTCGGCTCGTGGAATGCATGTTGGGCCGTGCTCACACCAGTTGAGCCCCGAAAACCCGCTCACCATTTTTTCTGTGGAGAGGCAGGGGGGAGGGGGGGAGGGGGGGGGGGGGGGGTAGGGGGCAGAGGGGGGGCGGGGGCAGAGGGGGGGCGGGGGGAGGGCGGGAGGTGGGGAGGGGGGTAGGGGGGGGTGGGGTGGGCTGGGAGGGGCTTCAATTGCCTCTGGTCCTGGCGACCGTCCGGTTTCCTAGGGTACCCCCGGCCCGAGACCTCGGCGGACTTCCCCAACAAGTCCAGCAAGTGCCCGGCTGAACATGGCCATGACGTGGTGCCATCGTCAAAAAGAACAAGAGAGTTTCTGAGTTTCACAAGCAGTTGCGAGATGGCTCCATCAGGCTCCATCCCCATAGCTCTTCTCAAACTCTTCTCTCGCCCTAAGTGAAATTGTTGTAAGTGGGCAGCTCATCTACAGTGCCTCTAGGACTTGCGTGTGTGGCATGCTGGTGGCATGCTGGTAGCATGCTGGTAGCAGGCGCGGTCTGCCCATTGACGAGCCTTCTCAGCACGAGTGCAGCCCTGGTGGCCCTGTGCGGCCCTGTGCGGCTCCAGCGCCATGACATGGTAACCACTGGCGTATTGTTCAAAGTAAGGCCGCGGCGCATCAGGTGGGAACTTGTCCATGGTCGGTATTAGTTTCGCAGTCTGATGTGCTTTTTTTGGCAGGATGCAACGTGCTCGCAGGTGTAAGCTTGTCAACATCATGGTGTCATGGGCTGATGCTGGTTGACCCACAATGACTTGCAATTCGACATGTTCTGCCATGTTCTGCCATGATGCCTGGAACAAGGCAAAGGCCCCGGGCACAGCGGCAAAATTGTACGGCTGGAGATGGGGTCATGCTCAATAGAGGAAGTGTGAGGGTTGAAGGCTCATGACAAGACGCCAGCGACATGCCTACTTCGTGCCCTTAAGTGCTGGCTAGAGATCAAAAACACATTCGGAGGGATGCCCCCCCAATGCACCCTGTCGAACCCGGGTACAAAGTCGTGCAGAGAGTGTGAGGTGACCGCTTCTGCAGTCCGAGGAAGGCTGCTCCCATGATCATTTATCCATGTGTTTTTCATGTGTTTTTGTTGTCTTGCAGTTTTTCCTCCACACCTCAAAGGATGACTTCGCTCCCATTCCAATCGACGGTGGCTTCCTCGGAACAACACCGACTCAGTCTCAGAGTTGCAGAGTCGCAGTACTTTGCAGTGCTTCTCAATAAGTCTCATAAACGGCCCAGTCCTTCCACTTCGTTCGGATGCACCGATCGATCATGGATTCACTGTCCTGCAGGCTGAGGTCAGGTGAGTCAGGGGTCAGTTTCGCCTGAGAACGTAAAAACCGGAGGGCAGATTCCGGAAGAGATCCTCGAAGCCTGTGGACAGGTGTGGCGGCAACTGCTTGGGGATGACCTCTCATGATCTCATGTTATCTCATGTCATCTCATGTCATCTCATGTCATCTCATGTCATCTCATGTCATCTCATGTCATGTTGGAAGATGAGCTACTGGAGCCACACTCGCGCAGGCTTGCAAGCTTCATTGGGATAAAAAATCGAAGCCAAGCCCAGGAACAGTCAGGCGGATTCGCTCCGACTGGCGACCGAGTTGGTCAAAGTAGAAGAGATCCAGCGCCTGAATTTCGAAACACAAGCTGCAGCCATGTTCCCGCCGCCCTAGTTGTGCAACTGGCGATCTGGGACCGAAGAGCGTGGCAGAGAGAGGCATCATGAATGTTGCAACGAGGCCAAATACCCAGCGGCCTTGTCGCTGTCTTGAGGGTTAACCATGCCGTCCGCGGAGAAGAGCACGGTGTAGTGCGACTCGCCAAACGAAAAGCATCCACTCGCAAATCAAATGGCAACTTTCTCTCCGGGGCTCCTCGGCACAGACGACCCAGATGGGGCTGGTCGGCCCTTTGTACCTCGAGCCCACCTTCGCTGTCGGTACATCCAAACAACCTTGTGCCGCGTTTAGTGCCGCGTTTGCAACCGCTGGGGGCCTCAATGCAAGCATAGGCCTCAAAAAGGGACAGGAAGCCGATGCTGGGTCGGCGCCTGGGCGCCATACTCCCCAACATCACCCCGAACCCCAAAACGGGACCTAGCTGGCACTGATGTTGTATGTTTTACGTACAAGGCAGATATTCACGTGCCACATGGCGATGCGGAGGCATGGTTCCGAAGCCACGGATGAAGCCCACAAGATGCAGTTCCGCAAGACATTCTTCAGAGTCCGCGGACTGGCATTTACCACGGTCGATTACTAGGCTGCTTTCTCCAAGGCCTGTCCGGACACCTACAAGAAACCCCCGTTCTGCAAGCCTGACCCCAGCAAAGTCGCGGCACCACATACGAGACGCACTTGTATCTCAGACGTACTCAGACATACCCAGATGTCAGATGCTTAGATGCACCCTTCGCTGAGCTGGGTATCCAGCGGTGCACCCTGCAGCACCATCCAGCCGTCCTGCGCTGAATAGGCCGTGCAAAAACTGCACATAGTCATTGTTTAGACATGTTTGGACTAATGCAGACAAGACCCCGTCCCGTAATTCACAGGCTAGAGTCGGCTAGAGGCCAGGCTTTCAAACCAAGGCTAATCAGGCTTACAAGACTAAGTCCCTGTCCGCAATCCACGGCCAATAGAACGCCCCTCTGGTGAAATCGTGGTTTCAAATTCCTAAGCCCACCGCAGACCCGAATAGGTTTGGTCTGAAGGATTTCCCTCAGCCTTTCGCGATGGTTTTGGCAACAAGTAGTACGAAGCATGACTTCAGGCCTAATCATGATTCTGTTCAGTGGTGGTAACGTAGTGATTAGTGTGGTGATGGTAAGGCTGGTGTGCTTGGGCGAACGTTTTTTTCTGAAGAACCCTTCTTCGCTGAAGCTTTCCGGCAAAAGCCAGAATTTGTCTAGGGTGTCTAGATCCCCCGTGAATCGAGCTGCCCACGACGTGATGTTTATGAAGCGAGGTGATGAGTTGAGTGTCACCACAGTACCATCTCGGCTGCATCGCTTCTGTGCGCTGTCTATTAAATTCTCTCTGATTTCTTAGGCTGGGGTGGGTTTCGCCGCGGCTAGCGCGATGCACCCCTCTGCGGGGATCGTGCGTGCCGGAACGCTCCCGCTGTGCCTTCTTGCGGATTCTTGAGTGGCCTGCCGCACCCTGTGCGGGGATCGTGCGTGTCGGAGCGCTCCCGCTGTGCGTTTTCGCAAATTTTGGAACTGAACCGTGCACCCTCTGCGGGGATCGTGCGCGTCGGAGCGCTCCCGCTTTGAGTTTTCGCACATTTTGGAACTGAACCGCGCACCCTCTTCGGGGATCGTGCGTGCCCAGCTTCCGTGGCTGGAAAGTCGACTTTTGTAGTACAAATGTAATATGCCGGGGACGCCCGCTGGAATTTTGTAGTACAAACGCAGTACGCCGAGGTCACCCGGAGGCTCCAAAACCTTCACGAGTACCATGGTCCCCGAATTCGCTGGTACCAAAACCTTCGCAAATAACATGGTCCCCGAATTCCCTGATTCCAAAACCTTCCCAAATACCATGGTCCCCGAATTCGCTGGTACCAAAACCTTCGCAAATAACATGGTCCCCGAATTCCCTGGTTCCGAAACCTTCACAAATACCATGGTCCCCGAATTCGCTGTTTCCAAAACCTTTGCAAATACCATGGTCCCCGAATTCCCTGGTTGCAAAACCTTCACAAATACCATGGTCCCCGAATTCGCTGTTTCCAAAACCTTCGCAAATACCATGGTCCCCGAATTCGCTGCTTCCAAAACCATCGCAAATACCATGGTCCTCGAATTCGCTGTTTCCAAAACCATCGCAAATAGCATGGTCCCCGAATTCGTTGGTTCCAAAACCATCGCAAATACTATGGTCCCCGAATTCGCTGGCTCCAAAACCATCGCAGATACCATGGTCACCGATTTGGCAAATCACATGGTGCTCCAATGCCGGGCGATCGAAAACATCGCAAATTTCACGGTTATTTAATTCCCGGCGTGCGAAAGCATCGCAAAAAACATGCCTGAAAATGCCCAAGTATACCACCACACCATCACCACCACATTACCATCACCCCACTACCATCACCTCAGCTACACCGCTTCTTTACCCTATTGAATTCCATCTTCTTTCCGTTTCGCGCTCTTTCTGCCGTCGATGCCGCATTGAGACTACACTACCGATCTACTTCTAGCCTACTACACCACACCACGGCACCACGATCACCGCACTGACAACACAACCAACTATACGTGTCAGTTGAAATCTTCGCACGGACTGCTTTCGGGATAATCGGTGTCTAGTTTCGTAGCGATCGAAATGATTGTAGTGAAGCACGCAGCTGTTGGTGTCTGTTGGTCATGTCATAGCTGTGGTTGGCTGTGCTTGGCTGTGCTTGGCCGTGGTGTCCTTGACACTGCCAAGCCGCTTGGTGCCATCGAAGACATTGCTGTACGCACGGCCGAACATCATCAAGTTCACCAGCTCCTGCAGGGACGAAAAGTTCAACACAGGAACCGGCTTTTCCACTGGGCATTGTGCCTGCGTGCAGTAGCCGTGGCCACCGATCATTGTCCCTGTCTTCGGGTCATCGAAATCTCGTTCCCGGCAGCCATCCACAGTACGAGTCCTCTGTGCCCGCCGCACAGGGTCACATGGAAGGCCACTTAAGGTGCAAAGGCAGACTTGTTGAACGAGAATGACGACTCCCATGTTGCATGCACCTCGCAACGCGTGACCCGCATGATCTCCAACAGCTGCGACTCTCGAACTCGAACACGATTCAATCGATTCATGCGCTTGCACACTGCACATCACTGCGAAGAGCCGCGCAGTCCAGACCATCGAGAAGAGGAGAATGGGAACTCCACAACCCGAGGGATTGAAGAAGAGATCCCTGTACGGCCTTGCAAAGGCAGTGCTGTCACAGCCATGTTGATGCTCATGTAGAATGTGATTAGAGGGAAAGAAGAAAAGAGAGGGCGAGAGGGGAAAAGCGTGAGAGAGCAAAATATCGAACGCAAGCGAGAACTACCTAGAGCGAGGGAGGCAACACGTGCCGACTTGCCTCTGACCCAAAAAGTATCTCAGCTGGTCATAGGAGGTAAAGAGTGCAGGCTGCAAGCACCGAAGCTGCGACCTCAGCGGCAACTGCCACAAACGTATAGCATCGTATAGCAGCGTAGCATTCAAGGAAAAGCTCTGCCCAGGCCGGTGACACGCTGAGCACGCTCGCAGAGGATGAACTTGGCACCAGCACGCAAGCCTGGCAAAAGCGCAAGACGTGTTTTTTTGGCACATTGCTGGGCCACGGGAGCGCTTCTGAGACTTCTGAGGCACCTTTTTGTTGTCGCCCACGTTTCGAAAAAGCACCTCTGAAGTTCCGTGAAGGGCTCCCCGATGCTGGCGCTGCCACTATTCGCCCTATTCGCCTCTGCAATTGCATCCATGAGTGCTTCTTGGCGAAGGTTCTCGTCAACCTCAACATGACATGTCTCTGATTCATGCTAGGCCCGCTAGGCAACTTGAAGACTCTGTTCGACTCTGTTCGACTCTGTTCGACTCTGTTCACCTCCAGCAGCGCTGCGACACTGGGAGCTCGTGAGTGCAACGAGCGAATGAGGAATGCCTCCAGCTGGGAGAGTTGGTGAAGTTGGTGGCAAGGCACAACTCAAGATCCCCCACCTGGATGACAGCAATGACACCGCAGGGTCCTGCACAAGATTCTGAGCAACTGAGTTCCCCTCTGATTCCGAAAGGCTTCGGCATCTCTTGGCATCACTTTTCTCTCGGTGCTCCTCCATTCACCTGCTGCAAGCCGTAAGGCTGATAGCCTGCCTTATCGCACAGTATTTAGGAATTGGGGGGCCTGGGCCCAGGACACTTCACTTAAGAGCGCTTCTCTGGGACTTACTCAGACTCTTTCTTAGGCGGCGGCAAAGAAGAAGCCCTGCTTCCAAGCTTCAGGAAGCTCGGGGGGCCCAACCTGAAAACTGCTCAAAAGATCAGCATGAGTCTACAACTCTGATTATGGACCCATCTAAACTCATCTTAAGCGGCGAGGCCACTTAACCTAAGCATCGGCGCGAGGTGCTGCTAGCTCTTTGGTCATGCTTTGTCTCAGCATCGTCGACGGCTTTGGAATCGCGTGCGCCGTTTGAATGCCCGCTCTTCGCTTCAGGCCCACAGGCAGCCTCTTACGACTAGCAAGGAAAACCACATCTTTTCAGATTGCCATTCCACTCTCCACACGCCCTTCCGCGCTTCCGCCCTTCCGCGGCCTGGCGGTGCTTTTGTTGCCTGTTTCCCCTCTTCCAAACCCGCAAAATTTCGACAGAACATGAACCAAAGCCACAAAGCCAGGAGACGTCTTATGAACGAACACCCGAGGCCCCAACCACAGACATCAGCGCTTCTGCATCGAGGCTGTTCAGCGGCTCCTTTACAGGACCGCTGTATTCGCTGTATTCGCTATATGTTTTCGCAGCAGCGCTCCCCCATCCGAGGGGGTGCGACTCCGACCGTCTCGCCCAGAGTGGCATCCCTGCCTCGGTGGCATGAAATACATGGAAATATTACGCAAAAAAATCATCCTGCAAATTCCTGTCGCACTTTGCTGTCGCACTTTGCTGTCGCACTTTGCTGTCGCATTTTGCTGTCGTCGCAGTTTGCCGCGAGGAAGCTGGGGAGACTGAGGAGACTGAGGACCTGGCTGGGACCGAAGAAGCGCCTGGGCTCATCCTCCATTCTGAGCTGCCCGCTTCCAACTCTAAAATAACCTCTGAAGACGAGCTGCTTCGCTGAGAGTTTCGTGTTCGGAAAGCTGCGCAGGACTGGCGTAATCTGCCCCGGATGCTATTCTCTTTTTCAAGCATCATTCGGTGCTCATCTTGGCTTGAGCCGACTCACATTGTTCATGCCTGTGACAACAGCCTCGTCCGACAGGGTGCATGTGTCCGAGAGAAGGGAAGCAGAGATAGTTGGGACTACTACCATTACCGTGATTGTGCACGTGCGTGTCCCCGAGTACTGTCGAAGCCCGTGAAATGACATCTTGGGCCGTAGATGCTAGGGCAGTGTCCGCACAGGTTTTGCTCATGGCTAGCATCATTCTCACCACCAGGTGAAGATGCCAGCCTGCGGCCACCATGCCTCAAAAGCAGCAGCGCATGACGATCAACCAATTAGAGGTCGGTGTCCACCAGCTTCGCTTGCTATTTTCAATCTCTACCCGAACAACATCAACAAGGACAAGGACAAGGTCCAGGGCAAGGACAAGGACAAGACCCTTACTGCGTACGGGCTATCAAACTCGCTGTCCTATGCCAGCCTCGGTGACAACATTTGTTGTAAGGTGTTGGGCCTGAAGACAGGGGGGTGGCTACTTTCTTACCCAGAGACAAGCTGCGCGCGCGCGGGCGCGGGGGGGGGGGGGGGCATGCGGCTTGCGCTCGCGCACACCGAGCGCATGCCCCCCCCAGCGCACGCCTTATTTCCCCCCGCACGCACACCCCAGTGGGTCACCCCAGCTCCAATTCTGAGCATCTGCACCGGAAGTGGGGTGATGCATATACTGAATCTATTGTAATGTGGTCTGCGGTCTGCGTGTGCTTCTCGAGGTTGCTGATTCCTGGTTCCTGTCGCCCTGGTTCCACGGAGGAATGTGCGGGCAAAGTGGAAAATGAAATATGATAAAAATGAAATAGCAATGCAACACCCTGTTTTCTTAGGCTTCGGCTCACTTCCGAGCTCTCTGCGAGTCCTTGAGCCCCACCTGGCTGGGAGAACCATATAACATCTATAACTGGGAGTGCTAACTGTAACTGAGTCAACGCAGGTGGGCGAAACATGGCGAGACCCTGATTGGTGTGGGGACTGTCAACTTACTGTTGTAAATCACAGTTTGTAACTCACAGTTCGTCACTCACAGGCCAGCTTGTCCAGAGGCATGAAGCAGCCAGAGAAGCCTCGGTGCAGAGACCCGGCGACAAGAGGTGACAGAGCGGCCTCCTTGCCTGAACTCGGGTCTGATCCATGCTTCCTCGCAGGAGCTCACAGAGACCCGCTTGTCTCCCCTCTATGCAAGCAGCTTTTGAACTTTTGTGGTGCATGTAAGTGAATGTAGGGAATCTAGGGCCCCAGATGGCCCCAGTCCACGCCTGCGCTGTCCAGTGGACCAGGCTGCGCTACAGGACTGCTCTCCTGCACAAGCTCCCAAGCTGCCCAAGCGTTGCATGATCACGTGTTGCATTGTGCGACAGATCGCAGATGAAAAAAGGACAAAAAAGGACAAAAAAGGACAAAAAGGATCCTCCGTGAAAGCTTGAAGCGAAGGTGGCTTGGGCCTGTGCTGAAGAGCCTCGCCCAAGGCCTCATGTGGCACCAGAACAGTCTCATGCTTTTCAATCTGTATACTGACATATACTCACTCTTTTTAAAGCTCGCTCTGAGCACGCTGCTCTTAATCTGGCAACTTCGGCACCGACGTTGTCTGCTGGAATCCTGGGGAACGCAGACATTTCCAGTGAGCGAATCATTGACCCCAATGTTGATTCTCCGCACCTCCTTCGCATGAGCCGTTCGAGCTCGCTCGGCTCACTGCCAACCTGAGCCGCAAAAGCGCCACGAAGACTCTGTGTCAGACTGGCAGAATTCTCACTGTACTTTGAAGGGACTGTGGGCACTGCGGTGACTCGGAAAGGCTTCGCCTTCGACAGCTGAACCACTGCTTCCAGGGTGGTCGTGGTGGTGGGACAATGCGACGGTGTCTCAGTCCTGCTAGGGACGCCGACGTATACAGTACAGACTTGAGCACGTTCATGTTACAAAATCGGCACAAAGACTTTAGCAAAGACTTTAGCACAACTGAGTTTTCTTTCACGAAACGAAAAGCCAAAAAAAGGGGCCTGGGTGCCGTGCTCACGGAAGCCAAGGGTGTCCAGGGTGACAAGGATGTCATGCCTTTCGTGCATTTCGTGCTTGCCTCCGGCTCAGCCTCCGGCTCCGCCTTCGGCTCGTGGGGCTTCTCTGCTCTTTGCAACCTCCTGAACTGGAGAAACAAGGTAACGGCCGACTCTGACAAAGAAGTGGAACAGCTCGTTGGTGGCGAAGTGCTGCCGGTTGTCGTGCTGTTGCCTTCCTTTGTGCGTGCTCTCACATGACGCCAACAGCTCTTGGCAACGACCTGGTCAAGGAGTGCACTCCATCTTGCATCGCGGGCGCGGCAACTTGTAGTCCTTGCCTGCTTCACATCTGTCTGGGGCGTCTGGGGCAAGTCGGGCTGGCGACAGGGCTGGCGACATCTGGCCAGGGTGATTTGAGGAATCAGTTTTTGCGGGTCAGGCCGACTGCCCAGGCAAATGCAAAGCTCCAGAAAATCAAGTGTGATCAAAACACTTGCCGGATCAATCCACGAAAGGCTCCCCAGCTGTCCCAGCTCCATGCTCGGATGTGTAAAGAGAGCGGTCGACACTGAAGGAGCTGATGCGTCATCAAACCGTGAGGGAGAAAACACGATCTGCTGCACAGCCTCGTCGCATGCTTCCTCCTCGCTGGCCCAAACCCCCCTCAATGGTACACCAAGTTCGATTGCACGCAGCAGCGCTGCTCGCAGCGTTGCAGCCTGTCTGCCGCTTCCAAGGGGTCTGACAACATGCACAACATGCAGCCCACTCAGCCCACCCAAGTGGTCTGCAACAGGAGGGCAGTAAGCAGGGCAGTAGCCATGCCAAGACAGCCACTTCAAGACTTTGGAGAGAGTGGACGGAGATGCTGCCACGTGATGAACCCGGGTTTTCTGGAGAACCGAGTCAACCTCAACCTGGACCTGCCCGGCATGGTTGTGCAACAGCATTACAAAGCTTGTGCGGGCAAGAAGGGACTGCTCTGCATCAGAGAATGTAAACGGCAGGCCGAGTTCAGAGGGGTATTCTCCATGAAACAGCGGCGACAGAATGCAGCCGATCTGGCATTGTAAGATGCGCTCAGCGGCATCACGATTCAAGCGCTGTGCGTCCTGGGATGCTGTCTCCGCCCCCTCCACCCAGTCAGCGTGCAACATGATGCCTAACTCAGCATCCTGCAAGACCTCCTGTGCCGCCGCGTGGGAACGAAGTGTTGCGTGCACGTTCCCGAAGAATGCCGCTGCCGGAGACTCCGAAATTCCTTCGGAAGTGTCAGCCGATCTCATGCCCCATCGACGGCGGCGTGCCTGACAGAATCACAACTGGACAGCCGGAATATCCGGGGCAGTACGGCTTCACTCCACTGACAGGCGCGAGTGCAACCACAACTATGTGTTTGGGCAAGGGCGTGACATGGCGCTAGGCTCAACGCTCTCCGCTTTTCCTTCAAACACACGCACGTACACCTTTCCTTTTCGCAGAACAAGGTAGTTCCAACAGGCTAAGGTCATCTTCGAATTATTTGTGTTTTAATTCTTCTGCCGTTTGTGCCGCTGGTCGCGTCTTGCTTGCTTCAATAAGGACAACCATTTCAGCCGTGACAAAAACCCTCGAAGCCTGAACCCAACTTGATCTTGCTAAGACATTGAAGAACCACAAACCAGCCACACTCCCTGACTGTTTTCATGTGGTTATTGCGTAGGCCATGGCACAGCAGCACTGGCTCCGGCAGTGGCGACAGAAGGTCCAGTGCTGAGGTGGTCTCCATGCAGGCACGGGCTGCACGGGCTCATCCGCCTCAAAACATCAAAAGAGATGTCGGAGGTCGGAGCAACTAAAAGAGATGGGGGGACGATGGGGGCTCTTGCCAACACACACAACACACAATAGAGTCGGCATGTGTTCGCAGCCCTCTCTTTCGGCTGAGAAGCGTAACCCACCTGCAGATATGTGAGGAAAGGAGTTGCAAGGTGTCCGGCGATACGGAAGGACCCGAAGGAGCCTCGGAGTGTGACAGCGACGACAGCATCATTGAGCACAAATTCCGAGAGATTGTATTTATACTACTTAAGAGCACAAAAGAAGGGGGCAGAGGAGAACCTGAAAACAAGCCTTAAGTTCAAAAAAAAGACCTTATAAGCCAAGCCAGCGCCTCCAGAGCTGCCACGGGATCCAAGCCATGTCTTCTCAGGCACTCGATGGCGCTCACCAGGCCGTCCAGTCCTCTCGCGCGAAACTCTCAAAACTCGCGCAAATAACCTAACGAAAACAGGGGAGAGCAGAAACGACAATCGAGAGAGAGAGAGAGGGGGGCTTGTGGAGTTGGCGACTCGGCCCTCGGCCCGAGCGACTCAGAGAGCAACTCAGAGAGCGACTCAGAGAGCGACTCAGAGAAGCGAGAAGCCTCTTAGAGGGCTCTGCTATAAGGACTAAAAATTGACTGTAAAAATGAAAAATGACTCACATGCAATGGCTGCTCTCTTTTCAGTTCTGTGACACTGCAGTTCAGGAGTTGTAGAGGACCGGATCAATGCTCACATGGAGCTAGATGTGGCCATAGATTAGCAGTCATTTGCAGAGGATTTTTGCTTGACTGAACAGTGAACAGCTTGTTTTCGGCGGCAGCGGAGCACTGCTCGCGACACCACATTTCAAAGCGCACAACTCTCATGGGGCTTCAGCCCAGGGAACTCTGATTTAGCTCAGGGGTGGATGCCCTAAACTACCTTTCTTTTGATTTTACAGGAAGGAATACAGTGTGCACGGATTGGAAGCCTGGAAGCCTGTAGTACTGGACAACATGTTGAAACATCACGCGGCATGCTGTGCGTGGTGTGGTGTCTATGGCCATGTGGTCATCATGTGGTGTCCGGATTCAAACTCTTCAACCTCAGCACTCCTTCGGGCAAAGAGTCCCAGCAGATGGCCAGCACATAGAACCTGACAAATCGCTCAAGTTCGCTTGGCCACCCTCTGCCAGTGTTCCCGGGTCTCTGGCCGATGCCCTGAGCTCTGGAGTTTGACCTCGTAGCCATGAGCTACAGGAGCATCAGGAACTTGAACAACAAGTGAATGAATGCCAAATTAAGAACAGCTTTGCCGACGGAGGATGGGGCCAGCTCATCTTTCCACTTCAGCCTTATAGCCATGATCCCGTGATCCCACAATGACAATGGTCGTGCTATCACAACAGGGAGAACCTGACAGCATAGCAGTCCTGGGTCTTTAATGCCGACTCGCCGCGGAGATTGCAACCGCAAGGACTGCAGGCCCTGGCGGCCCTGGCGGCCCTGGCATCCCGCGCACCAAGGGGCAGTGTCTATAGCCGTCGAACTTCCTGAACTTCTGAGCTTCCGCCTCCTCCACCACTCCCAGAAGCAGGTCGCCCCTGAGAAATGTGAGCCGTACTGTGCAGCACTCCGCTGGGCCATGGCACATAATGGCAATTCATGGAAGAATTCCCCGATAATTCCCCCCCCCCCCCAGAGAAAGCTGCGAGGCACGGGCTGCCTGGCCATGCATGGCGAGGCGGAGGAAAAGTTGACAGCCCCACCGACTTAAGACTGGCCTGCATGTTGGAAACTTGTGGCTCCTATGGTTCTATACCACAAAACAACACAGAGTCATAGAGTGAGAGAGAGTATGACAATGATTGCACCACTTCCTTGTACCAGTACCAGATATGCTGCAAGGCGGACCAAGATTTGGATGCAGTGGCTGAAGAAATCGCGCAAGATGAGGCAACCACAACAATGCATACCCTCTTTTCTGTCACGAGAACGGATTGTCGTCCCGTGCCTCAAACATTCACGTGAGAAAGAAAAAGAAAGAGAGAGCGAGAGAGAGAGAGAGAGAGCGAGAGTGCGTCACGCAGCCAATTCTGTTGCAGAAGTAGGGTTGTGAGAAGTGCTGTGGCCAACGCTGTCCAACGCTTCCACACAGGCTGCCGCGAGCCTCAGGCAGAAAATGGCAGAAAGGTCTGCTTGCGGTTGCTTCAGTTTTGCCCCCTGCAGAAGCGCAGTGCACACGCGCCTTGGGAAGGGGTAGAAGGTGACACCATGGAGCCATCGTTCAAAGGGCGGGCGTCCTGAGCCTGGCGCTTCGAAGATCTCCGCGCGCACAGCTCTGCGACTCTGCAAAAACTGACTTCCGGAACTTGGACACGTTTCCAAGATTACTGGCAGACTGGAGTGACCATATGGCATGGCGCATGGACCCCGGCAGTGCGGCGAGCTCCCGATCCACCCAGGCGCAGGTTCTCTGCCTTCACAGAGAGAGCAGGTGATCGACATTTCTCGTGTAGCTGAAAGCATGATGCCGTCGTTCGAAAGATGCGAAAACTGCGAAAGCCGGAAGAAAGGCTCTAAGCCGCACGGCCGCACCTCGGCACCTTCAAGCTGATGCCTGGCAAGTTCCCATCGTGGCATCGCCGGCCGCGCTCACAAGCAAGGAGGCCGCTTCAAAGCATTCAAAGCCGTGTCAGGGCCGACGCCAGCTGAGCGCTCTCGCGTCGGGAACGCAGACGGACCTTCTCGCTCTCTCCACCCTTTTTCTCTCTCTTTCTCTCTCTCTCTCTTTCTCTCTCTCTCTCTCTCTCTCTCTCTCTGTCTCTCTCTCTCCCACACATATACAAAATGTATGGTGCGCCCCCCATGGCTTCAGGTACTCGTCACCACAAAAACTTGACATCACAAAACCAAAAAGACCTAAAGCAACAAAACAAAAACAGCCAAACAAACCAAAACCAAACCAAGACCCAAAACAAAAAACTATCAGGACAATTCTCCAGAAACCAAACCAAAAAACACCACATAATTCTCCTGGGGCTCTGCCTATTCTTGTTTTGGGTGATGTTTTGTGTTCGTTTCCAGAGAATTATCTTGACAATTTTGCTTGTCTGTTTCTTTGACTTTTTTGGTTTTGGCTTCTTTGTTGGCTTTGGTTTGTTTGTGTGTTTGCTTTTTGGTTGCTTTGATTTTTCGGACTGGATGTTTTGGTTGTGGTTTCCAGAGAACCCTCCGGACAGCTTTGCTTTTGGCATTGGTCCCTTTGGCTTTGTTGGTTTTGTTGTTGTTTCGTCATTTTTTGAGTTTTGGTTCCCCCCCCCTCCTTTGCCTTGGCTTGCCGGACCTAACTTGGCCCTTGTTTACGTAAGTACCACAAGTTTTCGATCTTCAAAATAAGCCCCAAGTTAGGAATTTAAACGTTAAAGCATATCGAAATTCTTTAAGTTCCTTACATGCTGAAATAAGACCTAGTTTTTCAAGTTTGATGGGCTGAGATTTTGATAGGCACACATTCCTGACACTCCAAATACAAATATTGCTAAAATTAATATGAATACTCATATTTGTATCAATGTTTGTTTCCGCCCTCCTTTCGGAATTTACGGCATGTAAAATGATAAGACATGCAATTTTTCTCAAATTTCCCGGATAAGGATTAACAGTTTTCAATGGGCCTAAACTTCTTAGATTCCCCCCCCCAATTTAGGAACTTAACTTTCGAAATCGGTCTAAACTCTGTATATTCTTTAAATTCCTAATGAGCCCTAATCTTCCAGGTTTACTTGTAACTTTGAAAGCCCAACTTCTTTAAACAATTCCTGACTCAGGCTTATTTAGGAATCGAAGGAAAATAAAATTTTCAATTTCTCAATAAGACTGAATTCTTGACATCCCATCAATATGTTCGAATATATGTGGTCTCGGGCCCAGGGCCATACCCGGCCACCTGCCACCATAAGTATACATATATATATATATATGAGCCTGAGACCTTTCGGGTTCTTTGGCTTAGTTTTTACAAAGCAATTTTAAACAATGTATAAATGTGCTCTTTTCCATACAAGGGTTACTACACACATTAGCATTCGCCATGTTCACTAAAGGCTCTGCGCTGTCACTAAAAGCATTACAAATAATAACTTGAGCAAAACCGAGTTTTTCTTCACCAAGCGTGAGCAGCAGCCCAAGCACAGAGGCGTTCTTCAGAAAGATCTCAGTTACACGGTTGAAGAATCAAAGACTGATCGATCCCCTACTTGAATTATGAAGACTGATCGCTCCCCTACTTGAATTGTGTATGTTATAGTTTGATGTATTCTGTTGTTTTTGCTTGTTTTGCTGTAGGATTCTCGATATATTTTTAGCTTGTTTTTTCATTGCTTTTCATGGAATCTATTCAAAATCTGCATTTTTACTCTTGATGCTTTTTGTTCTGGATACTTGTTTGAGTATGTGACTTTCTAACATCTTTTTGATTTTTTTGTGGATGTTTGTTTATTCGCCACGTTGCTGTTCCAGAAGTGTACTGACTGAGTAGCAAAACTACCGTTTAGAGCCGAACCCGCTCAACTTACCCAGAGTTTCAAGCTGAATCTCTTGTACTTAAGCTGGTTTAGGGCTGTTTTGAATACAAAGCTAACAGTTTCGAGCCCAACCGCTGCATACTACCTAGGGTTTCGAGCTGACCTTTTTCAAATTCAGCTGCTCTAGACCAGTTTTACGTACAGGAATTTAGTTGTAGATGATCATGGAAGTCCTCCGTCAAGATGATACCTTATGCTATGGTGTAAACTGAGAACGCTTCACGTTGCATGATCTCTTGTTTTTTCTCTGGTTGTTCACATTGTTTTGCGTGTATGTGTGTGTGTGCTGCCGTTTAGTTTAAACTGATCAGTTTCGGCTTTAAACTCCGGTAAGTTGAAAAGATTTGGAACTTAATCGTTCTGCTTTAAACTGTAGTAAATATTCAATTCTAGGCATCTCAAGTTGAAGAAGCTCGGTTTGAAACTCTAGGTAAGGTAAGTGTGTTCGACTCTAAACTACGAGCTTTGTGTCCAAAACAGCCTAACGCATTTTAAATTGAAGAGGTTCCGCTTAAAACTCTGAGTAGCTTGATCAACTTGTCATTTCAAACAGATGCTAAACCTTTTTGAAAACCTATTTAAAGTATGTATTTCATACTTAGATGCACTTTTTGGGGTTTGCTTCTTTTTGTGTAGAATTTTCTAACAATTTTAGCATGCTTTGTAGATTTGCGTTAATGTTTAAAATTTGTGTAAAGGCCGCATTTAAAAGCAATTGAACAAATCACACCAAATGTTGTCCGCCTTCTTGTTGCTCACATGTCCGACAAAACCCAGAGGACAAAATCTGGTGTGATTCGCGCGGCCTCCTGGCGCAGGCAAAGAACCGAGGCGCGCGAATCACACCAAGTTTTGTCCGCCTTCTTGTTGCTCACATGTCCGACAAAACCCAGAGGACAAAATCTGGTGTGATTCGCGCGCCCTCCTTGCGCAAGCAAAAAACGGAGGCGCGCGAATCACACCAAATTTTGTCCTCCTTCTTGTTGCTCGCTTTACATTGAAAACCAAGAAAAAACTAATGAAAATCATGTAAATGGTGGATCCACATTATTTCCATTATATTTATATCAGTTTTCGATGTAAATAATGTCTTACAGACATAAGCATGACACATTTCCGCCTGGAAATGTGTCATCTTTTCCGTCTTACAAACATAAGCATGACACATTTCAGGCCGGAAATGTGTCGTCTTTTCCGTCTTACAGACATGAACATGACACATTTCCCGGAAATGTGTCATCTTTTCCGTCTTACAGAAATAGGCATGACACATTTCCGGCCGGAAATGTGTCATCTTTTCCGTCTTACAGACATGAGCATGACACATTTCCGCCCGGAAATGTGTCATCTACAAAAAAAGGCATGACACATTTCCGGCCCGGGTCTGGAAGCCCCCCATTTACTTTATTTCGCCTCGGCTTCCTGCCGAGAAACGTCTGGAACAAGCAGACCCGTCCTTCCCCCTACCCAACCCTTCCCCCCATGCAAAATTTTCTGACGCCACCCCCGCCCCCCCGCCCTGTGGGACCCCCCCCCAATCGCTTGGAGGAGCTGCAAACCGATGCCGTGGAGGGTCCCGCCTGGCTCCTACACAGGGAGTGCCTCCAGCCCCCCCACTCCCGCCCCACCCCCACCCCCCCCCACCCCACCCCCACCCCCCCCCACCCCCCCCCACCCCCCCCACCCCCCCGCAAGCGTTTACAATACATTATTTATATCGGTTTTCGATGTAAATAATGTAAATAATGTAAATAATGTAAATGGGGACGGGTCCCAGACCCGGACCCCCCCCCAAAAAAAAATCCGATATAAATAAAATAAATAATGTAAATAAGTAAATCATGTAAATGGTTGATTTACAGTATTTACATCGAAAACTGATATAAATAATGTAAATAATCCAAATGGCTTATTTACATTATTTACATCGAAGACTGATATAAAATGATGTAATTAATGTAAATGGCGCATTTACATTATTTACATCGAAAACTGATGTAAATAATGTAAATAATGTAAGTGAAGGATTTGCATTATTTACATTATTTATATTATTTATATCGGTTTTGGAGGAGGGTCCGGGTCTGGGACCCCCCCCCCTCCTTGTACAATATTTACATTATTTATATCGGTTTTCGATGTAAATACTGTAAATAATGTAAATGGGGACGGGTCCCAGACCCGGACCCCCCCCCCCCTCCAAAACCGATATAAATAATGTAAATAATGTAAATAATGTAAATAATGTAAATAATGTAAATAATGTAAATAATGTAATTAATGCAAATAATGTAAATAATGTAAATAATGTAAATAATGTAAATAATGTAAAAGGTTGATTTATATTATTTACATCGAAAACTGATATAAATAATGTGAATAATGTAAATGGTTGATTTACATTATTTACATCGAAAACTGGTATAACTAATGAAAATAATATAAATGGCCCATTTACATTATTTGCATCGAAAACTGATGTAACTAATGTAAATAATGTAAATGAAGGATTTACATTATTTACATTATTTGTATTATTTATATCGGTTTTGGAGGGGGGGTCCGGGTCTCGGACTCCCCCCCCCCCCCCCCAATTACATTATTTACATTCTCTATATCGGTTTTCGATGTAAATAATGTAAATAATGTAAAAGGTTGATTTACATTATTTACATCGAAAACTGATACAAATGATGTAAATAATGTAAATGGTTCATTTACATTTTTTACATCGAGAACTGATATAAATAATGTAAAATAATGTAAATGGTTGATTTACATTATTTACATCGAAAACTGATATAAATAATGCAAATAATGTAAATAATGTGAGAAATAAATAAAATAATGTGTATAATGCAAAACAACAAAGGAACACAGTACATAAAGGTCCCTCTCTCTCTCACATATATATATATGTACATACATACATACATACATACATACATACATACATACATACATACATACATACACACACCAACAAAAAAAGGAGCCCGCGAGCCTCCGCATAAGTTGAATGTTTGATAGCACTAATTTTGCACCCTGTTGCGCCTCGTCGCTTTCAGCCAGCAGCTCGGCCAGTTCAACTTTGGCAGCCTGGGAAGAAGCTTAAGAAGCCCCAAGCACAGTACGAGTAGAGAACATTGTAAAATCACAATAAGGGCATGGCTTTCAAAGCTTCGATCTCTGGACCATCACGTGCCCAGGACTCAGGAATGAGAGCCACTTTCACACTTCGATCAGTGCTGTGCCGTCCTCAGATTGCCTGGAGTCTTTCAAACACAAGGCTCGGGCTGCTGCACCAGGCGCAAGAAACCTCATGCACATTCGGAAAAAGAATTCCTCTGTTCTACTCTAGGGTCCAGCTCAGTTGATCAATCTGCAGCGGAAAGCTTCGGTTGTAACTCCCGGCCTGGTGCTAATCTGCGAAGCGGCACCGGGCGCCAGTGCCTCGGCCTCAACTTGAAGCGCCTGCTTTCACACAGGGCGGAGACCGTGTGGGACTCTCCCAAGACTTCATGTGGTCTCCCGTAGTCTTCCCTTCCTCGCCTGGGCTGCAGCTGCTTTGAGCTGCCTCAACTCAGACTCCGCTTCCGCACGCAGCCTTGGCCGGGCTTTCCCAGGACTACGAGCATGCTGCAAGCCCAGCTCCGTGTACCCATGTGCCCTATAATATCCCTATATAGCTGCATCAGTAGCTCAAGCCCCTTGATAGCGAGGCTTAAGACCACATCCCAGAGCAGGTCCCAGGTGCTGTTGCAGATTCCGGTGCGCGTCCTGAAGAGCCTCGAAGCCGCGCCTCAATAAGGAATTAAGCAGACGCTGACATGGGAGTTCTCTACCCCCTTTCCCCCACCCGCTCAAAAAACAAAAGGCGCCGATGTTCTGAGAGTACAGCTCGGAACCTTGCAGCCTGCGAAGTGTAATTCAGTAAGCAAGAGGCGAAGTCTTTGAAGACCTGAAGTTTACGCGAGGCTTTTTCAATAGCCTGCCGGCAGCACGCTGCCGCCCTTCCAGAGCCTGCACATGACATAGGAGATAAAGACATATAGGTGGGGTTGGTGGCGTGCGCTAGGTCACTGGTATTGACCTGCTTGTTTCGGGGTTGTTCTGGCTTTTTCTGGTGGTGGGGGGAGAGGGGGTGGAGGATGGTAACATCCGTTCCTACGGCGACCATGCCCGAAAACACTGGTTTGTTATTACAGGGTTCTTGCCTCTTTGCTCGACATAGTGCAAAAGGATGTTTGTGATGCTTCTGGAACAAGATGCTCTGTCACAGGCGTTCATGTCTTTTGAACTTTGTGAACATCCTAAAACACTGATTTCTGGAACAAAACACGCTGTCACAAGAGTTCATGTCTTTTTGTGAGCATGCCTAAAGCACTAGTATTTAGGGCGTTCTTGGCTGTTTGCACAACATATTGCAAA
>CAJNDS010002349.1:322500-370000 GCA_905221605.1 Symbiodinium natans
GCTCTCCCATGCATCTCCTCGGTGCGAGGGATGACTTAAGCGTAGGCATTCTACGCGCAAGAAGACAGCAGCCCTCCCTCCGATCTATGATTATCTTGCCATACATTCATTTGTAGCTATGACTACGACGCTACGACACTACGACCACTACGACACACTTGGACACTGCTGAGCACCGGTCGGCTTCCATGGCCTCTCTGCCCCGGGACATCTGACGGCACGTGCAGAAGCCAATTGTTAAGAGGACGAGCGCGACCACAGCGGAGCCAATCACGGTGGCCAGGATCCAAGGGGTGTCGGTGGCAGGTTCCACCAAAACTGTGGGC
Organism: Symbiodinium natans; assembly: GCA_905221605.1. NCBI lineage: Eukaryota > Dinophyceae > Suessiales > Symbiodiniaceae > Symbiodinium > Symbiodinium natans. The sequence goes on from CAJNDS010002349.1 coordinate 322,827, forward strand.
TGCGAGGGTGCTGCTTGCAAGTCCGATACGCAGGGCCATTCTGATGGACCCCAGGACCATCCTTGTGTCTCGTTTCTCGAGCTCGTCGAGCTACCCGGGCAGTTTAAGTTGCAGAGCATTTGATTTTCCAGCGCTGCACATTCCCCTGAAAAATTCTCGCCCATTCTGCACATGGCCTCCTCCACGCAGCGCACGACGCAGCGTGTTGTCAAACACAAACACATGTCGTGGGCAGTGACCTTAGCGCGCAAATCTAGCGCAATCCGCACCGCCCGCAGGCGCCAGAAGCCAGACCAAACCCAAACCGGCGCATTACAACTAATTACGACGTACTACGACTGTTATGGGCTGCCTTCGCTTCAAATTTGCAAAAAAATTGGACGTTGCTAATGTTTGCAAAAGATGACCAGGCATGGCATCGGGTGTAACTAAGCCGCCGGCATTCATAACAAAGGTGGCGCGGCAGTGCTCCATGTAGCTCGTGGTTTGCAGACACGTGCAGTCATGCAGACAGTCGACATAGGCCTGCTGAGAGCCCCCCACGCATCCACTCATGGCATCCAAAGACAGGAAAACACAAGCATCATGTTCGATCCGCAAAGACTGCGGGTGTCAACCGAACATGACTGCATGACAGATGGTCACACGGTCAGGCAAGGTCTGGTTTGTACCTGCAATCCAAATCACGTTGCCGTGAGAGTCGAGGTTGTTGCAAACGCCAGGGGCCCTCGGATCTTTATCACAAAGCTACGCAGACCTTAAGTATTTGGGCGGGGTGGCGATTTGCCGTTGTAAGCAAAGGCAACTTCTGTCGTTGACGTGCGCAGCAAAAACCCCACATAGTGCTTAACCCGACAATATTCAGCCGATGTGCATTGCGGTTCGCAGTTCGGCGGTCTTGACTTGCTACGGGGCTACGTGCTTCTGCACGCATGACCCTCACAACAGACGCAAAATCTGAACAATGTGTTTCAAGCCGCGCGATTCGCTTGACGACTGCAGGGATGTCAAGTCTAACCAAAACTTTTTGGGCTGGGCCATTTAGGGTTTTACAGCTTGATGGGGTTTGGGCCATTACGAGCCTTGGAAACAGGGGTCGGGTCTCAAGGCGTGATGGGTGAACAAAGGCTGTGAGAACAAAGACACCAAACACCCCAGGCCTCCCAACCAGAAATCCCATGGCGAGGGATGCAAGATGGATTCGTGGGGTGGGAACCGCTGTGTCAAGAAGGCTGTGACAGAAGACCCGATCGGGGTTAACTTGTTCTTGTGGCCCCTTTCGTTAGTGGTGTGCGCCGGGTGGGCGTGGTGTTCTCTATGATGTTCTAGTAGGAAGACCTCCATTCTCGCTGTGTTTTCATGGGAAAACCTCTGTTAGTAGTAGGAAAACCTAGATTGTCTTGCCTCGGATTTCTCGACATTTCTTGAGATTTCTTGAGTTTCTCTTAGGTCCCATCCTTCCAACAACCCCAGCTTGAACACACAAACCCTGCACACCCAACGTACCGAAGTCGCTACATGCGCCTCAAACCCATGCAAACTCATGCACATGGCCATGATGGTCCTGATTGTGATGTGAGTAAGAGTAGTTGGCCTTCACTGTTCTGCCTTCGCACTAGCCCACGGCTCCCAATCCTGAACCCCTGCAAACCTCCCAAAGCCTTCAATCAATGAGCGAAAGAGGCTTGGAATCTCGAACGGAACTTAAAGCTATATGCTCAACCATGATTCCAAAGGCCTCCGATCGCCGAATTTTGAAAACCTAGACTCAACCACAAAGCGTGCGCCCTTTAAGTTGGAGCTGTGTCTCCCTATCCCAGAGGTCAACCTCACAGTCAGAGAGGTCCTCCACGCTGGGAATCCCGTAGCCCACCTGGCCCGGGTGATTGGCTGGAGGGGCTGAGATTCGCATGTTCGCATCTCGGTGAACACACTGCGAACAAGGTCGAGAAGCACACGAAAACTCAAATGTCGCGGTGGAGAAATGCCTGCTACGTATCAGCGTGAAAAACAAGCCTGCATGATTTCGGGCTCCCTTCATGCACGGTTTCGGTTACCGAGACCAACATTCCTTCCGATGCCGTGCCTTGACCCCGAGCCCGTCCAGCCCATGCATGCTAAAAACAGGGTGCTGGAGAGAAATTCTCCGCTGGGGTGTCGAACTTTCGTCCCGCGCACACAGCGACGGGATGAGTTTAGTACTGCTCAGGGTCTCTAGAACGATTCGGTGCCATATGCTGTGTTGCACTTCTCCCACCCGGGAAAGAAGACTGCCTTGAGCCTCTGCTGCTTCTCCACAGCCGTGCATACCAGGTCGAACCAGCGCTTGTACCAGATACATCCCCAGGAGGCTGTTCGCCCCATCTTCTCCCACTGCTCTACAGCTTTGTAGCTTCTTCCTTCTCTTCATCGGTTGCATCTTGACGGATGGGGACCGCGTTCATTGCAGCAGCTTTCTCCCCGTGCTCCTTGATTCTGTCGTCCGTGTAAGGTGCCTTGAGGACTGAGAGGTAGCCGAACGTTCTGAAGTCTCGTTCGCCATAAATCCGTGAACAGCAGCACTTCCCCGGATTCTGGGGATCATCCGCTTCCTCAAACCTCAGGATCAGAACGACTTGAGAGATGCGAAACCTGGGCAAACTTTTTCGATAGAACCCAAGGGGGCTTGCTGCTTGAGACGTGATGAATTGCTCGAGACTTCAAGACAGGCAGGCAGGCAGGCAGGCAGGTAGGCAGGTGGGCATGTAGTCCATGACATGGAGCGTGCAATGGACGGACGGGTGAATGGATACAGTAGATGGTTGCCCATTTGTTCGCGCCGTTGATTGTATATGTTCACAGGGTAGCTACGCACAAACGTAGTTGACCTACTCATGCATTTCAATTTGTGTCACTCGACCGGAACAGTTCGGAGGTTGTTGCTTTGCAGGACATTATATCGGAATTAATAATTAGAATAGGATTTTGGGGTATATTATGGTATTTCTATAAGGAAGCCTAAGGAATAACATTGGCAATCATTCCATGTAAGACCAGGACCTGACCTGAGGTCGGGTCCGCTGGGGAGCAGAGGAAGACACAGGCCACCGAGTCAAGGTGAAACTCCTACCGGAAAGGAGTTTGGATGATGGGATAGGGGTTTTGGGGTATACTGTACCATATAGGGAATAAGACGAATATTGTGGGTTGGAGGCCGAAGGAACAAGATGCCCAAAGGATCCCCAATTCAGGATCTAACCGGATTTCGTCAGGCGGCTCTCGTGTTTAGCAATTCTGGGCCGATGGTTTTAGAACTTAAGGCGTGGGTAGGGGTATTGTGTCATTAAGATCTACTCATGGCTTCTGCACCCAAATTGGCACTTCGTACCCATACTTAGCAAACCTGCAGCGGTATCTAGCTGCCACTGCAGCTGCTCGTTAGCAAACCTGCAGTTCGGTCATTGCCAATTCACAGGTCTACATTCCACCCCCCTCGATTCTAGTTTCTGTTCGTTGTTACAAGTCGAAAAGTAGAAGCAGAGAATTAAAATTGAGAATGGAGAATAATCTTGGGGGGGGTTGGGGGGGCGCAGCCCCCCCCCTTCGCCTTCCCCTTCGAAGCCCTTGAAGCCCCCCTGCGCCCCCCCTTCGAAGCCCTTCAAGCCCTTGAAGCCCCCCTTCGAAGTCCTCTTGGGCCTGACGTCATCCAGAACTCCACAACTCTTGCACAATACCTAGAATAGTTGGGGACAATAAGGGGGCACTAGTACTTTTTCGATAAGCCACAGCTTGAGGTCGGCCCTCTCCGGTGAGTGTTGAGGATCTGGGCTTCGAGTTTTCGCGCGGGATTAGGTTTAGGGTTTAGGGCATTTAGGGTTTGGGGATTAGGGTCTAGGCCTGGGTTCACGCCACCTCTGAACAAGTAGAAACCCTGCGCAACCTGTACACCAGTCAAAAGCACGAGCTCCTTCACCAAAGCTTCCCAGCCTCTGCGGTGGAAGGCTTCCAGAGCTCTTGGCTCACTCAAAAAGAACGTGGGGTACAGGGCTTGCAACGGGGCTTCGACGGCGCAGTTCGTAACCAAAGGTGTTGCACGACTTCGCCTGTGGGCCGTCCCCGGATGATCTTGCAATGCGGATTTGTGAGTTTAGATCTCGGATACAGTTTGAAACCTCAGCATGCCGCGAAACCCCAGAACCCGACGTCCTGCACCCTGTGAACCCAAGGACCGGCCTGCTGCATACTTTCCCGGGAAGGAAATCCAGCAGGCTTTGGCATCATCCCGGATGTGCCCATGGTAGCTAGGGTCGATTTCCTTCGACTCAGCAATAGCGGCTTCCTGTTGAGCAGGTGCTGCAGTTAGGCAAGCAGAGGATTCTGGCACCGAACCCGAAAACCCGAACTGACGTTGAGACAACCACTTCCCGGCAAGCTCGATATTTCTGCGAGTTGTCTGCGATTTCTCCATGATTTTGTTGCGAATTTGGCGGTGATGTTCCTTTGCGTGTGTTCAGGGCTGGGCTCAGGATTCGGCCGTGTTATGGCTGCGCAACTCACATCCGAATCACAGCCGGCCCCTGTGTTCTAGGACCCAACTTTGACTTGAATTCGTGCTGCTGGGGACGAGCACTCCAAAACCACAACAGAATCACAGCCAACAAACGGTGGAATGACCATCAGATCAAAGCGGCAGCAGCATGGCTCCATGAACACGCAGGGAATTTCACCCGCGAGCAGAATAGCTAAATACTGGCAACTGCTGCCAGTACGTTGATGCACGCGCGAAACATGCCTCTGGGCCGGGTCCGGCGAACAACTCAGGCTGATCCGTTCCGTCCCGAAACGGACATTAACAAGAAAGAAGCGCAAGCCGCCAGAAAGAGACTAGAGCATTTGCTTAAAGCGAGCATTTGCGAAAGAACAAAGAGACATTACAGAACTGAATCACCAATGTATCACAGAGAAAGCACAGAAATTGTGGTAACCGTCATGATTCCCGGAGGTTGCCTTGCCGAGCAATCTCAAGACCTGCTCAAAACTAACGAGGCCTCAAGAGGTGGCACTGCTCTCAACCCGATCAAAAGCCAATAACAACAGGCTATTAGAGCCACCATCCATTTCCATTTCTCCGACAGAACCTAAATCCTAAGCTCTAAAACCAAAATAGTTATTAGCAGAACCCCGAACCTAAACCCTCAACCAAACTTGCCGAGGCCTAAGCCCTAAAACAACAAAAGTTTTGCTCAAAGCTTCTCTGAGCTTCTCCCTTGAGGCTCAGGATCAGGGTCGCAATGCCATTGTCAGCAGCCCCGAGCCTTGGGCCCTGGCATGCCCTGGCCCCATCTCCCAAGCCCTCTTCACCCGCCTTTTGGAGACCACGGAAGTTCGCATTCACGAACTGCTGTGGCTGCTGTGAAAGGGGTTCTCTGGGATTCTCCCTTAAGTCAGGACCACCAAAACTACCAGAAAGGAGGTTTGGATACAAGGTCGCGTTGCCATCACATCTTTGTAGCTGAGAACGAGTGTCTCCAGCTGTGAGCAATTTGCTAGCAAAGACGACTCCGACGACTCCGTTACCATCACCCGTTTGCCAAATTGCAGCTGTGAACAATTTACGAGCAGGAGGTTAGGAGGCTTCGATTCCTTGCAACACCGACTCCCGACCCCGTGCTGCGCAGCCTGGATGTGTCTGGATGTGGTTGCGGGTAACAGGCGGAAAGGAAGTGCGCGCGGCGCAAACCCTGTTTTTGTTCGCTTGCGCAAGCGTCTTTACGGGATGCGTGCGGCACATGCCTTTGTGAGAGCTCTACACTCAGAAATCACAACGCGCAACCAGCGAACATCTAATGGCTGCTGCTCTCTCTCTCGCTCTCTCAATCTCTCTCTAGTCTCTCTCTAGTCTCTCTCAGTGTTTCTCAGTCTCTCTCAGTCTCTCTCAGTCGCCCCACGCAAGGCTCGGAGCTCGCGGAAGATGAGCTGAAGCTCCTAGGGGACGATGGAGGATTTGACTGATCAGAGCGGAGTGACTTGACTTCGAAATCCAGGCTCCTCCAGCATGACCCCAAAACCGAAAGCAGCTGTGGGGAGATGCGTTGGTTTGGATGCCCTTGCCCGTGATCCGAATTTGGACAGCTCGGAATCGTAAGCCGAAACTGCGCAAGCCCACGTATAATGCGACAGCAACAACAAATTCGCCGCACAAGCGAAAAAGTGTCTGACGGAAGCCGAGCGCACACGGAAAAGCCGTACGCGCTTTTTCACAACCAAAGCGACTAAGGCTGCGCGATGTTCAGCATGCTACTTGGTGAGCTGCTGGCTTTTAACGGCCAGCGACTTGGCTATGCCCTGAAGCAGTTCGCCACTGCTACGAAGCCACCGTCGCCGAACCGCCACTATACTAGCTCTGTATGGCCCACCGCGCGACCTTTGGTCATCCAGATTTCGGTTTGAGAGCACACCTCCTGCACCAGGTGCGATTGCTACGCGCTTGGTCTGAAGGGTTTGCAGCTTCCTTTACCTTGCTATAAGCTCACGAAACCTTGCGAAGCTAGCGCAGCTCCCTCGCAAGAGCTCGCTCGCAAGAGTCTTTCAGGGCCACGCCCTTCAAAAATGGATGCTCTGCTTTTTGGGAGAACTTGGCTTGGCAGAATACTCAAGAACAGCACGCTTTTGCAGTGACAGTTCGCCCAAGTTTGCCCCAGAGTCTGTAATTTGCAGACTGCCGCATGGCTTCGGCCACTTGGCACTCGCTAGGGGGACAGGGCCTCTTTGGTCGCCTTCGGCGGGTTTCAAAAAGGGACCCCTCTCATGCAACTCTCTAAAAGTCAGGCCCAGGCGGTCAGGGGAAGACCGTCATGTCCATGTCCAACCGACGGGTCGCTCCAAGCAAGCCTCCGGGCGGTTTCGTTACTTGGCTTACTTGGCTTTTTTGGTTGCCTGCACATCGCTCGCCAAATCGGGCTTAAAGAAGCATCGTGTTCATCACACCTGCGTTCACATTCGGATCTCGCACAAAAGACCGCAGTGAGGTGTCTCCACACCAAGGCAACCCGTGTTGCAGTCGTGCGACGTTGACAGGTAAAGCCGCTCAATGCCTCAAGCGAAGCTCAGCTCTACCCAGGAGAGTAGGGCCAATGCTTGCCGCCCTGAACCCTGCAATGACACCATCTGTTCTGCGGGAAAGGCGCAACGGAAGCCTGGATTCCACCGGGGCGGATCCAAACTTCACATCTGCCATTGCTGAACTCGATCCCTACGCAAGCAGCGACCTGGACATGGAGCCCGCGAGATGTCACTCGAGATTGCACCACGTGACAACGTGAAAAAAACCTTTGTCGACGTGTGTGCAGTGAACGTGCAGGCATGTGCAGGCGCGCGCAGATGCCGGTGAATGCAGTTGCGTCCGCATGCTTCGCGCCTGCGTGCACTCGATCTGACAGTCGCCAAGATTCCGGACACCTGCCGATGAAGCATCGCTCAAACTGTCAATCGCAGTCCATGTGCATCGTAAGCACGTGCGCTCTTCAATCTGCGATATGTTCGGATCACAGAGGCTGAGATTGGAACCGTCGGCTCATATTTTGGCTATATAGTGTGCCCCCACCTGAGATGGCCACATAGTTGGCCGGCGCGTTGTCGGAAGCCGATGCTCCGCGGCACGCGCGGTTGATGCCACCGTCCACTGCTTCGAAAAGTGTTGCGCTCATCCTTCCAGCACGGAGGATTCTTAGAAAGGACAAAGCCAGAATCAAGTTTGGAAAATTTCAGCAGAGAGCGGTGCACAATGCATGGGCCGAATGACAGCAAGCGCTCACTCTACTAACAGCTCGGCCGAAACTGTCCCCGCCAGCGAACAGCCTGACACCCAACAAGAGATTAAGGAGCCTCACCCGAGAGTGGGGAGGGAGGGCGGGGGTCATCATGGGAAGAGAGATCTTGCCGCTTGGGAGACCTGGTGGTCGTGGTCGTGGTGGCAAGAGGCGAAGCGTAGCTCAGGCATGTGAAGCCAGCCTGGGCAAAGTGTGACATCTTGACCCGAAAGCGCGAGAGCTGTGCTTTGTGCCGTTGTGCCTTGTACAGTTTGGAAGGTGCCTTAAGCCTGCCAAGGTGCCAGGTGGACGGAAGCCTGGATGCCTTCTGGCCGAGTCCAGACTTCACAACGGCTAGCACTGTACTCGATGCCGACACACGCCTGAGCACCAGAGCATATGGCAACACGTAGTCACGTGGCGTCGTGGTGAAACAGCAAGCAGCACTTAAGCTTCGTATGGAGCAGGGGGTCCTCTGTGCGGATGCACTCCTCTTTGCAAGCCAGAAGTGATGCCGCCGATATCACCTGAGGGCTGGCAGCGGCTTGCAGTATCTGATCAGCCAAAACCAGCTGCTGCCAACGCGGCATTGTAGTAGCTGGCGCTGTTGTCCCCGGCCCCCGCCCCGCGGCAGGCACGGTCAGCTCCCCCATCCACAGGCGCGAACCTCGGAATGCTAAGCGCTCTGAAAAAGCGCGCTCGGTTCGCATGTTCTATCTTGGAGCTTGCCCTTTTTCGCATTTACTTTGGCTGACTCGTGCAGGGCTGGCTGATTGTGTTCACGATACGAAGTTCAGGATAGCATATGCGACATGACAGGTTCGGGACGGGATGGGGTGGGGCTGCGGTCAAGGCTCTTCTCCAGTTTAGGTATCAGGATTTCGAAAACTTCCCATTGCTGCAGATGCAAGCTGTGACACAAGAAACCGTTTGTGATTGCGGGCATCCGTGAGTAGATTTTGATTGTCGGGGGTTTTCGGAATCCCGACACCATAGATAGAATGTGCCGGCGAAACTTTGTCCAAAATCCGGATGGCTTCCCATCGAATAGGTTGAGGGTTTGGTGGCGGGGGGGGGGGGAAGGGGTGTACATGCCAAGTCAAGTTCTATCTGGGTGGTTTCCGCCGAACGCTGCACCCAACTCGTGCCAGTCCAGCCTGCGCAGCTCATGCGTCAATGCCCTCAGCCTCAACCCAATATTCTATGGTGTCGGCTCGGTTGTGTGGCCACCGCCTCCTAGATGAGGAACCCCGCCATTTTACAACAAACGCTCCTGGCGGAGAGCTTGCCGAGGAGCCCTGGATGTTCGTTGAAACCCGAAGGTGAAGCCGGTGAAGCTGCATGGCACAAGTCCGAGGTGTTTTTGCGTGGCTTCCCGTGTTCGTGGTCTTCGGGGTGAGCTTCTTTGCGGATTCGGGGTATCGGGCATGGCCAAACCCGTAGAGATAGAAAAGTCATTCTACCCATGGGTTCGGCCATGCCCGAGGCATATTTCCATCTATGGGTTGGGGCTTGGGGGGTTCCAAAGAAGTAAAAAAGTTTCAGAGGAGCTTCGGCGAAGGAAAAGGTAACTCTAGCAAAGTAGTGAACGCTGACTAAAGATATGCCTTCTATCGCAAGGTCTCGTGCAGGCACCGGAAGTTGCTTCCTGAATTCAGGAACCCGACCAGGAAGAACCACATTGTGGAGCAGGCCGCCCCCGGAAAGAGCAGTGACTGACTCGGAGATGCACAATGAACCGAAAAACACGGAAACCAGCCGAGTCCTCGGGCCGTAGGTGTTGGGGCAGCATCAAGCAGGTATACCCCACCTTTCATCCCTGCCCAGCCACGTGATGCAGCTTACGCCCCTTTATTTGGTAGTTGCTCTGAAGGGGTGCCCCCTAACCGTCGTGTCCTGGTGCGGGTGGTGCACGAGCAGGGGGCTTGGGGGCGACCATCGGGGGCGGACAAAACGCTTTCCCCTCCCTCCCGCCCCCTTCCTCCAACCCTGTCGGCGAGGTGGTGTGGCAGTCACATACAATTCTCCATAGCATTTGCAAGACCTCATCAAGCATGGCTAGCACAGCTCGGCCGAAACTGTCCCCGCCAGCGAACAGCCTGACACCCAACAAGAGATTAAGGAGCCTCACCCGAGAGTGGGGAGGGAGGGCGGGGGTCATCATGGGAAGAGAGATCTTGCCGCTTGGGAGACCTGGTGGTCGTGGTCGTGGTGGCAAGAGGCGAAGCGTAGCTCAGGCATGTGAAGCCAGCCTGGGCAAAGTGTGACATCTTGACCCGAAAGCGCGAGAGCTGTGCTTTGTGCCGTTGTGCCTTGTACAGTTTGGAAGGTGCCTTAAGCCTGCCAAGGTGCCAGGTGGACGGAAGCCTGGATGCCTTCTGGCCGAGTCCAGACTTCACAACGGCTAGCACTGTACTCGATGCCGACACACGCCTGAGCACCAGAGCATATGGCAACACGTAGTCACGTGGCGTCGTGGTGAAACAGCAAGCAGCACTTAAGCTTCGTATGGAGCAGGGGGTCCTCTGTGCGGATGCACTCCTCTTTGCAAGCCAGAAGTGATGCCGCCGATATCACCTGAGGGCTGGCAGCGGCTTGCAGTATCTGATCAGCCAAAACCAGCTGCTGCCAACGCGGCATTGTAGTAGCTGGCGCTGTTGTCCCCGGCCCCGGCCCCGCGGCAGGCACGGTCAGCTCCCCCATCCACAGGCGCGAACCTCGGAATGCTAAGCGCTCTGAAAAAGCGCGCTCGGTTCATACGTAGCATGGCAGACAGTGGAAGCAACCATTGTTCCAAGTTACGAATCGATGCTGGAAGTGGTGGTTATTTGCGAGGTGGTTGGCTTGTCTAGGAGCCGGTGAACGCAAAGCATGCCTTGACACTCTGTGGCATGTCGAACTCAACAACACGCCCATAAATACTCACACCTTGTCAACCGAGCCGCTGTTCATGCATTGCCAAAGCACCGTTCCCGTATAAGCAGTGCACGAATCCAAGCTTGCCTTGGCAATAGTGCCAGCATCAAATAAAACTTGGCCGATCGCGTGCGGAGGACGCATGAAGCTTCTGACAGAGGTCCTGCGCCTTAATTAATTCGCTCCTCCAGATACGAAACCCCAAACCCACACAGGTATTTTCCGGGTCCCAGATCCCCGAAAGCTAGATAGGGGTGCTAATGCCTGATATGGCTGCAAAGTGGCATCCTTCCTCCAACACACTGGCCCTTCAAACTCCTTGGCAGTACGATTGCACTGACTACGTACGCATGTCCGGGCTGCAACAAACATTATGAAGCCCAGCCAGTCTGACATTGGCAATGCGACATTCTCGGCATGGGAACATGCAGCTCAATGAGCCTGGAACTCCTGGATGTCTACAAGCCAGACGAGTGTGGAGGGTGGTGCATCGAGCGTGGGTTTGGGAAGGCTCTGAGCAACATCTATCCCTTTCCAGACTAAGTGTACCCCAACGATGTTCCCAAGCATGCGCAGTCTAGAACGTGCGGAAAGCGCGGAGGCTCCATCTGCCTTCCAGGCGTAGCAGAAGAAGCTGCGCAAAATCCGCCTGCATTTGACGCTGAACACTTCAATCTGCAACGCCGCAACATCTGCAATCGGCGCCTTTTGACTATCAGTGAGTCTACCCGTCATCGAGATTCCAACATATTCCAACTGCCACAGGCTGATAGGCAGGACCGAACCCATTTGCGGCATGAGACGTAGGTACCGAACCTTGTGCCGCTACAGCTAGAGGGTACCTGTAAAGGGGAGGTTTAGGCAGTGACCTTTGCTCTTTCCGCGCCTAGGAGCGCCTGCCACGTCCAAATGTGAAGAATCTGGCTTCCGTGGCCGAGGTATGTCCTCACCGAATTCTGCCACATGACACTGTGCTTGAGTGCTCCAGAGTGTTTTCGAGTTGGGCACGAGGAAGTTTGTGAGAACGGGCCCTTGACATTAGTGCCATTAGAGTAGCCGCGAGAAGCTCATGCGGCGAAGCGGCGCGCAACTGCATTTCTCTGCCGAAATCCGCACACACATGCACACACCCATCTACAAATTGACAACAGGCACTGACAGGCACACTGCTGATCCGAGACACTCTCCAGGCATAGTTGCCCCCAAGGCAAAGATGTCCACAAGACGGAAGGTTGATGACTTTCTCGGCTGCATGGCCTACCCGCACAGTTACGTATGACACCTCTCAGGGGCTCTCTCGCTCCACTTGGAGGCCTCTCCATCACTGGACTACATGATGGAACAACTCCTTAGAGCGTCAGCGAACCGATACAGACATCAGATACCCCACGTCAGACGCATGCCTTGGTAACTTCACTGTTGTACCCCTGGAACATGGCCATCCTCGGATCTCTGCAGTCACGAGAGCTGGAGGAGCACACAACTGTCGGCCAAAGTAGCTCGCTTACAATCCGTGCTCAGAACGTGATGCCCAAGATTTATCTAAGAGTCAACGTGGGACCCGGATCACTCCAAGAGTTCGTCGCGACGGCGCAGCCACGCTGTCCGGCACGACCGCCTTCGACATCCAATGCTCAGCAAATGCTCCGCAGTGAGCCGGACGTGCAACTGAGACTCCGAATTGGAAACTGTAAATAGAAAGACTTCAATGCTGCAAAACTGCATTCCCTGAATCTGAATAAAAAACTGTCAATGGCAAGCTGCCTGGCTCACAAAACGGCGCCATTCGATCCAGCACAGCCTCCTTAGGTAAAGCTGCGGTTACATACGCTCACCCTCAAGCAAAAGCAATCACATGTACCGGTGTCAGGACGCCAAGCCAAGCTTTCCTTGTCACACATCTCTCAGCGATTCTCAGTGTGCATCTTTCGCCCAGTCTCCATCTCTGTGACAAACATGGCTTTCACGGCCGCTTCCTCCATGTCAATGAGGTTGGAACGCGGGCAGCCGGTGAATTTAATACCGTTGCAGACAACATACCAGGCCACTACCTGGACGACCATGGCAACCTGCGAGGGACGGGCTTTCAATGGCGTTCAAGCACTACAATGTTTCAACAAACACGATTTCTACTCTCGGTGCTGTTGCTGCTCTGCCACTGCCGCTCCCTCCCACGACGTACCGCAACCACCACCTCTGCGACTACCACTACCGCCACTCTGTATTGCTATTCGACAAAAAGAGCCACCTCGGCAGTGGCCCACGATCGATCTGCTTCAACAAGATCCATGGCTGTGCCAGTTCGGGCCTCAACGAGCATACATCAAGATACACCAACCAACGGTCATGCGGAGCATGCGGAGCATGCGGAGCAAACCCCCCTCCCCCCCGTCTCCGCGGTTTTCACACCGATATATTTGCCCCCCTCCACTCGTGTTTCAAACCGAAACTCACCAGCTTAGGGTCTCAGTCCCCACCAATACTCCCCCATACTTCTTTTCCAATTCTAGAATCTAGAACAGCACTGATCTCGAGCTGTGGAACGGCCTCACGCAAAAATCGTGATGCCGGGAATTGGAAGTTGCTTCGCATCGCTTCGCCAAATACGCATGTCTTCGGGTGTTGAGTACAGTGGGTAGGGTTTCACGGTAGCTGCTCTCAAGAACCCAGAGTGCGTGGCGCTTCGGGCCTTTGCAAGATTTTGTGTTATCATTTGCATCGCAGAACGGTGGGATGGGTTAACGCGACTCTTGGACGATCTTGGGATGGCAGAGGACCTCTCTTTGCCAAGTGGAAGTAGAACAGGCTGCTATGTCTTCACGTAGGACTTCATGCGGACGAGTTGCCCAGAAGAAGGACAGGAACATTGTGACTCGGATCCTGCACGTGTGCAAAGGCGCTCTACAGCCTCCACGGCCAACATGCTGAAAAGCGCAACTTCACCAAAGCCTTCTACCATTTGGCGGTGGAGCATTCTGCAACGAGCTGCTGTAGATGCTCCTGCCAGGTTCGAAGCTGCTTCCCACCCGTGACACCCGTGAGTCCGTGAGTCTCTGCGCGGTGCGCTATGTTATGCTATGTTGCAGCACTGCTGCAGCACCTTCTTAAGACTTCTGCATTTGATCGGACCCAAAATTCTTGTACGCAACAGAATGAATTGGCTACGGTCAAGTCAGGAACTCTCCTGCATTCGGTCTCGTTGCTGCCGCCACCTGCTGTGCTCTGAATACAGGATGCCTCCGACGACCTCACCTGAGACCACGCAAGACGAAGCACTTTTGTCAGCATCCTGCATCCGGGCTGCTCTAAGCTGCACCGCAGATGCCTAGCTGTTGAACCATGTTGAACCCATTCTGTGGACGCATGTTGCTTTATTCTTGGAAGCCTTCTGCAGTTCAGGTTGCAGTTTCGTAGTAGATGAGGACGCCTCGGAACTGCAATGGAAGAAGAAAAGTGTGAAGATGGCAGGAAGGGCTTCTTTAAACTTATAGGACTTAGGCCAAAGCCGTCTTCCACCACAGCATCAAGGAGGTGAGCGCCCCCATATCGGCCGCGCCGCTGCACGTCTGCCTGACAAAGGTGCGGAGATTCTGCAAATTCATTGAATAATAGATTGTATATGCTACACCAGCCAGGCTTTCTCGTTGGCGCGTCCACATGGGCACTAGTGTGCAGCTGCAGAAGTGCGCAGATCGTGCGAAAGGTGCAAAACCCGTGGGACGCAAGCACAAAATGCGAATTTGCAGCACAATGCGAAACTGACAAAGGTGCGGTCTCCCCGGCCTCTGCCGGAGCAAGCAGCATGAGCAGGGTGTTGAAAATCAGCAACGCGTTGGAAGAGCCCGTCACGACTACCCAGGTTCCTGTGAATGGACTGCGAGGCAAACCCGAAGACAGCTGACAGCAAAAGCGCCCACAGGTCCTGACAGACATTGGGCCATGTCGGGGCTCTCCCACCTGAGCAAGGCGTGAGATCCCAAATCCTGTGTTGCCAATTGAAATGCCTTGAACTTCCAAATCTTCCAACGTTCCAACGTTCCTGCAGGGCAAAGTCGCACGCGGAATCGGCAGCCCGCATCGAGCTCCAGATTGCCGTCGGCGGCCAGCACACCCGACATGGGCGGCTCCGCAACTTTCATGTCCTGTGGGGCAGCTCCGGCACGGCAACCGGCAGCAGATGTAGGGCGGCACTACCAAGGGTATCTGCACTGGAGTATGGATCGGCTTGCAAGCTGCAACTTCAACCGTTTAAGTGCTCTCGTCCCTATAATAACCAAGAATGTGTGACGGCAAGTCTCGCAAAATGGCAATGGCGGAGGCGGCGTGGTCTCCTTAATGAGCACTACAGCCGCTACAGCCTGCCCTCTGCCCTTTTTGCAGGGTGAGATTCACAAAACTTCCAAAACAAAAACCCTGCAAAACGCTTCTTTGCAGATATTCCCAGGTGCAGGCGGGCTCACTTCAGCGACAGCTACAGCATATCCATCTCCTTGTGCTCGCACCACCTTGTTTCATCAACAAATTGCATGTGCAATATGCTTCCCCGGCTCGACTCACACTAGACTCACGTTCAGCTTGCGTTCGCCTTCAGTGATGTGACTTACACAATGTGGCAAAGAGGTTTTCTCTGCAGTTCCAAGGCCTCCGACAGGGCTTCCCCGCCCTTGATGCCAATGAGCGCATAAGAACTCCTTCGAAGGCATGCGGCATGGGTCTCGCCGGGCTCGCATGGCAGAAACTTTCTCACCACTGCTCCGTTCTAAGTTTAGGGTGCTGCAGGGTGCTTGTGAAGTGGGCAGGCTCTATTTGGCGGTTGCACCTGCAACGCTATATCCTTGACCACCCTCAATTTGTAGCACAGATCCGTCTCGATGCAATACAGCGACCGCCAAGAAATCGGCCGGGGAAATGTGGCCCCGCTTTCTCGGAGAAGGTTGGCCGCCTTCCGTGCCACGCTGTGATGCTGGTATCCCTAATCTTCTCCTTCTTGTTGCGAGCACGAGTTTTCTTGGAACACACTATGACCTGCGCCCCCCCCCCCCCCCATAGCTCTG
This sequence comes from Symbiodinium natans, assembly GCA_905221605.1. Lineage (NCBI taxonomy): Eukaryota > Dinophyceae > Suessiales > Symbiodiniaceae > Symbiodinium > Symbiodinium natans. Next base: position 338,584 of record CAJNDS010002349.1, read on the forward strand.
CAAAGCGACGTGCAAACCATGCCTCGAAGCTGATGCTCGCAGAGGCTTCATCCGCGGCTCCGACCAGTATCCTGGGACACCAGTAAAGCAGCGATAGCAGCAACAGCGGGACGTGGATATGAGGTAGAGGATGGTACAGGTATTGCTCTACCCCAACCATGGCCGGCTGGGCACTTGGGGGGCACCCTGAACGGCCAGACAACGCCAAATCTGCTTGCGACTTCGGCACATGCTGCCTTCGTCGACCGAGCTCAGGTATGCGACCAAAGAAGAGGAATCCTTTCAAATTTCATATGCACGGAGCTGAGCTTTGGAGAGAAAAAACAAAAAAAATTGCAAAAACTGAAATTTCGCCATGCTGTAAACAAGCGTCGATGTGGGTGTCGAAGGTCTCGGTGTGCTTGACCTCATCCGAGCCAAGGAAGCTACGCAACCCGCCCGACGAGCTCTTGCCATGCGAACCAGGGTCTGGTCCTCTCAACTAGGATTGGGTCTACAAAGGTGTTAATCCCTCTTGTGGAGTAGCGGAGGGGCAACGCCGAATTCAGCAAACAAAGTCGAAAACATGGAGGCCGCAGTCCAAAAACGAGGACGTGGAGTCGGAAACATGAGAGCCACTGTCGGAAAACAGCAAAGCAAAAATAAAAAAAACATGACGGCCGTAGTCGAAAACAAAAAGCCGCTAGCAGGAAGCAAGAAAGACTATACGCCGCCCGCCTCCGCTGCCCCAGTTATTAGAAGATTCAGGATTAGATCAAGCCACAGTCGCAAAACGCAAAAGCCACCATCGGAAGCAAGCAATCCGAAAGGAAAACGTACGGTCGTTGTAATGCATTGACGCGATGATCCCTTTGAGTCTTCAGAGGCTCCCAAATTAGAAAAGTCAGCATTAGAAAAGCCACGGGTCAGCAAACACGAAGCCGCAGTGAGCAAGCGAACCGCCACAACAAAACACGCCAGGTCAAGTAAGCGCTCCGTAAGCCGCAATTAGAAAAGTCACCATTAAAAAAAGCCACGGGTCAGCAAACACGAAGCCGCAGTTTGCAAGCGAACCGCCACAACAGAAAACACGCCAGATCAAGTAAGCGCTCCGTAAGCCGCAATTAGAAAAGTCACCATTAGAAAAAGCCACGGGTCAGCAAACACGAAGCCGCAGTCAGCAAGCGAACCCCCACAACAGAAAACACGCCAGATCAAGTAAGCGCTCCGTAAGCCGCAATTAGAAAAGTCACCATTAGAAAAAGCCACGGGTCAGCAAACACGAAGCCGCAGTCAGCAAGCGAACCGCCACAACAGAAAACACGCCAGATCAAGTAAGCGCTCCGTAAGCCGCAATTAGAAAAGGATGGCCTATTTCTTGGGGTTTTTTGTTGGGGGGGGGCGGGGGGTCTTTTTTTGTTTGGTCGATTTTCTTGTTTTTCCTCAGAAAACCACCATTCCCTCTATATAAAGGATTTGATGCATTTTCGTGGTTGTTCGTACGAAAAACCGCCATTCCCTCTGTATTTTCATAGGAAGGCGATATTTCTTGTAGGTTTTAGAAGGAAAGAAGGAAAGAAAGGAAGGAAGGAAGGAAGAAAGAAAGAAAGGAAGAAAACAAGGAAGGAAGGAAGGAGGGAAGAAAGGAAGGGAGGAAGAAAGGAAGGAAGCAAGGAAGGAAGAAAGGAAGATTGCTTCAAAGCCCAAGAAACTGAAAAACACCGTGTGAGCATTGTGTTTGCAAAAGGGGGGGCTGCGACCCCCCCAACCCCTCGCGTTTTTTTTAAGCCGTGCAGAGCGTGCTTCAAAGCCAAGAAACTTGTCGACACCCATCATGTGGGCAGGGTGTTTGCAAGTGGGGGGGGCTGCGACCCCCCAAATACCAAGCGTGCTTCAAAGCGCAAGAAACTAGTTGAAAAAAAACATCGTGTGAGCATTGTGTTTGCAAATGGGGGGGCTGCGCCCCCCCCAACCCCCCCGCGTTTTTTTTTTAGCCGTGCAGAGCATGCTTCAAAGCCCAAGAAACTTGTTGACACCCATCATGTGAGCAGGGTGTTTGCAAGTGGGGGGGGGGGGGCTGCGCCCCCCCAACCCCCCCCCCACTTCTTCCCCCCCACCCCCGCTTTTTTTAAGCCGTGCAGAGCGTGCTTCAAAGCCCAAGAAACTTGTTGACACCCAGCATGTGAGCAGGGTGTTTGCAAATGGGGGGCAGGCCGGCCGGACCGTTCAAGCCGCACGCATGTCCGCGTCCAAGGCGCACACAGCAAATCACGGTCTTTCCCGCGTCCAGGCCGCACACACGTCTTGTTTTCATTGGTTTTTACCATGCGTTTTGAAGCTTTCGGGTTCCGGAAACTTCGAAATGGGTGGCTGCCCAGGGCTTTCAGAGCGCGCGCAGCTTGGAAGTGCTGCGGGCAGCTTGGAAGTGCCGGGAAGTGCCGCGTGCAGCTTGGAAGTGGGGGTTTAGGGTTAATTTCAAGGATCTTGGCACCCAAACGAGCCCCACGCTCGCTTGGGTGCCACGAGTCGGGTTTAGGGCTTAGGGTTTAGGGTTTCGGGTTTAGGGGTTTAGGGGTTTAGGGTTTAGGGGGTTTTAGGGTTTAGGGTTGAGGGCTTAGGGGGTTTTAGGGTTTAGGGTTTAGGGGTTAGGGTTTAGGTTTAGGGGGTTTTAGGGTTTAGGGTTTAGGGGTTTAGGGGTTTAGGGGTTTAGGGTACGGGGGGCAACCGAAGGAGGACAGGGAACAAAACAGTCAACCCCAACAGAAGCCCTTGATCCCCTGGACCAACCAACACCAACCAAACCAACAAGACCCCAAACCAAGGGCACACTTTTTACGGAACCTTCGACCGCTTTGGTCAACTCCTTTCTACAATACCAACTGCAGCTCCGCACTCCCCCTGTCCTAGGATTTCCTAGGACACATTGGAGGTGCAGATCTTTGGCCAAAAACCGCCATTTAGGCAGTAGCCAGCTGCTTGAAATGCACATTATGGTTTTACGTCATCCAGGACGAACCTTCAGCTCATTGGCCGAATCCTTTACCGTTGAGGATTTCTTCACCTCGCACTTGAAAAATTCACGTTCCAGCGGCCCGTTCCTTTTCCAGTTTCATCAATCTGATACCCTCTTCGGTTCAGCAAATCTCTCACAAAGTCCTCCTGGTTGAGAAAGAAGCTGCCATTTCGATACCAGATTTACCCAAAAACTTCAGGAATCCATCACCACAGCCTGGACCACAGAACTCGGGTTCAGAAGTTTTCCACTCCTTCCTGATCTGTTCCAAGGCTTCCCGGAGCACTGTCATAGTCCCAGCCATCAAAAAATCATCCACGTAAAGACCCATTGTCCCTACCAACTTGCTTGCACCTTCCGGCTTCTCTTGTGCCATAAAAAGGAACAGACTTGGGTCTGCATTGGACCTCTGAAAGCTCATTGCTTGTCCATCCTTTGACACCCAAGACATACCTTGAAGACGTTGGTCTCGCCACTCCACCCATGCTGCAGGACTTTCGGCCAAACCGTACAAGGCCTTTCTCACAATCCACCGCTCCTCCTTTGTGCAAAGACCCAATTTCACCGCCGCCCTTGGGGGCTGCACCACCACCAGACGCCCTTCTCTTTGCGCCCTATTCATCGGCGCCGTCAGAAAAGCTTTGGAAATGTCTAAGCCAGCGATGATCCACACCATATATGCTGCGTGCCTCACTTGACACCTGAATGTAGTTGAATCTAAACCTGGAGCGTACAGCGAGTGACGACTGAGGGACCTCGGCCCTTCATATTCTGTAGCTGCCGTTGACGAAATGAAGTTTCCACATGCACAGATACGGGCACGTCGCCTCCCTGTCCCTTGCTTCCGGGTAAACACCACCAGACTGGGAACGTACTCAATCACCGGTGCATTAGGCTCTTCCGCCAATTTGTCCAGCTTTTCTTGAGTTGTTGGTTCCACCACCTCCAACTCTTTCACCAAAGACGTCACCTCGTCCGACAATGATTCCCTCCACTTTTCCAGCTTGCATGGCTTCTTGTGTAGGGATTGTTTTTGTTTGCAGGAACTCAACCTCCTCTGCTGCCTCAAGCGCGGTATTTTCTTGTACCATTTGCTGAACTTGAGCTGCTTTGACCAAAAACTTCGAGAGCTGTTCCTCAGCCCTTTTTGCTTTAACCAGCCATTCTCTAGTTTCTGATCCTTTTTCCTCATTCGACTCATTGGCCGATCCATGGAACTCGTCCAAAATGCAACATTCCTGTTCAGCAATTAGGCGCCGAATACTCAAATGCTCCTCTAGAGCCCATTGATGCGCTTCGAACACAGCGTAGTCGACTTCCTCTGCAAGGTCGTCCAACGAGGTCTCTTTCAACGTCATTTTTAACCACTTCCTTTTTTCACCTTCTTCAGCTTGTGGTTCTGGAAGAGGAAACTTGCATTGGAGAAGATAGCACCTATCCTTGTAGCTCAAACGCTCCATAAACACAGGTGTGTACCCTGTCAAGGATACCCTGTTCCCTTTCCAAGGCATAGGACCATGCAGTTTTCTCGGAAAGAACGACATGAAGTTCCAGTGGATATCCACCAATTTTCCAGGTAAGACTTTCTTCCCATAGGATTGCTCCACCACTTCAGCTCCTTCCTCTAAAACCTTTTCATCCTCAACCCACAGCTGACCATCTTTACAGTCACCAAAGCCACACACATAATTGCAGCAATGTTTTTCATTGTGACTATCCCTATGCAATGACACCGGAGCATTGCACGAGATCTGAAGAGCAGAAAATTTGGCTTCAGGATTGTGGTGCTTCACGAATGATGCCAAATAACGACATAGCCATGGCCTTCGATGAGTCTCTTTTGTAATACCACACACTCCGCCATGAGTATAGTGGCCCAACACCAGAGCTCGCGTACTTGTGCACCAATTGTTGATACCACCTCTTCGATTCGCCCTCTTTGGGTATACAATCCCTTCCAAAAGCTCCTCACAGTCCACGTAATCATACATAGACCTTTCATACATTGACTTGGCTTTTTGCTCTTCTTTTTCCAACTGTGTTCCCTCCTCGGCAGTCTCACTTTTGCAGACCAAATAAGCATTTTCATGAGGAGAACAGCAAGTCGGCCAATACTCATCACCAGGAACATTGTCCTCAACATCTGCATTTTCTTCCAGCTCCCCCAGACCCTGCATGTCATCCTCGAAAATTTCTGAGGGCGGACTCTCCCCCCGCTTGCGAAGCAAGCGCAAGGAGCCCACATGACCACGCAGTGAAGAGGCCGGGCTTTTCTCCATCAACCGATGGCGAACTGGAGGATCGCGAGGTGGAGGTAAAGGAGGTCCTTCCTCATCAGCAAACCGAAGCGCCGGTTTTTTGCCCTTGAGACGACGCTCTGGAGGAGAAGGCTCCTGTTCTTCTACCACCCCTTCCAGCTCCAATTCAGGCGGTTCCTTTATATTGGAAAAAATCGTAGTGCAGGGAAATAACACCAGTTCATCCGGATCTTTTGCAGTCCCTTGAGCTTCCACCCAATAACCACCAGGTAGGTCATCGCATGGACCCAGAAGAAGCGCGGGCTGCGTACGATCGACCCATTGCCGACCTTTCTTTGTTCCATCCGGACCCAGCAACTCCCACGGACGACGTTTGACTTGAATGTGAGCACCAAAGGGAAGCAATGCTTTAGGATTTAACCCCAACTCCCTTTCAGCTTTCTGCCACCGTAACATTGACCAATGGCGAGCAGCCAGTGCCCAGTACGCCGGCCCGAGTCGCGCCTCCTTTAAGAGCGACCTGACACCACGTTTGAATAAACCCACACATGCTTCAGCGCGCCCATTTGTTTGCGGGACTCCAGGATCACCAGTGGTCCTATATATCAGACGAGTTTCACAAAAGGACCGGAAGCGTGCATTGACAAACTCCCCCGCTCGATCTGAGTGGATTCTCAACACCGGATACCCATGTCTCTGCAAGCGCACCATCATTCTTTGAACTGCCGACAAAACAGTTGTTTGCTGTTTGTCCACAATCGGCTCCACCATAACAAAGTTGATCATACGGACAGGTTGGGTCAAGTGGTCCTTCAGTTCCTTCCAGGATTTTTCAGAAGCTTGGATTTTCAACACCTCTGCCTCCAGAACTGGCGCAGGTTCCACCGGCGCAGAGTCTTCCTCCTCGAAGTTAGCGACTGCATCGCCTAACCATTCTCCGACACCAGCACCATCATCTGCCACCTGATCTTCCACCTCATCCGCATCTTCCTCTTTTCTGGAGGGCGACCCACATTGGGATCCAACATTGGAAATTGATACACACCAATAACAGCGTGTCGTGGCTTCTGCTGGTGAGCATCCTTTGAACACTTGTATGGACCCGCCAAGTCCAATGATAAAGTGTAGGCATCCCCATGCTTCCGCCTCAAATGGCGACGCTCTTTTCCAGCGGCAGACACACAGATTTGACAATCACGTCTCAAAGGAATATGCCCCCTTAGGCAATGGTCACGGAAAGCTCGCTCCTCAGTCGTCAACCTCCGTAACGTCCCTTCTCGTTCTTCCTTTTTCAACACCATAGCTTCCCGTTCAGCATCGCTCTCATGCAACCATTGTGCTAACCTGTGACGTATTCTTTTAACCAATCCAAACGCCCATCGCGCCCATATGGAGGATTGTCCAATACGCTCTTCCAGGGTAGAAGCGAATGTTGCTGACCACGGAACAACCACGCGAACCTGTTCCAACGATTCCCATAGTTCCATATCAGACACCAGGAAAGTCGTAGGTTTCACCAGAGCATGTCCCAATGCTCCTTGATCAAAATGTGCAGCGTACATTCCATAACGCTCACAAAAGCTTTTCACCTCTGGCCAACTCCAGAAGGTAGGACTTGAGAGCCCTTCCTGAGAACCATCCACCAGATCCTCAGCACTCAAGACCGTTTTGCCGTTCTGAGAGAAATCTTTCCCTATGAGTTCAGGGTCCCCAGGGCTTTCCATGCCAAAGAAGACAGAACTTCCATTGATGACTTCAGCAGTTCCACACCTTGAATGCACCGCCACGTCATATAGGAAAAGCATCTTCAGAAGTAAAACACCATCCTTTTGAGCTAATTCTTGATGTGGCCAAGGAAGACTTTTTAATCCCAACCGTTCAGGCCCACAGCGCCGGCGTAATACAGGTGGACCACCGTCTTCACCTCTCAACCTTGACACTGTCCTGCATGGAGGTCCTCCAACCACAGCAACCACCTTTCCTTCAGCCGCCAGATGCAGAAGATACTTCCAGACGCTCGAATTATGTAGGTCACCGCCTTTTGTCAAATCCAGCTCCAGTACCTCCACATCCCGACTGGGAAAATGCCATTTTTGTTTTCCCGAAAATAGGTGTACCACCACCCTTTTTGCTCGTGCCAGCCGTCTCCTTTTATGACGGTTGAAAGGCAACGCCGCAATATCTCCACGTGGCAACAGCTCCATCAGCATATTTTCTGGTATATCCCCATAATACCACCGAAGAAATCTCCAGCATGCCTGGACGAACTCCTCCTCATTCGCTGACGCCGTCCGCGCTGCGCTTTGCAACGACGTTTTTACAGCCACCTCGTTGTCCGTATTCGGACACCCTTGAACCATACGTGCCACCTTCAATGCTTGCTTTGGTGAACACCAATCCATTTCATCGATGATCTGAAGCGCCACCTCCTTTTCCAAACAAGGGCACCCATTCAGATCACGAACGCGAAGTTCCCCCAGAACAGGAGGTGAGGCTGTGCACTTGCCACCACGCCACTGAACTCTGAGACCAACCAAGGCGCTCGCTTTGCCAATTGGCACTAGTGGATCTACCATTTCAGGAGTTACCAGGGTCCCACCTGGGGTAATACTCATCTCCCGAGATCCAACAGCTAAAGACACCAACACCTTTTGCTGCGGAAGCTGTTCACCAGGACGAAGTGATCTGAGAGGATGTGATGCTCCCGAGTCCAACATGCCCATTCCTGAACACTCATTGGTGTCAGAAACCCTGGCCACATGTAGAACGCATACTCCTCGGCCTTCTCCCTGCTTCGGCAACAACGTGGCATCCGACGAACCGACTCCACAGTCCGCCCTTCCATTCCTCCATTGAGAATGGGACCAAGACGCACGCTGCCTTTCAGCATGCAAAACCATTTTTTCAGCTGTTTTGTAATCCATAACCAAACAGCCATGTTCAAACCACAAGAGCTGGTCCAGCGAAGATTTTGCACCCACGTGACACATCCCATTGATCACAGTGAGGTTCGCCCCAAACTCCAAAATCAACCAGAGAGGGATAATCAGGGGCCCATTGTCTTCCCTAATCAACGTCCCTTTCTCTGTAATCCTCATTGTCACACCACCAAGCGCGCTTTGCACCATAACAGTAGTGTCTGGTAAACATTCCCATGGAAAAAGCGTCCGCGCAAGATGCGTAGCAGCTGTATCCACCAACGCCACTCTCCCTTCCTGCTGAAGCAGTCCAGAGCCACATAACATTCGAACACTGGGATCCCCGCTTGATGCCGACTGTTCTGATGACAGCTTCATAGATTTCAGCACTTCTAACGCTTCAACAAGGACCTGATTGGCCGTTGATGGCGATGAGGGACTTGCAGAACCTTTATCCAATCCCGCATTAGCCGTCTCATCTCCCCCTTCAGCTACCTCTGCCTTTTTGGCATTTCCCCATTTCGCACCTTTGCCGCCCTTTCCCCCTTTGGGAGAATTCCCTTTAGATCTACTTCTCTCAGGATTTGAGTCCACATTGGAACTTGCACCGTCCTTATATGGACATTGCGGCTGCAGATGGCCAACGGCCCCACACTCAAAACATCTTCCTCGCTCAAGGGAGTCTTTGTCATGGCGGAATTTGCAGCGGGATCCGAACTTGCAACCTGCATCGGTCTTCCCATATATCCAACAGAAAGGACGTTCACCATCTCCGCTGTACCTTTTTCCTTTCCCTTTGCCTTTGTCACCCTCCTCCGTCTCGTCACCAGTTCCCTTTTGGGCCTTGTTTAACCTGGCCCTTTTCTTGGCGTCCGAGTCCTGCTTCACCTCTTTTTCACCAGCACTATGCAATAGCAGTTCAAACTCTGCCTGTAACATTTCAGCTAGTTTCGTCGCAGTTTCAGAGGTCGGCGAGTAGTCCACCCCCAATTTCTCCCGAAAGGATGCCACTCTGAAATGAACCGTAGGGTGTTTTGCCAGCAACGCGGATGATAAACCATCCATTTCCCTTGATAAGCAAGGTAGCGTCCGGCTGGGCCGCTCTCAACTCCCTTAATCGGGAACGCCATTGCGCCCATTGACGCACTCCCTTTATGGCCTCTGAGATCGAGGTTGCTGGAGATGGTTGCACCAAGAAGTTCAACATTGTGCTGCGCTCATTTGCTCCACCTGGTTGGTAGACCGTCAGCAATTTGTAAAATATCATCACTGACCCCAACATTCGAGTGGAAACGATCTCGGTCTTCAATCTCTCCGGAATCGCCTGTAGCAGCAAAGACACCGCTCTCTGCTCCAACAAAACATGCACAGTTTGAACCACTTTGAGCCCTTCCAGCTCAGCCTTGATGCCCAACCTTTCCAGTGGAGAAACACTCAACCATTTGGCATACGCTTGATATGCCTTTGAGTAGACGCATTGCCACCACACTCTTCCTGTATCTGTCAGCGAAGACAACATTGGTTCGATCATTGCGATCCAATCACCCAGTGCCGTCGGATTGCTTGGTGTGTAGTCTGCCAAAGTTGGAAGGCTCATCACATGCTTCCCAAGAGCCTCCGGACGTTCGGTTCCAGAACTATCACCAATGATTGGCATACCACGTGGCACCACTGCTCCAGGAGGTAAACTGACCCTACCACCAGGCCCTTGAGGTAGTCCATGTCCTATACCAGGCGTAACAGCTGTGAGCGGAACCTTTTCTAATTCCAACTTCCCAGCGACCATTTTCCACCGATACGGAACATCATCCACCATTGTATATCCACCCGATCCTGCTGAGTTCTCTTGCGTTGCAGTTTCCCGAGCTGAAACAAAACCGGGCTGGTTCCCCACAGGTGCGGCAGAACCATCAACACCTGACGGCACGGAAGTAATCGGAACATGTGTTAAACCAGGCGGTCCACTTGCATATCCACCACTTGCAGGACCTCCCGTGGGGTAATTCAATGGAGGCAATCTGGAGGGTTTCTTCCCTTCAGCTACATGCATCATTGGCACTTCTTTTTCATCCTCCACTTGAACATCCCCCTTCCTGGACCCAGGCAAGGATTGAAGATCACAACCCTTTGGCAGGTCATAGCCCTCAATAGGCAGCCACGTCCCATCCGGCAACACAGTCCAAAAACCACCCATACCATCCGTGTAGAAAACTTGTCCTGGCAGGTACTGCTTCTCTGGAGTCATTCCTAGAGGATATGCAGTGTTTGCGTCCACCACTCCAGAGCTCCGTGCCCTTGAAGCTGACCCAGATGCAGCAGAGGTATAGCTTTTCTCCTCCACCCGATGCAACCTGTTCCCCAGCTCCTTTGTTTGCACAAGCAACTCTTTCAGCGCACGCTTTACCACCGCCATATCTTCAGTTTGCTCTTCACCACTAACATCAGGAATGAGCTCTTCGTCGGCTTGCACTCCACCAATAGTACCTCGTTCCATCTGGCCCATTAAGCCTGACGACGGTCTCTCAACAGGTGCAGGTTCCTGACCCAAAAGATCTTGCAGCGAAGGCGGCCTCCTCGTACCTTCACCACTTCTATCCCCTCCGCTCGCAGGAAGACTTGCCGGCCTTGATTGCCTAAGTCTCATCTCGTCTTGAGCCCGCTCGCTCCAGAAAGGATTTGCTGCTGGAACCGGAACCACTTCGTTTTCCACCTGATGCGTTGGTTGTATCATTGCAACCTCCCTACCATCTGTCAGCGCTTGTACCATTTGTTGTCGTTCATCACCCCCATCACCGCGATTTCCTTCGGCTTCATTGGCCGTTGGCGACAGTCCAGGCTCAGAGCGACGCCGCATCATGTCCATGGCGTCAAACAAACGAAAAATTTTTACCTATTCCGCAGGAAGCCTAATTTGGGCTCATAACCTACGGGGGGCAACCGAAGGAGGACAGGGAACAAAACAGTCAACCCCAACAGAAGCCCTTGATCCCCTGGACCAACCAACACCAACCAAACCAACAAGACCCCAAACCAAGGGCACACTTTTTACGGAACCTTCGACCGCTTTGGTCATGGCTTGAGCCATAAGATTACCGGGTGCATTGACCCTTCAACTTTCAATACCAACTCCTTTCTACAATACCAACTGCAGCTCCGCATAGGGTTTAGGGTTTAGGGTTTGGGGGGTTTTAGGGTTTAGGGTTTGGTTTAGGGTTTAGGGTTTAGGGTTCAGGGTTTAGGGTTGAGGGTTTACGGTTTAGGGTTTAGGGTTTGGGGTTTGGGGTTTAGGGGGTTTTAGGGTCTAGGGTTATAGGGTTCAGGGTTCAGGGGTTTAGGGTTTAGGGTTTGCGGTTTCGGGTATAGGGTTTAGGGGTTAGGGGCTTCTCGACAGCACCTGCACAAAGTCCTCTGCGACACCTGGTCCACATTACGAAGACCCCAGCAACCACGATGCCAGTGGTAGCAATCGCCTCCAGGACCATGGCACAAGACCCCATCGAACGGAACCTGCACCACCGTCGGTGTCGAAGCCGGCGACATCTCCTGCGTCTGGATCCCAATGTCTCTTCGTACAGGACGTTCAGGAAATAGGGCTGTAGAATCCAGGGCAACCATCCGATTGGCCGGAGCACTGCTTGCCCGTCCAACTCCACCAAGTTCGCCCAAACCACCCACACGCACTGAGGTCGCCCCATCTCTCACCTGCACTGATGTAGAGGGTCCAGCTTCACGACGTTCTGGAAAATACTTCGCAGCCAAGTGACGAAGCCTCTCTTCTTCTTCCAAGCTCCTTGCTTTGGCCAGCAACGCCAACACGATGTTCGGCTTTTTCTCCAGATCTCATCGCCTTCAGGCTCACCACCTTCTTTGTAGAGCCCTTCAAGCATTCCCACACGGCCACCACAGCTGTAACCACCAGCCACCTGAAGCCAGAGCTTCTTTCAGCTGCACAGAAGTCGTCGCGTCACCCTTAACCCCACACACCATAGAGCACAACGCAGCTAACTTCAACGCCCAATCAGCCTGGAACTTCACCCCTGCTTCTAGCGTCCTGCTGTTGCTGCTGTTGACTGCTGCGGGTTCACGATTGCTGTTGACTGCTGTGGATTCAAGACTGCTGCTGACTGCTGTGGATTCAAGACTGCTGCTGACTGCTGGGGATTCGAACTTGACCTTCTTTTGTCCACGTAGTACACGAAGTTCAGGGGGCCCATCTCGCAAACTCCACTCGTCGAAGACCTCCTGAAGCCTCGCCTGGGGCACCTGTTTGGTCAAAGCGTCAGCGAGCTGTCCTTGTCCCGGCTGGTGCTCCAACTCGATCTGGCCCGCGGCGATCATTTCCCGGATCCAGTAGTGTCGGAGTTTGAGGTGTCTCGTCCTCCACGAGCCCTCCCCAGTCAGAACTCCAATCGCAGCTGTGGAATCCACCTTCACCACGGTCCTTGCCAGCTTCAACCCCAAGTCTTCCAACGCCGACCTCACCGCTCGAAGCAAAGCCACCCCATCGGACACCGCGATCACCTCCGCCTCAGCACTTGACAAAGCGGTCAGTGACTGCTTCGAAGCCTTCCAAAGGATCGGATGACCCCTCCAAAAGACAACAGCCCCTGAGTAACTTTGAGCAGCAGTAGGAGCGAAGCTGGCGTCTGTAAACAGGACCAAGTCATTGGCATGCTCGTGGTCGGGGCCCGGCAAGAAGAACTTCTTGTCTAGGGTGCTGTTGAGATAGGCTACCATCTTCTTGCCCAGCAAGAAACTAGTTGAAAAACATCGTGTGAGCATTGTGTTTCTTGCGAATGGGGGGGGGGGGGGGGCTGCGCCACCCCCCAACCCACCCGCTTTCTTTTTAAGCCGTGCAGAGCGCGCTTCAAAGCCCAAGAAACTTGTTGACACCCATCATGTGAGCAGGGTGGCTTTTTACGTTTGACGAAATCCGTCGAAAATGTAAGTAGAATAGGGTCTCCTTAGGAAAAACCAACGAAAACCTCAAGGAAATAGGATATCTGTCCAAAATGTAAGGAAAAAAGGGTTTTCCTTAGGAAAAACCAAGGAAAACCTGAGGGAAATGACAGGAAATCCGTCCAAAATGTAAAGAAAATAGGGTTTCCCCTATGAAAAACCAACGAAAACCTAAGGGAAATGACGGAAAATCCGTCCAAAATGTAAGGAAAGTAGGGCTTTTCCTAGAGAAAACCAAGAAAATCGACGCCCACCCCGCTCAAAAAAAAAGACCCAAAACAAAGAAAAAAGACCCAAAAAAAAACTCCACCCATTAGAAAAGTCACCATTAGAAAGAGCCACAGGTCAGCAAGCAAGAAGTTGCAGTCAGCAAGCGGACAGCCACAATATAGCCTGAAGCCCTTCAAGTATGGCCGCATTCGCAAGGCCGTCGCGGCTGCAAGCTTGCAGGCGCAGAGATACGAGATTTCGTGTTTTGAGCTAGAGGTTTAACAGGGTGTACAGAGCATAGAGCCTTAGGGTCCCGCTCTGGTCCGAATTCGTTCCCTGCATGCGAGGCTGGATTCTTATGGGTGCAGACTTCACTCAGCTAAGCAGAGAAAGTAGACTGACTCACTGAAAGAACAAGCCATGTTTGCGACTGGATTCTTATGAGTGTAGACTTCACTCAGCTATGCAGAGTACTGAGATTGACTGACTGAAAGAACAAGCCATGTTTGTTGACTTGCGGCTTTTGTGTTTGCGACTCTGAGCTGTTTCGTGGTTTCTGACGCACGGGCTCGTGTTTACCAGCGGTTCTGGTCTGCTCTGGGTTTGCTGACTGTTGCGCTGGTGTTTTTAATTGTTGCCTGGGTGGCCGTGGTCGTTTGCGACTGTTGCGTCCCTGTTATCGACGCCTGTTTTGCTGACTGTTGCCCCTGTTTTCCGCATGTTGCTTCTCTCAGTAGCGGAGTCCCTGTTCCCTACTAAGCAACCCTGATGCTCTGGGCTGCTACAGGCTCTCACCTTTTGCCTGCCAGTAGCTATATCTGGATCAAGGCCTAAAAAGCCGCGGATAGGATGCGAACAGCTCTGCACACGGTCAAGACCCACCGGCACAAGCCTGTGGTTTCACATTGATCTTCTTTTCTTTTGGGGTCTTGAACACCGTGATCAGAACTGCAGCTTCCTTGTCAAGAGATCGCAAAATGCGACCGTATCGCACATCCCTTTCGAGGATGCGCCAGCTTCCACGACCCTGCTGATCATGGAAAAGGGCATACGAAGTCCGGAGAGGATACATGTCTGCTTCAAACCTGGGCTCGGGGCGTCTGTAACTTCGAGCTCCGTGGGCCACCTGTATGGCCAGGCCATCTTTACGGTGCCAGCCACGTTTCGTGGCGAACCCCTGAAGAAATCCCATCACAGGATCTGTCGGGCTCACTTCCTCTCCGCTCACTACTTCAGGTCCTGGGCGCACCTTGGGCTTCGTCTTGATCGTCTGCTTCACGTACTTCGCGTTGTAGCGGTAGCTCCATTCGCCCGCCATCAAGGTGTCCCGCATGTGGGCGCCGCACATATCCTTTGTCCCGGCGTCTACAAACATGTTGCTGGTCTCTGTCCAGCGCAGGGAGACATTCGGCTTGGCCAGCATCCCTCGGAGCCAGGCGATGCTGAAAGCCAACGATTTCTGGCTTCCGTACGAGGGAGTATCAGAGTTCCCCTTGTCAAAGGTGTCTTTGGCATCCGTCACGACAACCAGGCCGATTGTATCCAAGATGCAGTCGACCCCTTTGTGCGCCAAGTCGTAGCCGAGGGCCTCAGCCCAATGGCCGCGACAGTACTGGCCTATGTCAAAGCCTTCCTCAACTCCAAGCAGCTCGGCAGCGAAGGTACTTCGGCACACCCTTTGCAAACGGTGACTGCGGTAGTCCAGCAAAGTGAACCTTCCAGAGCTGCCCTGCAACAAGTCGCGCTCAGCCAGCAACACACAATAGCAGCTCTGAGAGTAAACTCTCTCAAGCGGCTTGTCGCCAACGGCGCCACCACGCGTGACATTTCCTAGGGATGCATCAGAGACAACTACGATGCCGGCGCCCTCCAAGTTCATTGGCCTGAACTTCAGCATGAAATCCCTAGTCGCCTTGAACTCCTTCACGAGAGCATTGGCTTTGATCATCACGCCAACGGACGGCGTCTCGGCCTGCAGCACACTGAGGTGGAAGCCCATGTCAGCCCGCACTTGCGCTACAAGCCACTGGAGGGATCCCACCAAGGCTCGTAGCTGCTTGGCTTCTCCCGGAGTGAGAGCAGCGTCCATGTCTCGTCGGCGGCTCGCTGCCACCCTGATCGGGGACAGGTTGTCCACGTAGGCCTCCATGGAGACGCTGATCACGCCTGTGTTCAAGTCTTGGGCAACCTTCTTTCCGCAGTAGACGAAACTGTCCTTTTCGACGGAGCCAAAACCCAACTCCTCGCCCAATCGGCCTATCGAGGCCCAAGCTTCGGCGCTGCCTGTGATGAGAAGGTCATCGACGTGGCAGCACATCATTCCGAGGAGTTCCGGGTTTGGCCCTTCAGACCAAAGGAAGAAAGTCGCAGCATCCATTGTGGATTGAGTCCACTTTTCTCGCTTCACACTCTTCTTCAACCTCAAGTACCACTCGCGGGGAGCGTCACTCAGGCCGAACACCCCTTTGACAATCCGGCTGAGGCGGCTGCCAACCGGAAGTGTCGGACTGCCGTCTCTGGACTCCATGTTCTGCAAGTACAGCTCGCGAACTCCATCCACGTAGCGCTCGCCTTTGAGAAAAGCACTTTTGACGTCGGCAGTGCCCGTTCTCCAGCCTTTCTTGAAGTTGCTCGAACCCAAACTGAAGAGTAGGTGTTGTGAAGTTCGCGAAGCAGTCGGCGCATCCTTGCGAAGGTCAAAGGCAGTCACGTCCTTATAGCCCGGCACCACCAGCCTCGCACTCGCCTTGACTGGCAGTGGATTCGATGAGGTTCGTAGCCCATCATTTTTGTCCGTAAACACATAGCGAGGGGTGAGGATCTTGTGCATCTCTCCCCGTTGCCTTAAGGTCGCCAATGTCCGGGCCGTCTCCTCCTCGCTCAAGGTCTCGACGGCGTCGTTGCGAGTCCAAACATTCCAGGCTTCAACGGCTGCCTCGCGAAAGGCATCTCGCTGCTCCTTGGTCATGGAGCGCCAGTGGTACTCCTTCCGAGCCGCCTGCACAGTCAGCGCTTCTCTTCCCGTTGGCCACTTCAAGCCCGCCTTCACGAAAGCCTCGTACTCTGAGCGACGGGGCAGCGGCCATCGACCATCCCACGTGCCATGGTCGTTCGCTTCAAGGTCCTCGCCAGCCGTCTTGTCCATCGCAACTTGGGCCTGCAGCTGAACCAACGGGTGCACACTGCCTTGCTTCGCCTGGGCAGCCTCAAGCACGAGCTCCTTCTCCAGAGTCAGGGCGTCAAAAGGCACTTGGTCGCCCTGCTGGCTCCTAAGAGTCTCGGCCTCAACTTCAGCCGGCCGCTTGGTGCCTGACAAATTCTCAGGCTGTTCTGCAAACGGCTCTGAAGGCGAATGTTCCTCCGCATTTGCTCCAGCCCGCCGAATCACATCCAGCAAGGGAGTACCTGGCGCACGCGAAGACCCACCTGAAGCAACTTGGCCCAACAAGGTGGATGGCCTGCGCGACCCAGCTCCACCCTCCGAGGCAGTGGCCCTGACAAGCTCGCCCGGAGACACAGGAGGTAGATCACGGCCACGCTGGTCACGAGCTTTCCGCATCGCTTCCTGAAGCTGGTCACGGAAACTCTGCGGAGCACTGTCATCTCCATGTGGAGCTGAAACTGCCGGCGGTTCTGAAGAGAGTCCAGCGCCTTCCAGAAGACCAGCTGTCTGATCGGCCAGCAGGTTCGCATCATCGAGATCAGGGCTCCCAGGCAGAGCTGAAACTGCCGGCGATGCTGAAGAAGAGAGTCTAGGGCCTTGTTCTCCCGTGGGCTCACGTCCTTCAGCGCTGCCGTCCTGTGGGACCACGAGCTCCCACTCTTGGTCTCGCTCAGCAGCCTCCACAACTTCCTTCAGAACAGCCTCCCACTCACCCGTGGCGATCTGTTCCATCGGAGAAGCCCGCCGAACATGTTCCAAGGCCACCTTTGTCAAAGTCCCCTCGAGGTCACATAGCAGTTATTCCCCTCGAAAGCGACGAGCAGCCCTGGCCCATGCCACTTCCGCAAAAGCAGCTTCCGTTTGTCTTGGCCTCCTCGACGGTTGTACTTCTGCTCCCGCCAGTAGTAGACCAGGTCGCCGACCGCGGGCGCATCTGCCACCGTAGGGTTCCGCGATCTCGCCGCCTCAGCCTTGCGAAGGGCCCGGCTGAAGTGCAGCCGGAGCATGGCCATGCGAGCGGTTTCGCGGATGGCTACCAAGCGAGCAAACGTTGGTTGGCCCATTGCCTCGATTTCACCCAAGCGGCCTTCAGCCAGTGCATCGCCAGGAGGAAGTGGCTGGCGTCCCACAGCCGCCTGCATCGGCGAAAAGCCACTGTCTCCTACATCCATATTGTAGGCCTGCACCGCCTCGCCCAGCCCCAATACCATCTCATCGGGGCCCATCAGCGACTGGGCCATAGCACACGCACTAAGCAACGTCTTCAGCAACCCCCCAACTCTCTCGCACAAGGCATTCTGCCAAGGGGCCTGAATGGCTGTGTGATACATGAAGATGTTGCTCTGATGGGCGAAGTTCTCCAGCTCGATGCTTATGAATTCCCGCCCCTGATCGCACACCAAGGTCCGGGGCATGCCGAAGACCGGCGCCCAACGCTCCCGTATGAACTTCACCACCTCGGCGCTGGACTTGTTTTTCACCAGCACGGCCATTTGGAACTTTGTAGCACCGTCCACGGCATGCAAAATAGAGTACCTGGCGCCCGCAGCATCGAATGCATCGAAGATGTCCAGGGCGACTTGTTCACCTGGCTCGCGTGGGCCCGGCAACGAGGCAGGGCGACGGGACTTGGGGGGCCGCCTCTCCTCGCACACACTGCATGGAAGTTGCTTGGCTGCCATCACGGCCTGTGGGGGGGGCGCCTGCGATGACTAGCGCTCTTGCCAAGCGCAAAGGGCTCCTGTGGCCCGTGCTTTCATGCAATCGCCTCACAGCCTGCCTCACAGAAGCAGGGATTGGCACGTCCTTTTCGGGGTCCTGGCTCGGTTCGAGCGCCTCGTCCTCAGACTCCATTGTGCCGTTCAGGCCGTCAAGCAAATCGTCATCGTCCACAGCCGTCTCTGCAGCCAGGGTCTCAGTCACCTTCTCGGGGCCGTGGTCCTTGTCAAACTGTTGCTGGACCGCCTCCAGCACTGCTTCCACAAGGTTTTCGTCACGCTGGTCCCGAAAAGCATCTGCCACGACCCGGCTCGATGTCAAATAGCGCCGACCTTCTCGGGAAAAGTCGAAAAGGCCCGCCTCATCCATCAGCTCCCGGCCCTCCAGTGTACGATGCGGGTCGGCTCCGCGAAGAAGCTCCATCAAGAAGTGCCGTCCAGACCGCCGATGTGCCAGGGCTGCATGCATCACAGATGCCTCGGCATCCAAAATTTTCTTTTCAGCGGCGAGTCTGGTCCGTTCAGGGGCGTAGTTCAGGAGGGGCGATCTGCCCGTCGCCCGCAACATCAGAAGTACGGCTTCACACATAGATCGGCCTGCAGCTGGCCCACAGCGTGCCCACGAGCTGCCGCCAACTTGAACAAGTCAGGGGCCAAAGGGGCCCGGTCATGAGGGTGAGGCACGAACGCCATGTCGATGAAGGGCTCGTGGAGCGCACGGTCATAAATCTGGTCCTGCAGCACTGCAAAGGCCTCATAGATGTTTTGCGGGCTCACCTTGAGAAGATTGCGATCATGCTTGCACTTGTTCCAGGCCTGGGATATCAGCAACCGTTGTCCCGTCTTTAGTTGTTGCCGAAGAGGAGGAATTACAGCTCGTTTTCGTTCGTCATCTGCTGGAAGCCCATATCGCTGTCCGGTGACAGGCCACCTTCCCCATCCAGTGGCCGGCTGCCGCTGTTGCCCGACATCATCATCATGCGCTGCATCGTCTGGTGCAGCATGGCTTCGAACCGGCTGTCGCGGTCTTGCATACGGGCCTCGACCATTGCACTCACCTGCTGGAGGATCTCGTCTTGTGAAGGGGTCGGCGGCTGCATCGGTCCGGCCGTCCGGCGCTCGATCGTCGGCTGTAGTTGCCCTTCGGGTTCGCAGCGTGGTACAGGAAGTTCCGCTGAAGCCGCCGCCGGGGTCGCCGAGGATGTAGCCACCTGAGCCGACGGAAGCGGAACGCCCCGAAGCGCGTCGAGGGTCGGGCGCAACTTTGTTTTGAGCTTCTCGACGGTGTCGTTGTCGTTCACCTCCACATGCAGCAACGTGGCCAGACGGATGAGGTCCTGTTTCAAGGTGGGCAAACCACCCTTGGGACCCAGCAAGGCCCGCGCAGCGGTCAGCTGCTCGGCTTTGGTCTTTTTCGCGATCGCCTCGGCTTTCAACTTGTCCACCAGCTGGCTGTGGATCGCGGCTCGAACTCCTTTGGTGTGGCGAGCTGCCAGCATTCCATCCAACATGGGATCTTCGACAAACGCCAGATTGACGCCCATCCTGTCCCTCAAGTAGCCCGCGTCCTTGAGCAACCCCAGGTCCTCGAACTTGTTCTGGAGGGCAGCTGCACGAAAATGCCGCCGCGGCAGGGCTCCACTCCGCACCATGGCTTCGGCTTGCTCCTTCCAGGCCGACGGGGACCGGATGTTGCTGTACGGCAGGGGCACGTACCGAAGCAAGGGCCGCTGCAGCAACCAAAGCAGTAGCCCAGCGAAGTGCCACACGTTTCTTTCGAGGAGGCGCAAACACATCCTTCGGAACCGCCCGGCCACACGGCCCGCCCTGCTTGTGTCTAGCCGCAACATGGAGAGGCGCAGTCAGTACCGGCTTGGTCATTGAATTTGAAACTCTCGAACCACTGTGGCCAGCATGTGGGCCCCGTGCTTGCTCAACCGCTAGTTGTTCATGCTCACGACCATTCACAGGGGGGCCCTTGACTGCTGCTGCACGGCGAAGGCTCCACTCGAACGAGCTAAGTTGAACCTCCAGTATCCCGTCCTGGCCTTCGCGTCGCCACGGTCTCGCCGAGGTGCACCAGGTCTCCGGGAAGATGTCGAGGAAGAAGTGACCTGCCGAGAGCTGCCGAAGCGGAATTCGAGAAGCATCAAGATGATCCGCTCGCAAAGCCCTTCTAGTAAAGCTGATCACTCCTCCGATGGCCTCCAAGAAGTCCCTTCCAAGGAGGAGGCCCAAAGACTCGACCTCGACAACACTGGTCCAAACCAACACGCAGGAACTGCCAACAACCATGGGAAGCCGATGTCGTGAGTAGCTTGCCTTCACTCCGTCATTCCCGAACTTAAAGTTCTCCCGCTCGACCTCCGTCTTCACAAGGGGCTGCAAGGCCTGCCACAAGGGAGAACTAGCAAGAGCTTGCAAGTAGCCCTCCAGCCAGCGACGGCCACACACGGTGCGATTGCACGCACTGTCAAGCGCCCCCACAAGTCTTTTGTCCACGGCCAAAGCGTTCTGCGTCTCATGCGGCTGGCTTGCTTCAAGCGCCTCTGCAAAGGAACTCCAAGACGAAACGACAGCGGTCTCATGGTAGACTGCGGGGTCTTCATGCTGCTCCTGCGTCGCCTCGGCCGCAAAGGACTCGACCAACTGGACCCGACGATGCGACGGGGAACTCTGCGAGGGCGTTGCCCCCGGCCTCGCCGAAGACTTGGGTCGAGCCAGGCCAGCGCCCGGCTTTGAGCAGCCTTGGTCGCCAGCCCAATGGCCTGGCTGGCCACAATCGTGGCAAACCCCACGCTTCTTGAAGCCAGGCCTCCCGGACTGCGGCGACGAGGGTGCCGAAGTAGCCTTGCCGAACCCGCGGTCCTTGCGCAGATCCTGAAGCTTGTGGCGCGCTTCGCGCATAGTCAAGAGAGCTTCGGCAGCTGACTCGACCGTTCCTTCCACTTCGTCTAGCACTTGCGGCTCCAGTCCTTCGGCCTCAGCCTGCTCCAGCTCCGTCGCCAAGGCCTCGGCCTCAGCCTCAAGCACATTGTCCAAGGAGATGCCGTTGCCCTCCTCCTCGGGAACAAGCTCTTCATCCTCAGCCTCCTCGCCCGGCTCGCCCTCAGTCTCGCCAAGCTGCTCGGCTGCAAAGGCTTGCCGCGACCGATATCCAAGAAACGGCCGTCTCGGCGCAAACGAGCCTGCCTTGCCGCCGCCTTTCAGCGCTGGCGTCACGCTGCCTGAAGAACGGCCCGACACAGAACTTAATGCTCCAGAGCCACGGTACACGGAGAAGGTGGTCGAAGAGGAAGGTGTGCCGCCAAAGCCGCCAAAGCTACGGCCGCGGCCTCTGAGGTCAGGGGCTCCCGCTCGTCTCATCAAGGGGTCTGCGGCATGAAGGTCTTTGAAAAGCCGCAGGGCTTCAGCCTCGACATCCTCGAAGCCTTCCCGGCCCTGCAAAGCCGTCTCCAGCAACTGCTTCCTCAACGGATCCAGCCCCAACTTTTCTTTTAGAAACCAGCCCAACTCGGAACTCGGGAGGGCTATCCCTTCACTCTTCAGCTCAGCGGCCAGGAAGCGAAATCTCGACATAAAGTCAGCTGGCCTCTCGCCCGGCTTCCTGCTGAGTTCTGTGTAGAAGAGCTTTCGCAGCTCTCCCTTCTTATCCAAAGCACTCTTGCCGTTGATGCCCTCGAGCGCCTTCAGCAACTTGTTCAAGCCTGCAAGGGGGTCCTCCTTGGTCACGACAATCTCCACGCCATCGGGATCCTTTGCACGGACCTCCTTCTGATACTCAAGCTCGGCCGGGGTGAACTCTTCCCCGCGCTGTCGCACAACGCCCGATTGCCGTAACAGCCACCTCGCTGCTAAGTTGAACTTCTTCGTGCTCTCCAAGTCCAAGGAAGAAACCCACCATTGCATCTCTTTGCTGAACGCCCTCCAAGTCACAGGGCTCCCGTCCCACGTTGGCACCTTGTACCAAGCAGACGTTGTCTTATCATCTTCGGCCATCTCTGCAAAGACGGAGCCGGACTCGTAGCGCCAGGCAGCCTAGCTGCTGCCAAAAGGAAAAACTCAAATTCAAAGTTCACAGCGGGGTGGCTAGCTCCACCCAAAAGAGGCCTCGAAGAAGCCCAAGCCAAAGAAGCTGGACCAATCCAGGCAGCCAGGTCCTCAAGGCGCAAAGGTTTTCGAAGAAGGGCTCAAGAAGCCGGAGCAGTCCGGACAGCCACGGAAAACCAAGAAGAGGTAGTAGACACTGAGGCGAAAAGGCAAGAGGGCCACAGCCTCCTGTTTCAGGCGTCCACCTGCCAAGGTCCAAGGGCCTGCCAAAAGGGCGCAGCAGCACACAGCAAAGGCCCGGCACCGATGGTCTGCGGGAGCTTCGCCGCAGGCCGTGCCAGAAGGAACTCGCCGAGGAGGTGGACACCGTCCGGGGACACACTGCTGTAGCACTGGCCGCAAAGTGGTAGAAGAAAGCGAAGTCGGCAGGTAGCGCAGCAAGGGTCCAAGGAAAGATTGCTCAGGCTCCGGTGCCACTAAGCAACCCTGATGCTCTGGGCTGCTACAGGCTCTCACCTTTTGCCTGCCAGTAGCTATATCTGGATCAAGGCCTAAAAAGCCGCGGATAGGATGCGAACAGCTCTGCACACGGTCAAGACCCACCGGCACAAGCCTGTGGTTTCACACCTACAGATAGCGGAGTTCTTGTAACTCAGTTCTAAGTATATACGTAAGGACAGACTGCTTGTTCTGCTCAACACCTCTTTACCCCGATCTTGTTCGACATCTACGTGTTGCAGGAGGTTTCGAGACAGTCAGCCCGACAGCACAAGCTTCTACACCGATCCTGCTTGGCATCTATGTGAAGAGGGAGATTTCTCACAAACCGTCTATCGACATCTATGGGGCATGGGCAAAGTTCTTGAAGCTGGTGGTCGAACTATCATTCGTTTCTCGCACCTTCCATCAACAGGAATTGCTCGCAAGTCACCGTCATGTCGGGCCACAGGTCCACTACTGTGAGCCCCCGCCGGCTGGTCTCATAGATGAGTTCCCCGTTCCTGGGCTCCAGCAGACTCCACCCTAATTCGCCTCGGCTTCCTGCCGAGAAGCTTCTGGAACAAGCAGACCCGGATCGGGCCTCCTTCCTCCTAACCCAGCCCTTCCCCCCACACAAAATTTTCTGGCGGGGGTCCTCCCCGGCCTGTGGGACCCCCCCAATCGCTTGGAGGAGCTGCACCCCGATGCCGTGGGGGGTCCCGCCTGTCGGTGGCTCCTTTAGGGCGCTCCAAACGTGCGAATTTTGCTTTCGCTTCCTGACCAGAAACCCTCTTTCCTCCTTTCCTGTCCGTGGGCTGGCCCGGCTGCCGAGGCGGCGCGCGCAAGCGTTTACAATTGAATGGACTCCAGAGAAAATTCTCATGATTCTCATGGACTGCATCACTTCAAGAGGGCTCTGAGTTCGCAATGGAGATCTAGGGGGCATCTTCATTTGTTGAGGGCCCCAGCCTCTCTGTACCCTCACTTGCTCTTGACTTGCAAAAACAGCAATCGGATGCAATCTGTCAGCCTCGCTGCTGCTTCCCTTGCGTGTTTGACATGCCTAATGAGGCCACACATGCTCTCATCCCTGGGACCACTGATTCGCCTCACCGCACTCCGGGAAACTGCTTGGGCCATGCATCACCCAGAATTCGGCTTCGTTCCCGTCCTCATACCCAGCGCTTCGTACGACCACAGCATGGTTGCCTCAGCTCAGACGCTCATTGCGACTCATCGTGTCTCAAGCACCGCTCTCATGTACAGAATGTACTGGCATTGACATCTTCTGCGATACTGGTAGACTAGGCAAGGAATGAGAGCTTTGTGTCTGCAGAGCCGACTCAGTTGCAAGCCCAAATGCCTGGACCGACTGCGTCGCAGCAAGCTTCCTCACAAGTAAGCCCAAGCGATTGCAACGGTGATGGCTGCAGGTGAGCAACGCGAATCATCACGTTAAATGCAGAGAAAGGCACGAGAGAGTTCCCAAGTGTTTCCATGGCATCTGCTCTCAGCACAAATCCGGAAGGGCAGTTGAACATCTTGCCTGAGCAACGAAAGGCATAACATGGCCCGTCATGCAAGGAAGTGAGTCTGACATTCAGCCTTTTCTTCTAGGACGAGTTAGACATTGACGTGTAGTTCAAGAATTGCAATAATTGCATGAAAACAGCGATGAAAACCCCGACTGTCGCTCATGTGCCGCGTGGCAGCTCGAGGGCGGCGCCTCAAACATCAAACAAACTGCGACTACAGACTTTGTGACTTTGTGGTGTGAGTTCACAGGAAAGTAAATGCCATCATTTGCATAGGTCCTTAACCCTTGGAGGCTTGCTTCGCCCTGCTTCGCTCAGGGAGAATCAGCGAGCAACCATTTGACAAAGTGATAAGTTCGTGCAGAGTACTTCTAGCCCAGGCACGGGAGGGCTCACCTCAGCGACAGCTACGGCGTATCCTGCTCCTTCCTCGCGCACCACCTGGGATGATGCTTTCACGCAGTTGTTGTACGCAAGGTCAGGCACTCTGCAAAAAAATGAAAGACATTGCCAGCAATTCTGGCGATTTGTCCAACGAGACCCGGCGTCTGTCTCGACCTCTATTCAACTTCTGTTCGCCTTTAGTGATGTGACTGACGAATGGGGCGAGGAGATTTCTGCAAATCGCAAGCCTCCGACAGGGCGTTCCCGCCCTTGATGCCGATGAGCGCGTAGGAGCTCCTTCACAGGAATGGGTCTCACTCGCACGTAGACAACAATGTAACTGTAACAACTTCCTCGCGTCTGTTTCAAGAGTCATGTGGCGATGGTGAAGGCGGCTGGTCGGTCATTGGGCAGGACGAGGACGTCCCAAAACTACAGGGCTTTCGTTTGTTTTAGGTATCTTGTGGTCGGGCGTTACCTTCTCACCATGCTCACATCAGCCTCCAGCCGACAAGCGTCGGGAGCAGGCGGACCAAACCCGTGCCCCCCTTCCATGGGAGACCTCCGACTTAGGCCGCAATCCGCGGTTTCGGGGGGGGAGGACTTTGTGAAAGGGCTGTTGCAGTTCTACATCCAAGTTCTTGCCTTCCTCGTAACCAAGGATACCTGTGTTTGAGAAGAGAAGGCAGTAACAGCAAGGTGCTGAATGGAACTTGCCTGTCAAAGAGTTTTGCCATATGAACATCCACAAATGGAAACAAGAAAAGACGATACGAAACAATGCGCAATTTACCAGGAAATAGGCGAAGTACATGCAATGCTGTAGGCAAAACAGAAAGACACTCATGATTGGCAAGGAGAATTGGGTTGCACCAGCTTAACAGATAAATGCGAGTGAGTAGAATGTAAATCGAAGAACATGTCCTGAACATTGATGACAGCATAATAAAAGATGTATGTGCAAAAATATTTCACAAGACTCCGGGAGACAGAAAGCTTCGTAAGGCCACATCCTTAAGTTAGAGTGATACGAACAGTAGAGCAACAGAAAACCACCAGAAACTAGCACTAACCAATAACCAATAGTAAGGCTTCACATTTTTGTGAAGTATCTTGCTACGTGTCGAGTCCATGATTGTGAATTCTCTTGGTACTTGTCCAGTCCAAAGATGAAAACGTGTATAAGTCTGAATATACATACACATTACATGTTCACCGATGAACACATAAAGCAAACATCCTATTGGAACTCAGCTTCTCCGTGTGCCTGCAACTCTGGCCACCCTAATTCGCTGCTCAATCAATCGACCTTGCCCATCCCTGCAGATTCCAAGCCCGAGCATGAGTGCCACAAAGGGGCCGAAATGAAATCGGCTGGGGTAATGTGGCCCCGCACTCTCGAAGAAGGTTGGCCGCCTGTGCTACACACTAGATATACCTTGCTCATGTTGCCCCGTTGACCTGTGAAAGTGAAACACGTGCAGCACGCCCACCGCATCCGGGTGCTCCGCAAGTCCATGCCTCTTGGCTGAAGCTGGCAGAGGCTTCATCCACGGCTCCGACCAGTATCCTGGGGACACCAGTGCTGAACTTTGGTGCAGCTGCAACAGCAGCGCAGCACAAGCGGGACGTGGATTAGAGGTAGAGGCACGGTAGAGGTATTGCTCTACCCGAACCATGGCCAGCTGGGCACTTGGGGCACATAGCCTGAACGCTTGCGACTGCGGGACATGTTGCCAGCGGCGACCGAGCTCAGGTATGCGACCAAAGAAGATGAATCCTTTCAGATTTCATATGCACAGCATTGAGCTTTGGAAAAACATTGGTGTCGCCATGCTGTAAACAAGCGTCGGTGTAGGTGTCGAAGGTCTCGGTGTGCTTGACCTCATCCGAGCCAAGGAAGCTATGCAAACCCGCCCGACCAGCTCTCGCCATCCACGGGAGAAATACGATGCGCTGCATATGTAGTGTTGCCAAGGCCACAGTACTGCAATGCTACCAAGAACTGACAAAATTTGATTCCAGGCCGCTGTCATGTCGGGCCACAGGTCCACTATCGTGAGCCCACGTGTACCAGTCTTATAGATGAGTTCACCATTCCTAAGTTCTAAGGGCTTCCAGGCTACCAGAATGGCAGTCCCCCTCCATCACCCACAGTGCACCCCGCTTTGCCGCCATGCATCACCCAGAATTCGGCTTCGTTCCCATCTGAAAACCCGGCGCTTCGAACTATGACTGCATGGTTGCCTCAATTCAGGCCGCTTGGCAAAATTGCTTTCGCATATCTTTCACGCACAGCTTCTCTGATCGCCAAAGACAAGCTTTAACCTCTCACGAATCTGCAAAGCTAGCTTTTAACAAAGGGAACCAACTCAGATGCAAGCGCCAAAATGCCTGGGCCGACTGCTTCGCAGCAAGCTTCCTCGTCGGGAATAGCAAGCCCCAAATTGGAGCAGCGATGGCTAAGCGGCTACAGGTGAGCAAAGGCGAAACCGAGTTGTAAATTCAGAGAGAGGGCGAGAGAATTTCCAGGTGTCTCCAGTGCATCTGCCCGCAGTACATATCGAAGAGCTCCCCAAAAGCAGTTGTACATCTTGCCTGACATGCAGAAGCAGCAGAAGTAAATGCGCACCTGCCCTGGGGCATGGCATTGGCTCTTCTAAGGAATGGTGCGAACCTAGGAACTCTCCCACGTGAAAGGTGGCCAGGTTCACAGACTAGTCTAAGTCATTTAGGAATTTTAGGTGCCGCGGAGGCTGCACGTGTCCGAAAAGGGAAGAGGACTTGGTTTATTGCTTCTCATGGTGTCTCGGTCATTGGGTTCTATTCATGGCCCGGCCCATCCCATGAACTTGGGCTCTCATTCTGCCACGTGGCACAGAAGCGGCACCGGTTCCTCAAAGCACATCAGTGAACCAGTCCGTTCAGAGCAGGGACAGGTACTAGTCGTACAAACCAGTAGTACGACTTGCCGCTTCGCACAGGCCCGCAATGATCTGCATCTGACTTTACACAGAGATGGGGGAGTCACAAGTTTCGCGAAGAGTCTCGCAACCTTTCGGCTGGGCAGCTTCAGATTATTCCGTGGTCCTTGAAACCAAACCGACGAGAGTCTGGCAGCACGACTTGAGCAACTGCAACGGCGGTTCCACTGCCTTCTGGCAACAATACCTCGGCCAGGAAACTTTCTGAACAGAAAAATTGTACCCGAGTGTACCTGTACACATCTGTGCCTTCGACTTCTGCTCAAAAGTGGCTTGACTCTTGACAAAGCTGACTGTGCAAATGCAATTGCAATGCAAAATTGGGTTGGTTGATGTTTGTTGCTTCGTGCGGGTGCCGGCCTCGGATAAGGCACTCCCGCTCTTCTGCCCGATGAGCGCATACGAGCTCCTCCCAGCTTCACATGTCTTCATGACACGAACGCTCTGTCACCCTCTCCTTTCTGACACTGCTCTCGCCGAAAAAGGGGGCCTGAATGCCATCTGCTGGATGGACTTGGCCCCACAGTCAGCAATCAACGTCTTTGCCTGCATTTTCAAGGATGCAAGCCGTCTAGGCCCCTAGGCATAGGCCGACCTTGCAAACACCGCACCAAGCCTGGGGGCTGAGCATTGCGGAAGCCTCGTCCACGGCACCCATGAGAAGTCTTAGCGAAGCATCGGGTTGTTGGTTCAAACCGCGACATTCCGGGCCTGGACCTACTTGCTGGTCTGTATCTGGCTGACGGGCGTCAAGTTGCCAGCGGCCACAGACGACAGGTAGCCTTCCAGCTTGGATGATTCCTGACTCAAGACATTACAAAGTATGCAAAGTACTTGCCGCGTGAACAGACTATAGTGCGAGTCGGAGAAGGCAGTTGCAAGTGCAGAGTAGAAGTACAGTGGTTGAAGTAGCGGCACAATGAACTGATAGCCGTAGTCGTGGTCGAATATGAACACAATAGCGAATAATAGCAGCGGTAGAAAAAAGGTAGTTTTACTATTACTACTGCTATGGTAGTACTACTAGCGCTACAAGTACTACGAGTACGTCTAATGAGTCTAATGCTACTCCACACTACTACTACTACTACTACTACTACTACTACTACTACTACTACTACTACTACTACTACTACTACTACTCCTACTACTACTACTACTTCTGCTACTACTACTACTACTACTACTACTACTACTACTACTACTACTACTACTACTACTACTACTACTACTACTACTACTACTACGACCACTACGACTTCTACTACTACTACTACTACTACTACTACTACTACTTCTACTACTACTACTACTACTACTACTACTACTACTACTACTACTACTACTACTACTACTTGTGAAGTCGACCAGCCACTGGTCTTGCACAAGCAATGCAAACGCAGGCTGGCCACGCTGTTTTACGACTTCGCGGGATCACCAGCTCTGAGGTGCCCTACGGCCGCGCGTCCGGTCGGACCGCTCTGCAACCTAAAAGCTACAGAACGAAACTACCGAGCACAACGGCTACAAGACTATCTCGTGTTGAGCCAAAATTGGCATTGTAACGAATTGCAAAACTACACATGCAAGGTGAAATCAATGCTACGAGCTGCAGCATGCACTCATGCTTGCCTCCATTCGCCCCTCAGCCGAGGCTCCGATGAGTGTCACAGCAAAGGAGGGGTGGGAGCCCGCACAACATGAGCATTAAAGCGACAGGGAAGGCGGCACTGGCGACTGCCCGCACACAACCACGGCACACGCGAACGGCAACGTCCCACGACGAGCAACCCTCCTAACCGACCAACCATCCTACCCCAGGAAGGCGGTCCCGACCTTTTGGCACGGCCGGTGGTGAGGCTCCATGCCCAGAGCCAAGCTGTGCTGGGGCAGCTTTTGCAGCTCGGAAACTATGGTACACTGTACACTACCGGTCCTAAGCTACGGCTACGGCTACTCACCTCTGGAACTACCCTACGGGCTACCGGACTCAGCGAGAGCCGCGCACATGGCTTGTGCCGCAGGCAATGCTGCTCACGCGCGCTTCGGCGAGCGCATTGCCGCGACCAGGACACGGTCCGCGTGCGTCAAATGTGTGGCGGGGAACGCGGTGGGCGGGGTGGGCAGGACTCCATCCTGCCGGGGCCGCGGCGTTGCGCCCGCAAGCAAACACAAAATCCAAAGAGAAAAGCGGGAGGTCAGCCGATTGTTTCCTTGCTTCGCTCGCAAGTCCCGGATCACGGTGCAGCTGATCCCAATTGGATCGTATACAAGAGCTCGCAACCTGCTGCGCAGCTGCAGTACGTTAACAGGCACTATGGCGGGTTTGTTGCCTTCGGCTAATTGCTTTGAGTCCAAGTCATGTACAACCCTCAAACCTCATTGGGTTAAGGGTTTGGGGCTGACGTTGCTTGTGAACAAGCCCAACAAAATGCGGCACGGCCAAAGCCCCGCGTGAAACCTGTTTGTGAGTCTCGCGCCCGACACCCGGTGATGTAGGGTGCGTCCACCCCACCATCAGGAGGCAGAGAGCAAGGCGGCCGTAGGGCGAACCCCCGACACCTGCAGGAGTCCCCGGCGTCCCGCAAGACCTCCAGCCCCATGCTTGCCGATGGGCCGTAGCAGCGTGTGCTACTTTACAAGCTATGCGTAAGAAGCTTGACGGACCCAAGCGGAGGCCAGAGGAAGCTCGACGAGCCCAAGCAGAGGTCAGGCGCTAATTGCTTTGAGCTACGACCTTGTTTGAGAGTTTGAGTTTGAGTGTCCACAGCTGCAGTCGAGATGACGTGGAGCTGTACAAAAGCAAGAGCAAACGACATGCAATTGCTACGTCACTGCATCACATGCTACAATGATGCTTGCTGCAAATTGCAACCTACACACAACGCACGAAGCGAGGGGACATGTCACAGGCGCTTCCACTACTACTACTACTACTACTACTACTACTACTACTACTACTACTACTACTACTACTACTACTACTACTACTACTACTACTACTACTACTACTGCTGCTACTACTACTACTACTACTACTACTGCTCCTACTCCTACTACTCCTACTACTCCTCCTCCTCCTCCTCCTCCTCCTCCTCCTGCTGCTGCTGCTGCTGCTGCTCCTCCTGCTCCTCCTCCTGCTCCTCTAGCTGCTAGTCCTGCTAGTCTAGTCCTGCTGCCAGTCCTGCTGCTACTACTGCTGCTACTCCTGCTGCTGCTGCTGCCGGCGCCGCCGCAGCTACTGGTTCTTCGGAGCGGCTCCAATTTGGGTACGCCCTGTATTGCACGATGGTGCTCTCATCCTTTAAGCCCGCACTTGCGAGTGCCAGAGGCAAGGAGTGTCCACGAGATGCATTCAAAACATCACCTGCCTAAACTAATGTGGCGTGCTTGGTGCTGCATGTCAACTCAGTCCAGCTGAGCATCTAGGAAGGTGTCAAACGTCTCCCTGCGGTTGACCTTGCCGTGGCACACAGACCCAGCGAGCGTGCCCGAGGACGCATGTATGCACATGGTTGCATTGCACTGTGATGACACGCTCATTCCGTCAGAGATCTCAAAGTTCAACCTCATTCAACAAGGCAGCAATGAGGTTAGGCTTGAGTTCGACGATGGTGAGTCCACGATCTCCAGTGGCATACAACAGCTCACCGCTCCTCGCAAGATGCAGCTTTTGGGCTGCACATGACGCAGCCTACCAACATTCACCAACGGCTCCGAATTGCGCCACGGCTCAGCCAGAACTCAGCCCGATTGCCGTCGGAAT
>CAJNDS010002349.1:382500-474672 GCA_905221605.1 Symbiodinium natans
AGTCTCCGGAAGCCGAAATAGGCCACCTGACTAAGCTCGCAATTGCCCCAGCAAAATGCCCTTCAAGGCGCTGCACAAGCGGAAGCGGGTCTGTCTCGCACTTTCATCGGTCTGGGTAGTCACTTGGGGCAATCAGGGCCTCCTCCGATGTCAAGTTTGTGGCTTTGGGCTTAAAGCGGCCACAAAAATGTCGTTGCCATGGTCGTAATCATGCAAACCTTGCGATTGTTGCGAGCCCTGCTCTTCTCCACACTGAGCGCTGCCTTCACCACTTGTGGCACATGTTGAGGATGGGCCGGCGACTACACCAGTCGCCTGCAGCGATATCACGACGGCACACAGCAGAAACATGAGGAGAGCAGGAGAGCAGCGACTTAAATCAATTGTCGTGAGGTTTCCTGAACTTGGCCTCGAGCCGGGACAAGTCGTGGCACACGGACCCTTTTCAGGAGAGAAATTGAGGTTGGGAGCTTTCATGAGCCTTGCAGCCAGAGTCTGCACTCCTAGTCCTCATCTGTTCGACAGACTTGGCAGCGCATAAGCTTAACAGCAAAACCCAGGGTGCAGAATCGTGCAGAATCCATGAATTTGTCGGATGTATGTCTGTGATAGCTCAACGCAACCTCTCAGATTGAAGCTCCTTTGTTTAAGGATCCTAATGTGGAACCCAGATGCAGGTGCAAAGCCAGAGAGGGGGTCATTTTTGAAGCGAAGGTCAGGAATGCTCACAACTCCGCATTTTACATGATGTTTATGTCCTCAATGAATACTCCAATGACAACTGTTTGTATATACAGAGATTCGAAACTTCGAAACTTCGCAGACGCCATTAGGCAAGTGATCAGCACATTCATGAATTCGCCCCCCCGGACAGTGTTTTCTTTCGCCACAGTTGCTGCATTTCATCTCATAAGCCACGAATACCAGCACATCCCAAGTCAGCTCGTAGTCTCTTGAAGGACCGACGGAGACATAATGCGACGTGACGACAGCTTTGAGTGCTTTGAGATCTGTACTATCAGTATCTGTCAACATCTGTTTCGCAGGACCCACATCACCTATCCCGCAGTGCAGCGGAAGCAAACCGTTTTGTCAGTTTTGTCTTTCTTTTTCGATTTGAAGAAGGTCCCAGTCCTGCCCGTAGGCCGGCCATTGAAAGGGCGGCATCGCAGCTTTGCGAAGGCCGTGACATCACTCGCCACGACAACACAGCCCTTCTCGCTGAAGGGCACAGCTGCTCAGACGGCTCGCAAAGCTTCAGCGCGAGTGGGCCTTGCTTGGGCGCAGATGCCTTCTGTTCCAGCCTGGCGCAGCCAAGCAGAGACAGGCACCAGCCGTACGCTCATTTGGCCTGAGATTGCAAAACCTGCTGAAGGCTCCAGCGTGTTGGCAAATTGCATCTGCCCACTCGGCACTCAGGGGACCAAATTGAGTTCATCGGGGCTTCATGCCTGGACAGGGCCGCAGCCTGCAATTCCCAGCTTCTCTCAAGCCGCCAAACACATGCGAACCTCACAATCCATCGCGCAAGGCATCAACCCCACGGTCATGACAGATCGTCGGGAAGATTGCGAGGCACTTTCCAGAGAACCAGCCGGGGATGAGTCAAGCCGCCATGCTCCGACTCGAAGCTCTGCCAGCCATGCATCCAATGCGTCCCGTGCATCCAGCATACGCACGGCGCCCACGGCGCCCACGGCCCCCAAAGCTGCCCAGTGCAGCAGGCGAAGGCGTTAAGAGCACCTTGGGATTAATTAGCAGAATCGGTGAATGGAAGGGCAAAGATGGACCACAACGAAGGGAAGTATGGCAAGGAAGGGACATGGAGATGTTGGTCATCCGTGATCCGGAAACTCGCGGAACTCGCGAAACTCGCATGTCACACGGGAATCAACGGCTCCGACCCTTCCGAGAACTAGTTTTTTGAGTGCTCCTCTGAGCACTGCCTGATATGCACTGGGGCCAGCACGCTGGCTTCCAATCCCCTTACTCCTCGGGGCGGGGGCCTTGGATAATGTTGATGGCATCTTCGTACGTGCGTTAAATTGCTCGGACAGAAGGCGTTTATGTGGGAACGTAATTACGGCATGGAATGCCATCCGGCGAGAAATCCCTGCTGCACGCATGTCGGGCTGCGCGTGACAAGCCCTCCCAAGCATGTTTGTGGGAGGTCATGAGGCCTCAAACGGCATAACTGCCGCAAAGAGAAGAAATGCCTAGAGATATTGCCCTGATACACGTAGGCACCACCCACAGGCATGTGATTGACAACGGGGGATGGCTTACAGGCTGCCTGAATCTGAAGCTGGGCCAGCTGGGCCAGCTGGGCCCGAAAGTCAGAAAGAGCTGCGTAGGATGATTAACATTAGAACCTTCTAAGACGCCCGACCTTTAGACGCCCTACCTCTCTACCTTTAAGCCTGGGCTGGGCCTGGGAAAATTGCAAGCATATGCCTCTTGCGGCGAGGACATCAGAGCGACTCTCGTGGCCAAGCTGCACAAATTTGCCATCAGCACTTTTGGCTTCTGAGTTGGGACACTTGCCTCTTGGGACACTTGGGGGACACTCCGACACACTCTGAGACGCTCAGGCGAAGCCCCTCGAAAAAATTTCGCGAAACAGTCACGTGCCTCGCTTGCCGGATGGCCGGAGGCCCGGCTGCCTGAGAATGTGGAAGCGGATGACGGAAGCAAATACCCAGGATGCTCAGGGAACATCGGTATCAAACCGCATCAAGAGTTTCGACGACTTGACTCCTTCGGTGGGTGGCCGCATACATCGGCAGTTCTTTGCAATACTTGGTCTGCGTGCGCGCCTGACACGATGATGTGTGAGACAATGACAGGTGGGCCAATGGAAGGAACGAGCGCCGCAGGGCGCTGTAAGACAACAGAGATCTAAAGCAAAGTTCCCTACTCAATGGCAGTAAAAAACTCAGAGAACTCCGAGAAAAGAGCACATCTGAACACAAGGTTACCAGGCACAGCGCGCCATGTGTGCTGTGACTTCTTGGCACCGTATGAATCCAGCGGAATACTCACTAGCTGCTTTGCTGCAAGCCGGAAATCCGAAGCTTCAGAGGTTGTGGCCTTTCTGCCCCCAACATGGGGTGAACTGGATCAATGGCACCACGACTTATGGCCAGCAGCAGCCTCAACAAGAGAGCGATTGCACGTGAGCAATGAGGTGGGCTGATGTAGGCTGGTCTATGCATGGACTAAATAGCGATTCGCACCTGTGAGGCAACGGGCAACACTTAAATGGTGTGTCTCGATCTCCCACCGAAGCGAAGCATGGACGGTTCCGAGGACTGGTTTATCACGGGATCTGGTCTCTTGGCTAGGCAGGTGTCGGAGCACAGTAGGACAAGTGTCTGAGTGGTTGGAGTGCGCTTCCGAGTGCACTTCCGAGTGCGCTTCCGAGTGCACGTAGGTGGGCACTGACTGTCTGGATGTGCATCGCTGCGGCCGACGCCTGTCTGGAAAGCGGCAGGTGTAGGAGGCCGGTGAAAGAAACGGGGCGGAGCCGAAGGAACTCCTGATGGAACTCCTGAAACTGATGGAGCTCCAACCCCCTGTCTACCGAGTTGAGCCAGCTTGTGTCACCAAGCTTTCAAAGGTTGCCAGG
Source organism: Symbiodinium natans (assembly GCA_905221605.1). Lineage (NCBI taxonomy): Eukaryota > Dinophyceae > Suessiales > Symbiodiniaceae > Symbiodinium > Symbiodinium natans. The sequence goes on from CAJNDS010002349.1 coordinate 386,129, forward strand.
GTGCTGCAGAACTCGGTAGCACGTCAGCACAAGTCAGTTAGATGCCTTACTCTTCCTCCTTGCCTGCAACTTTTCGAACTTCACAGTCGCTTGTGAGTCTGAAGAGCCATGCCGGCGCGTGCGCAGAGCTGGTAATTGTAGCCCTCCCCTGGTATGTGCTGAACATGCCCCAGACATGCCACTTCGTGACCTTCATGACACTGCGACACGGGTCAGAGCACCTATCATCGGTGCAAGGCCACAAAAACTTCCAAAGCTTCGGCTGTGTGGCGCGGCACATTCGGAGCTGTCGGCTCTCAGTGACAGGCTAGACAGGCCGGAGTCCATCTCAAGCCAAGATGCCAAGATCTTCGCGAGCTAAGAACTTGTTAAGAACGTCCTGGCTCTCTCTTTGGTAAGGTTTCGCAAGTTGAAAAAGCGAAAAAGAGCAGAGGGTGTTTTCAAGCTAGGAAAAATGCGCGGCTCCCGTCCCTTGGTGGTCACTGGCCGGTCCCCTCCTCGGGACTCTCTTCGACTCTTAGAAACGCGCTGCAAAGAACACACAGCAGAACACTGCGAGCGGAGCACGCAGCGGCCCACAGTCAGGCGCAAGCGCCTCAGGCCGCTACGCAGGCCGCAGGGTTCACCGAAAGCTATACTTAGACCGCCACGAGCATCACCCCCCAGCGGGATCTACAGCAGCTACGTGGTGGGGGGGTGACTCCGTATGGTGCTCTACGACTCGAGGGGGGCGGGCCAACGGAGTGGCGTGAACTTCGACAAGACCATGCTCGTCGATACGCATGTCCGCTTTGAAGTGACTGTGCAAGACCAGCCGAAGCCGAAAAAACCAGGCATCGCTCTCCAGATCCTGCACCCGAGGTTTCTCAGTCTCACAGCTCGAGAGCATGGCCACCAGAGGCGAAAGGAACTTGCAAACGCCAAAAGGACTAATTGTCTACGGTATCCTGCATCGTGCAAAAGGAGGGTTGACAAATGCCTCAAGACGCATCAGATCCGACCGGTGAAAAGTGTACCGAGCGTACAGAGCCCTGACCGTGGGGTTGCCGCTCTGCACATTTCCCAATTTCCCACATTTTCCCACTGACACTTTCCGCACATTCCGGACATGCCGCAGACTCTGCCGTTTCCTGGCACTTCCTGAGGGCCGATCTAAGATTCGTGCTCTTCGGGCACATTTAGGGCACGTTGAAGACAGCGGAACAGATTGCGCGCAGAAAAGGTCTCGGCCCCGGAGTGGAGAGAAAGCCTGAGAAAGAGATGCCTGTTTTGCATCTCTGTAAACACCATCTGGGTGTTTAGGGAGCTCTCTCAGCTCACCAAATTAGGGTCCTAACCGTTGGGCGAAGAGCGAGTCGCTTGTGCCTTCTCAAGCTGTAATAAAGTAACGGAGACCTCCGAGGCTTGACTTCAAGCTCTCAGCAGACAGTGTGGACTGGGAAGTTGAACCGGGACCCTCCCCTGGGCAAACGAGGGCCAACCACTTCGCCATGTTGAGTTCTGAGCTTTCTTAAGTAAGAACTCTCCGCTGAACTTTGCCTGCCTCTGCGGCGGGAACCTGTTTTGGTGGTTTCGTGGTTGAGCACTTACTCGTGCAGCCAGCGAAGTAGGTCTGGAGCGAGGCTGTAGCATGTTGCCGTGCTGCCAAAAGGAACATGGAATCCACTGTTTCAAGACAGCACCCAAACAGGCACTGCACAGTCCCCCACGCCGAAAGACGCACCTGGGCTCGCACACGGGAACCTAGCTGGGAGATCCGCGCAAGAACAGCCGGTAGGTAACGTAGCCTTAGGGCCTTGAGCTTGGTGGGACATTGTTGTACCATCTTGTGCCCAAACAGCGTGTTCAGGGCTTTCAGTGTGGGGTGTGATTTAAGGCCAGGCCTGGACAACAGGTACAGCAGAAGAACTATTTGGCAGCATCGGACCCAGACCCCATGCTTTTCAGAATGGCCCTGCAATCGATGTGACGTGACAATGGAGTCGCGCAACTTCAAACTCGTAAGGGAGTCATGGATGTTGATCCCCGCCTCACCCCAGCCCCCACCCTCACCGTGGGACTGCTAGTGAGCGAACAGCAAATGACTGATACCCTGCGGGCAACATTAAGGTGAACAAACTCCTCAGAAACCTGTCCCCAAACCCCTTAGCCCCAGCTAGAGTACAAGGCCGAGCCAGAAAGCAACCAGGAGCGGTACAAAATCAACGGGTGCACGGAGAAAGCTGCGGTGGCTTGACTGAAGCGGAGGCCGACAGACCGGAGAACGAGAGGCAACGAGAGGCAACGAGAGGCTGCCGAAAGGACACTTGCCTCGCCTCTCTATGACCAAAATCATTTGCGGAGCACTCGGGATGTGCTTGATGCAAGACTTATATGAATGCATGCGTTGGTAAACGCATCCCTCCTGCGGCTGCGGAGCCGCGAAGCATGGCAGGATGTATCGCGGGGCCTCGAAAGCCTCTGCAAAGCAACCTCAAAACCAAGTTTGTCAAGCATGCACTTGGGCGCTGATGGAGCTAGATGGCGAACGACTGGCATGCAAATGGTCGCAAGAAACCAGTGGACACTGAAAGCATGCATGTGTCACTCCGAATTTTGGAACGATCTGGCAAGCCATGCACCGTCTTCTCTCACCTAGAGACCTGTAGAGCAAGCTGCCGCGGGCAGAGTCGAGGTGGGTCAGCAAATTGGTACAAATGAGAAGCAGTGTTGAGAGCCGCTTCTCTCGCTCAAGTGGCGCAGAATATGCGAGGGAAGCTGTTCAAGTACATGCAGAACACATAGCACAGGAAGCTACTACAGCTGCGGTCTGGACTGGGCAATGTGGTGGCATGTCTGCGCGTCTGCTACTTATTCGGGCTTACAAGCTGCTTCCTCCTTTGTGCCGCTGCTCTGATCGACTGTATCGGTGCTGGTTTCCCATCTATTGGATATCAGCATTGTCAAGCAAGGTTTGAATTGCTGATCTCTCCATCAGAGGCTGTAAGTCATCCCAGGTCTTCCTGCATAGCAGGCCGAGATGTCGTCACCCGCCTTGCGTCACCTTGTGTCACCGCCGTGGGTCACCGCCGTGTGTCACCGCCGTGTGTCACCGCCATGTGTCACCGCTGTGTGTCACTGCCGTGTGGTCTAAGGAAGGGAAGGATGGACAGCAACTCGCTGGACAGTTGCACAGGGGGGAACATCTTCAGCAGCCCTGACCATACCTGCGGTTTACGCAACTGTTGCAATACTGTTGCGCTCTACGGTCCTCTGCTTGCCTTGTGGTTTGCGTGCATCAGAGATGTCTGAGCCAAGCACTGCACAGTCTGCACAGCCATCCCCTGATCATCCGCTACAGGAGTGCGGCCACGGACTGCCGCCAGGCCGTCGTCAAGGACGACGACATGGGAGGTCTTTGAACATTTTGGCTGCTCCGCTGCTCCGCGTTGTCTTAAGTACATGCTTGTCGGGGCTCGTCGCCATCCTCCCGCACAGTACGGCTCTCAAAGCAGCCTCAAGCCTAGCCTCGGGCTAGTAAGGCCTAGGCGGCCTGTTTGGCCCTAGAGGCTGTCGTCGTAGAGGGCGCACTTCAATTGAGTCATCTTTTTGGAGCCCCACAGGTCATCACAGGTCGGGCTGACTCGGGGTGAGTCGGGCTTCGACATCTGCGGTTGCAGCTCTTAACAATGCAAGAGCATAGTTGATGGGGCTGATACAGAGTTTAATTGCTCCAACCGTTGGAGAGCAGGACCTCATGCCTGCAACTTGCCACTGCTAGTAGTAAGCCCCAGTGCTTGAAACAGGAAGACATTTATTATGGCAGATTTATGGCCCGGAAACCAAGAGCAATGCAACAATGCAAAAGCTGTTAAAACTCAGGCACAGCAGGCGGCGTCTTTCCGTTGCCGTCATGGCTTACATTCACGTGATGCCAACACACACACGGCTCTGAACCCGCACTTGGCGTGCACTTGGCTGCCATATGGCTGCTATTGAATCCAGGAAATAGGGGACCCACAGGCCCATTGTTTACGGTGTGCGGACGCCAGCTTTGAGACTTCAGCCGCTTTAGCCCCAAACACCTGTGCATCCGAAGCAATCGGAAACCACGCTTTGGCTGGTGGCTCACTTCTATCGCTCCAAGACCTTCCCTCGGTTACAAGAGGGGTTTCCAAGGAGGGGTATTCGCAAGGGGAGTTTAGCCGCTCCAGCAGGTCCTATGTCGTTCACGTGCTGCATTATGCAAGACAGACACTGGCTGGATCTGGCTGGAGCTGAGCTACGATGCACAATGATGCACTGCAGCCGCGGCAGCGCACAATGAAGCCCGTGAGCGAGGGACGCGGCAAACGGTTTGGCCTTGTGCCCGAGGGGGGTCTCAATTTCGCCGGGCACCGAGCGTCGCCTGCCGATCGGAGGCAAGACACGAAGAGTCGATTGTCGGAAACGGCATGCTGCAAGGTTATTGTGCAACTTGCAAGCTTCATCAGCTTCATCCATCCCACCAGCCTCAGCAGATTTTAAGGGATACTTCCACCAAGCCGTGGCGGCCTCCAGGTGCGTTGTGTCTACAGCAAAGAATCCAAAGCCCGCACGACCAGCTGTAGACTGTAGAGACTAGTAGAGTCGTGCAGCGCCGCCTAGGCGACGAAACAAATGCCCGGAGATCAAGATCAGCAGCTCGGCTGCCTCGGAGCTTGAAGCGACAAACGAAGTGCAGCTTGCCGTGAAACCGAGCATGTTGACAATGTTGACGTGGGGTTCTGCCTTGCATAGAAACTTGGACTTGGACTGAGGCTCGAACAGTAAGGTTGGCATGGAATCGTAGGTGGCACGACGCGCCGAACACCTGCGTCATCTTTGCAAGTTCAAATGCACAAGCATTCAAGAGGGACTGCGCCTCAGCCGTGAAGCACACGTCTAAAATTCGCCTCGGCTTGCTGCCGAGAAGCGTCTGGAACAAGCAGACCCGGATCGGGCCTCCTTCCCCCCTAACCCAACCCTTCCCCCCATGCCAAATTTTCTGACGCCACCCCCCCCCCCCGCCCTGTGGGACCCCCCCCAATCGCTCGCAAACCATGCGGTACAAGGGGTGCCCTCCACCCCCCCCCCCCACCGCCCAACCCCACCCCCCCCTCACCCCCCCACCCCCCCCCCCCCCCCCCCCCCCCCACCCCACCCACCACCCCCCCCCCCCACCCCCCCCACGCCCACCCCCCCCCCCCACCCCCCCCCCACCCCCCCCCCACCCCCCCCCCTGGACGCTTAACGTCTATTCTGCGCGTGCTCTTTGTTTTCTTGGATTCTTCCCGAAACAAATTCTGAAATTGGGTTCTCGTTTGAGGCGTTCTATCGGACCGCTTCTTGGAGGAGTTTTGACGTGAGGCCGCGGGGACGACACGGTCAAGGGAGAGGGTTCGGAACATTTTGCTGGGAGAGGGGCGTGGCGGGGAGCGTGACATTCCCTTGATGGGCAGGGGAGTGGGGACACGTGGATGTTCCTCCGTGCCCTCCGCGTTTGCAAGCCCTCCGCGCCCTCCGCGCCTCCGCGCCCTCCGCGCCCTCCGCGACCTCCGCGCCCTCCGCGCCCTCCGCGCCCTCCGCGCGCTCCGCGCTCTCCGCGCCCTCCGCGACCTCCGCGCCCTCCGCGCCCTCCGCGCCCTCCGCGCCCTCCGCGCGCTCCGCGCCCTGCGCGTCCTCCGCGCCCTCCACGCCCTTCCCGCCCTCCGCATGCTCCCCGCCCTCCGCGCGCTCCGCGCCCTCCGCGCCCTCCGCGCCCTCCGCGCCTTCCGCGCCCTCCGCGCCCTCCGCATGCACCCTCCGCGCCCTCCGCGCCCTCCGCGCCCTCCGTGCGCTCCGCACCTTCCGCGCCCTCCGTGCCCTCCGCGCCCTCCGCGCCTTCCGCGCCCTCCGCGCCCTCCGCGCCCTTCGCGCGCTCCGCGCCCTCCGCACCCTCCGCGCCTTTCTCGTCCAGGACACAGTGTGCTGATGCTAAGGGCGCATTGCGTCTATTCTGCGGGTGCGTTGCGTCTATTCTGCGGGTGTTTCCTTTGTAAAGTATTTGTTTACAAGGCACGCACGTGCAGCATAGCCTTTAAGTGTCCATCTTACCCCCCCCCCCCCCCCCCCCCCCCCCCCCCCCCCCCCCCCCCCCCCCCCCCCCCCCCCCCCCCCCCCCCCCCACCCCCCCCCCCCACCCCCCCCCCCACCCCCCCCCCCCACCCCCCCCCCCCCCCCCGCCCCCCCCCCCCCCCCCCCCCCCAACGCCCCGCTTTGAGCGCTGCCCTTCGTCCCCTTTTTTTGCGGAACCCTCTTTCCTACTTTCCTGTGCTGGCCGGCCCGGCTGCCGAGGCGGCGCGCGCAAGCGTTTACAATTCGACTCAAGAGTAGAATCAGTAGACTTGAGCTGATTTCAGTAGACTCCTCGGTCGTAGTTGCGCTGTCGTCGCCATGGCCGAGAGGCGGCCCCGTAAGAAACTCAGCTCTTGCAGACAACCCTTAACTGGTCTTCAGTGAATCCACGTGCAGATACAGAATCCTGATAGAAGATGTGACAATCGGCACGTTGATATGATGCGACCACTTTCTGTTGATTGAAACACGTGGGTGATCACTGCAGGCTGCAAGCCGTATCATTCCACAGCTTATGTGGCGGCTGCCGAAAGTCACAGAAATCTGATAGTCAGCGATTACACGTCAAGGCACTTGCTAGAGCCAACTCCGGCAGCTGCAGCATCTGCGGAAGAAACGCTGCGTGGACTGTAGTTCCTTCGGAAGAATGGACCTCATTATCGCCTGCAACTTGGAGGCACCTAGTGAACAAAGATGGACAGTTGCAACACCCTTGATTGTTTATGGGATAAGAAAGTTTAAACCTTACAGCATGCCTGAACTCGAAGCGGACATGAAAAGCCTGCTGTGGCAATTTTCGTCCTGCCTAACCGAATGCATGGGCGGGGGGTCAAGCCGCGCGATCTAGCGGAGCTCTGTCTGAGGTTTGCCGAAAGTGCTTGGCTTCTGATATGACCTCAGATACAACTGTCAAACGACAAGCTCTGAGACCTCATGATGCACATCGCTTGTTGCTCTCCTACGGCCCACAAGCACTCATTTTTTTTGCCTTCCTTGGCAAGTTGTGTCATGAACTCAGAGTCGGAGACTTGCTGTCTAGGCTTCTTCATCACAGTTCAAGAAGACTTCTTGGCATCATAGATGGCCCGCAACTTGCCACTGTTCTCTGCAATCTTCATTCACCTCAAAACCTGCCTTCCGCAGCACGCGCGGCATTCTCCTCAATTGCTCAAGTGTTTTTTGCGCCTCTGGGCTATGGCCAGGCCCCATAAGAATTTTTTAGGCGGATTCGTGGATGATAAACTTGCCCGCGTCATGCCAACCAGGGCCAAGCAGGAGAAATTGGCGTAACATATACAATTGAAAGGCGCGATGTTGCAATCCGAGCCATGGTAACATAGTATCTCTATCAACGAGCCATCGGAGATCAACACTCGCCAACAAGAACCACCCACAGCACGCGGTGTTCGCGCTGTTCGCGCTGCTCGATGTGTTCCCGGTGTTCGCGCTGTTCGCGGTTCCTCGTGGTCCCGTGGTCGTGCTGCTCGCGCTGTTCACGCTGTTCGCGCTGTTGGCGGGTGCGGGGGGGGGCTATGGGCGTTCATGAGTGGAAACAGTGGAAACAGTGGAAGGCACGTCAGCCCCCAGTCTTACTTGACCTGTGCGCTGTGGCCTTTTTGCGGGTCAACAGCCTGTTCCTGGCAGTGCACCCACGGACTCACACTCCCGCACCATGAGAGGGGTAGGGGATCAAAAAAAATGTATTTGGGATCAAAAACATAATATATTCATAGGCGGATCAAAAACATGTCATATTTGGGATCAAAAAAACAATGCACTGAAGCGCTTTCAGAGGCTGGAAACACTGTACCCTGCAGCATTTCTGAGTTTCGAGAGGCTGCAAATACTGTAAATAGCAGCATTTCTGCGCTTTCAGAGGCTGGAAATACTGTAAATAGCAGCATTTCTGAGTTTCCAGTTTCCAGAGTCTGCAAATCAATGCTGGCATCTTGGCATTAGAAGTTTCAAAAAGAATGCGTAAACTCTGAAGCAAACCAAAACGAGTTTTAAAAAAGCGGGGGGTTAGGGAGCGAGTGGTCGAGCAGCCAACGTTGGGAAGTTCGTTGATGAAAGAAGGAGCAAGCGAAGGGGCTCAACCGGATTCGGCCTAGATGCGGTTTTTGGCAACGGGTTTGGGCGTACGACTACGTGACAGAGGTCGGAGCTTTCTTCACCGCATTTCACTGGGCAAGCTTCACAAGATGATGGAGCACGGCGGGGTGATCAACAAGGGGTTCGCTGGATAGCGCGCATGACAGAGTTCTTGACGAATGCGACGACGGGTAATGGGTTAGGGGATAGGTTAAGAAGTAATCTAGGCCTAACACCGCCCCAGCAGCCCATGTCACCTGCAAGTCAGCAACGTACGCAGTACACTTCGGCAGCAGCAGCTCAAGCATCTGCAACCTTTCAGGCGAATGTTTCTCCTCCTGAAAAGCTACCAGACCATTTGCTGGCGCCGCTGTTCGATCAGCAAACAGATGAGGCGGTCCCAAAGCAGGGCACCTGTGATCTATGGTCCTGGAGGTGGTGGTGGAGCATCGGTGACGGCAGGCTAGATTCAAGCCGAGGCCCAAAAACAGGCAGCAAAGGGAGGAGGTGGCAGCACTGAGAGGAAGGCTCGATCGAGTCGCAATGGAAAGAGATGAACTGGCTATGGGAAGGCAAAGAGATCAAGCTGATCCTCGCTCAGAAGTTCCACGAGGGAGTCTTCTTGGAGGGACACAAGGGCATCACGCCGAAACTGATCTTTGCTCAGGAGTTCCACGAGGGAGTCTTCTTGGAGGGTCACATGGGCATCATGGCGCGGCACATGGTCATCCAGCAAGGAAATCTTCATGCAGGGGCTGAAGGGCGTGGTGACGGGCAACCATGGCAAGATCGAAGGAGAGAGCAAGGTCAGACTGAAGGGCCTCAGCAACAATCGACTTGACATGAACGGCGTTCGGGGGACCCTTCGCCTTCGCTGGGTGTGATCACAGCAGGAGTGCAGCAACTGCAGCAAGCGCAGCTGTCGTCTCCTGAGACATGTAAGCCTGGAAGCACTAATCATCGCGCGGGGCATGGATGCTCTGGCCACTCGCACGGAGTGGTAACATGGACGTAATCATCGTGCGGGCATGGATGCTCTGGCCACTCGCACGGAGTAGTAACATTGATAATCATCGTGCGGGCATGGATGCTCTGGCCGCTCGCACGGAGTGGATGGACGTAATCATCGGGCGGGCATGATGCTCTGGCCACTCGCGCGGGGTGGTAACATGGACGCAATCATCGTTCGGGCTTTCAGGGATCCGCCCCCAATTCCCTGATCAATGCACGCCCACCCTGACCGCTCCCCAAGCCTTCCGCCCCCAACTCCCTAATCCGCCACCAACCCTCTACCGTTGCCACTCCTCCTCTGTTTTGTGCCCTCTTTCACTCCGACCCTCTTTGCCCCCCCTTCCCTATCCTGCTTACCCATCCTCCTCCCCTACCCCTTCCCCATCCCTGTCCCCCCAGCATTGCCCTCCCGCCTTGCTCCTCCCTCCCACTTCCTCTCCCACCTCCTCCGCCTGCTCCCTGACCGATCTTTTGTGTCCCGCACCCTCGCCACCAACCCCTTCCCCTGCCCCCCCCTCCCCACCATCCACCTCTCCTCCTCTGTTCTGCGCCCTCTTTCACTCCCACCCTCTCCTTCCCTGTCCTGCTTACCCATCCTCCTCCCCTACCCCTTCCCTTATCCTCCCAATCTTAGACGTCCCACCCCTCCCCCACCCCCCCCACCCCCCTTCCCACTGCAGGCCTACCCTCTACCGCCTACTCCGCCCCTCACCAATCAGGGATTCCAATCCACGCCCCCGCTCTCACCGCTCTCATCGCTCCCCCTCCCTTAGGTTTATAGAAATTGTAGTTTTGTCGGGTTGTCATTTTAACTTTGGGGTTGTGGGGCTGGCTGGGGGAGGGCTGGAGGGGCTGGAGGGGCTGGACAGGCTGGAGGGGCTGCAGAGATGGAGGGGCTGGAGGGGCTAAAGAGGCTGAAGGGGTGAAGGGACTGAAGGGGCTGGAGGGGCGGGAGGGGCTGGAGGGGCTGGGCTGGAGGGCCTGGAGGGGGTTGCGGGTTTAGGGTTTGGGGCTTAGGGAGTTGCAGGCCTAATCCAAGCCCTACGCCCTTAACCCTGCGGCCTCCTGTCGGGGTTGAGCCGGGCAGAGCGTGCTTCAATTCTTGTGACGGGGGTAGCGCACTGGCGGTAGCCATTAAATCCGGGTGGTCCGACGGTTAGGCGCCAGCCCTAGCTTTAGCTACCCCGGGGGGGGGGCATATGCCGGCTCCAAATGCGGCTTCCGAAGGGCATCATGTTTCAGTTACATTTTTTATCGCGAAAAACGCGCTATTCCCCACCGAATTTGGGCTCCTGGACATTTTTTGGGCGCCCCATGAAGGGTCCCAAAAACGACCCCGGAGACATCATCGACTCTCTTTTTCAACTTTTGCCAAATACGCGTTGTTGATGTTTTTTGGGTGGCATCGGCCACCCCAAAGGACCCCCACAAGAGCGCGCATCATGAGCATCGGCGGGTTGGGTCTCGGGTTTCGGATGCGGCTGAGAGCTTGGAAAACACAGAAATCGCTGTAAATACCGTGGTTTTCGTGCTGTTACGGACATTTCCGTTTTGAGGCCGGCATATGCCCCTATAAGCCACGCATGCCTGGAGGCCGGAGCCGCTGATGCTCATGATGCGCGGCCGGGCGGGGGGCGAGGCTTCGTTTCTCTTTGGGGATCCGGGGGGCGAGCATCAGCAGCATCAGCGGCTCCGGAAAGGGTTTCGGGCGGCAGGATTTCGAAGGATGCTGGCATAACTCCATAACATGGCACTCGACATGCGCGCGCGCGCGCGCGCGCGCGCGCGCGCGGAAAACGCACCAGTTCCCGCGCGCGCGCGCGCGCGCGCTGTTGTTTGTTGTTGTTGTTGTTGGTTTGTTTGTTTGTTTGTTTGTTTGTTTGTTTGTTTGTTTGTTTTTTTGTTTGTTTGTTTGTTTGTTTGTGTTAAGATATGAGCACTTTTCCTCCCTGTACCTATAGCCAATACGACTGCCACTTTGTTGGCTCAAGACTTTGCCCAAGCAGAGAAAAGGCCGAGGTACTTTGGGGATTGATCGTGACTTTGAGTCAGAGGTTGGCTGGAGTTGCACTGCCCTTTAGAGTGTTAGTTGTGATTTCTAGCTACCTGTAATTTCGCATGGTAGCGGAGCTTTAGGCTCCAGTAGACTTTGGTAGAATGGCACTAGGAGGAGAAGGCGACTTTACCGGTAAGATCCGGTTGCCCCTGCCTGACCACTTTTCTGGCCAGCCTTCGGACTGGGAAGAATGGTCTTGGAACTTTAAAGCATACATTTCGATGTTCGAGCCCAGCGCAGTAACTTTGCTAGATCGAGCGGAAATGAGCGCGGGTGAGTACACCGATGAAACTTTGCAAGTCGTTCTCGACACCGGAGACTTAGATGCTGATGCAACGGCGCAGCGCGTGCTTTTCAGTCGCAAGCTTCATTATCTACTGTCTCAGCTCGTGAAGGATTCGGCACGACTTGTCGTTCGACAGAATGTTGACTCGAATGGCTTCGAGACCTGGAGGAGACTTTACAACAAGTTCGCCCTTCCCGATGCCACGAGGTCAACAGCTTTGCTCACCCAACTTTTAGACTTCAAGTTCAATCCTTCAACCTTTGAGCAGGACTGTAATGTCTGGGAAACGATAAAGGTGAAGTACGAAACCCAAACCGGGCAACCTTTGCCTGATGGGGTTCTCGTTGCAACTTTGCTGAACAAGACGACAGGAGCTTTGCAGCAACACCTTCGGCTGAATGCAAGGACTTTGCAAACCTATGAGCAGATCAAAGCGGTGATCCTAGAGTACTATCGTGCTAGACTTTTGGTGAACCCACTTGCGCAGACATCAGCCTCGGCCACTTTCCAAGGGGGTGGGCAAGCCCCCATGGACATAGGAAACTTGGGCAAAGGAAAAGGAAAAGGAAAGAAAAGAAAAGGAAAAGGGAAAGGAAAAGGAAAGAAAGGAAAGGGCAAGGACTTTGGTCCCAAAGGAAAAGGAAAGAAAGGCCCTCACTGGAACTTTTTTGGAAGCATGAAAGGAAAGAGCAAAGGGAAGAAAGGAAAGAACTTTGGTTCGTCCTCTTCGGGAGCTTCGGCTTCCTCTAGCACTTTGTGTTGGACATGTGGAAAGACAGGACACTTTGCGAGTGCATGTCCCATGAATAGGGTGAATGCTGTTGAAGGTTCAGATGAACTTTACGATGGTACTGAGGAAGATTGGTCTTACTTTGGTGAGGCCTCTGGCGATGACTGGTCCGAGTGGACCGTCGGTGCACTTTTCGATGGTGACAGTTGGGGTTATGATGCTTGGGATGATTCACTTTGGGATTCCTCTTGGGGAGATTCCTGGGATTGGTATCAGGACTTTGGGTCTTGGGGCGAATGGTGGCCTGAAGCCACCTCTAAGGAGACTTTGCAGCAGCAGCCTCAGAAGACCAAGGAAGAGCAGACTTTGCAGCCGCCTGCAGCGCAGGCCACGGTGTCCGCGGTGACTTTGGAGTCACCTCCAGGACTTTCGAAGGCGAGAGCGAAACCCAAGGCGAAGAGCGCGGTTTCTCCGAGTACTTTGCTTGTGTCGGCTCTTGTGCTTGGGAACTTTGGTGTTGGACAGTCGTTGAACTTTGAAGGCATGCTCAGTGGTGAAGTGGATTTCACCTGTGGTGGACCCACTTTCGTTTCGAGTGCAATTGAGATGGCACCTTTGGAAACTTTTGCCATGCACCGAAACAATGGAGATGCGAAGACACTTTTCAGTGTTGCTGATCTGAACATGCCACATCTCAACACGACTTTCAGGGATCATGCTTTGGAGGAACATGTGGTCGCAGCGACTTTTGAGGAAGATGAGCCCTGGATACTCTTCGATTCAGGCGCAGCGACCCATTGTTGTCCTCAGGACTTTGCATCGGAATGGCCACTTTTGCCTTTGACAGGCAAAGCACCACCGTTAAGATCAATTTCGGGTCAACCTTTGACGGCTTATGGGAGAAGACTTGTGAAGGTTGACTTTGATGGCCAACCTTGCTTCCTACACGTTTATGTGTGCGATGTTCCTTATTGTGTAGTTTCGGTTGGAAGACTTTTGAGACAGGGTTTCGAGGTTTCGATGAAGAAGGAGTCTCAAACACTCTCGACCCCTGATGGGAAGCAGGTTCCGATTCTGAGGCATGGTTCACTTTTGTTCCTTCGGCCTTCGGTTGCACCTTTTGACAAGGATGAGTTTGTGGAAGTTTGTGATATGTTTCATGGATTAAGTTCCCAAGGAACTTTGATCGCTCCAACTTTCACCCCAATGTATTACCATACTGATCGTTGGGAACTTTCCGGCAACACCCTTACCCGAATACACAAAAGAGCCAGAGCCACTTTCTTTTCTCCCGAAGGGACGAAGGATAGGCCCGTTGAACTGGATCGCTTAGCTGATGAGCGAGTTACTTTCCTCGAGTATGAAGATGGCAGAAAAGAAACTTTATCAGATAATTGGCGTACTTCCTCGAATCCCAAAGGGATATCCACAGGGCTTTTGTTGGCAAGACTGTCTTTAAACTTTCTTCACAATCCACTGGTCGTAGACTAGTTGGCAAGCAATCAACTTTACCTTCACCTCAACACCTCCAACCGCAACCTGTTCCACAGCCTGAGGAAGAAACTTTGGTGAAGAAGCCTTCACCCCTCAGGAGCCTTCGGTGGAGGACACTTTCCGCCAACGCTTAGCAGCGGCAGCCACAGGCACTCTGCCTGAGTTTCAGAAGACGTTGGTAGACCAACTTTCCGAGATGGATCCTTCTACGGGAGAACCTTACACGCACGACCTTTGGTTGAACTTTCCGTTGTTCTGGGTTCGTGTCCACTACGAGCCCCGCACGACTTTGTTTGTGCCTGAAGACCCTCACTTTGAAGAACAGCTTGGGAATGGACGCATGACTTTGATTGTGCGTGATGGTGAGGATCCCAAGTGGAACTTTGATGGGTGGCGCAATGTTGGTGCCCGTGAGTTGACGCCACATGCTTTGAGAAGTTGCCGCTTGAAACTTTCGACGCAGAGCCTGCCCAGCCGGAGTACTTAGCTCGACGGCCAAAGGGTTTGAAACAGCCCTACGAGCCTACTTTAACAGAAAGGCTGGAGGATGAGCTTACTCACTTGCCTTTCAAGCCCTGGTGTGAAGTTTGTCTGCGTGCTAAGAGCCGACAGGCACAGAGCAGAAAACTTTCCTTGAGACAGCCCGTCTTGCAGATGGACTTTAGTTTTCTGTCTGACAAGCCTGGTGCAGAGCAAATCACCATCTTGAACGTTGTTGATGTGTTGACTAACATGTCACTTTCAGTGGTGATTCCGACCAAGGCCCGCACGCCTTACTCTCACGCGGAGTTGCGGCGCTTTGTTCTGGAGACAGGACGCACTTTTGGCATCCTGCAGTGTGACCCCGAACCTGCTTTGCTTGCGATAGCGGAAGCTGTGACAGGTGAGGTCGGTGGACTTTCCTTGCGGAAGACCCCAACCGGCTGGAAGCAAGCGCAAGGTTCCGTCGGCAACATGCAGGCTACTTCGTACGGACAGATCAAGGCTTTGCGGCTTGAGCTGTTGAACAAGTACAAAGTTGAACTCTCTGTGCACTCTGCACTTTTCACTTGGCTTGTGCCTCGTGCCCAGTGGCTTGTCAACCGCTACTTGTGCAACGCGGCTGGCACTACTGCCTTTGAGAGACGCTGGGGAAAGCGGTACAACGGCTTTATATGCCGCTTTGGTGAGACCGTACTTTTCCGTAGACAGCGCGTGCGCAAGGGCAAGCCAGCTTTCACGCGTGGCGTGTGGCTTGGTAAGGACACGGAGTCTGACCAGCACTTTGTTGCTGACTCCACGGCTGTCTTTAAGACGCGTTCTGTGAAACGCCTCCCGCCCACCCAACAGGCTGACTTTGACTTGCTGCAGTCAGTCACGGCGCGCCCATGGGACCCGACGGGTGCAAAGGTTGAGACGGACTCCTTCATCTTTCCGATGCAAGGGTCTGAGGGGGCGACTGAGCCTACTTTGCACGGTCCTCATGCTTTGGCGCCCTCGGTGGCGCCTAGCGGCGCTTCTTTGGCCCCTGATGGTCCAGACGATGGACTTTGCGACCCTGACTTGGAGCATGCGTTGGGCCTTGATGACGACACCGCGCCCATTCCGGCGCGCGACGACCTTTCGGACCTTCCTGACGATTTCTTTGAAGTCGACGAAGGCCCAGCTTTTGAACCTCCAAGGCTCACTTTGGACGAAGCCACTGCCAACACAGCGCAGGCACGGTCTAGCACAGACGCAGCTTTGCCCGAGCCTTCTGGCTCTCGCCCTAGACTTTCAGAAGCATCTCCGACCAAGCGCTCGTCTGAGACTTTTGAAGTTGGTGGAACAAAGGTCCAGAAGATAAACGCCGTCACTTTCTACAGTGGAAACAAGAAGAAGCGTGTACCAAGGACGGTTTTCGACTTTCGCATTTCAGCTGTCACGACCAAGGACGGCCTGGAAGTTCCTGTTTCTGTGAATCAGGATGAAAAAGAACTTTTGCTGATGAAGACGCTGGAAAACCCGTACTTTTGGTATGAAACCGAGTTTTCTAAAGAAGAAGAAGTTGAAGGCATGAAGAAGGAAATGAAGTCCATGACAACTTTCGATGTGTTCGATGAAGTAAACTACAAAGACGTTCCACCGGAACTTTTGGACAAAGTCATTTCCACGCGTTGGGTGAAGGTACGCAAGTCAGACAGCACCGTGAGGTGCAGACTTGTCGTGCGTGGCTACACGCAACAAGTTGAAGACAAGGACGAGACTTTTGCGTCCACACCCTCGCTGACGACCTTGAAACTTTTGTTGACGCTTGCTGTAGCCAAAGGATGGCACATTTCAGTGGGAGACATCTCCACGGCCTTTCTACACGCCGCGGTGGATGAAGACTTTTATGTCATTCCTCCCCTGGAATTCTATCCAGATGGCAACACGTTGTGGAAGTTGAAACGTGCACTTTACGGTTTGAAGCATTCCCCGAAGCTGTGGCAGGAACACTTTGCCTCAGTTATGAAGAAGAATGGCTTTCGGCGGATGAAGTCTGATCCAAACCTTTACGTGCATGAAACTAAACAACTTTACGTGTTGGCATACGTTTAGCGGAGAAGCCGAGCTTTACGCCATCGGTTCCGGTACTGCCGATGCACTTTTCTTGAGGTCTTTGGTTGAGGAGGCGAAACTTTTCCAGAAGGCCAACCTTTGTGTTTGGACGGACTCCAGTGTAGGCAAAAGCATAGTTTCACGTTTTGGTGCTTCTAGGAAGACAAAGCATGTCGAACTTCGGCATTTTTTCATCCAGGAACTTGTTGCTTCTGGTGCTGTGCGTGTTAAGAAGGTCCTTGGAACTTTGAACCCCGCTGATATCTTGACGAAGTATGTTCCGAAGGATACTTTGCACAGGCACCTGCCTACCTTTGGTTTTCCTCTCTGAAACACTTTTAGAATCTTAGAAGAAGAACAGAAAGAGAGAGAGAGAGAGTGGAGAGAACCACGTACTTTTGCGGACATGTCACTTTGCAAGCATGTACAGTCATGTCACTTTTGCTGTCTTGTGCGGACATGTCACTCTTTAAGCTTGTGCAGTTATGTCACTTTTCCTGTCTTGTGCGGACATGTACTTTGCAGTCATGTGCAGTCATGTCATGTGCACTTTCAGCGCGCTCGGCGCACTCGGCCCGCGTACGCGACCGCAACTTTTCCAGGCGCGAAATTTACGCCGCCACGCGCGTTACGCGCGCACTTTCTCCACGCGAACTTTGCACTGAACCAGTGCACTTTTAAGCTTGTAGTTTAATGTACATACCCAATTAGACCCCAGCCAAACTTTGAACTTCAGGGAGTTCAGGGTCTCTTTGGTTTACTTTGCCTCGTGCCTTCCGCTGCAACTTTGGTTGTCCATTTTTCGTTTGCCGATGGTAGTTTCCGATGGAGGAAGCCGCAGAAGACTTTGTCGATGTGATTAACTTTTGTCGCAAGCTGCAGACTTGGGACATTCCGAGGGGCCAGTCGAGGAGGCGACTTTTTTGGTCCTTGCTCCTAACTTTTCCTTGGACAAGGATTACTTTGCGACAGATATTGCTGCAAGCTTTGGAAGATATTAAGTTTCTCAAAGGAACTTTGGCAGCAGTGGAAAGGGCCCTTGACTTTCCATTTGCCACGCGCGGTGAAGTCAAACTTTTGGAGATCAGCAAGGGCATTCTCCAAGAGGACTTTGTGAGAAGCCGAGCGAGGCTGAAATATCTTTGGGTCTGGACTTTGATCCTGTGGCCCTGGCGAGCGCCAGAGCGCATCCAAGCAAGACTTTGAGATGCCGCCAAAGCAGCCATCGAGCCCACGCACTTTGGCTGCCCGCAGACAGTTTGAGGTTGGGCATGCAGCAACTTTCCCAGCTGCCTTTCCTCGGATGCTGGCTGACTTTAGCAGTTTCGTTCGCACTTTTCAGCCGAGCGACTTTGCGCAGATCCTGGCAGATGGTCGCCAGGTGGAGCAACTTTGGAAAATTGGTGAGACTTTCAGGTCGATCCCGGTGGGGAACCTGGAAACTTTGCCAGAGGTGTTTGAGGTACTTTTCCCAGGTCGCAGTCACCCGGGATTTTGGACACCTCCAGAACTTTTCCTTATTCGCTACACCACTTTTGCGCAGTTGTTGCAGACTTTGTTGCCTGGAGTACCAGCAACTTTGAGTGCTGAGCACTTCTGCCAGTTCATGGTGTATACAGCTTTACCTCTTGTGACGTTTCGACGCAAGGTTGAAACTTTGTGGAGGCATGGAGAGTTCACTTTGCAGAGCTCCGATGTGTTTTGGAGACTGCAGCTGCACATTGTCAATTGTCATGGAACTCTTGAGACATACAATGACACGCGAGCGCTGGAGGTACCACATTGGAAGACCCTCAGACTCCACCTCTGTCGTTGTACCAACGACCTACAAGACATCCTTGGCCGAAGTGCCACAAGGAAGCATTCTGCAAAAAACAGTCGAAGCTGTTGCAGAATGCTGCACGGCTGCTGCAGTACACAACCCAGCAAGGGTTTCCACGCAGGATGCTTTCACAACATCTTTGAACCGCATGTGTTGCCAAATGGTCCTTCTGAAGTCCTCTTTGCACGAATGTGGACGATGTTGCATTATATACTTGCGAGCACGCTCGAACAATGAAACTGCGGTACGGCCAACCCGCCGCGTCCTGCCCGACAATCCCCCCATGTCGTTTCGGATTTTGTGTCATAGTGCAGTCGTGCAAACCTGCCTGCACCGCTGTTTTCTGCCACTTGAGTCGCTTGCTGGATTCAGCGAGGTGGGGGAAGTGGGAGAGGTGGAGGAGGCGAGGGAAGCAAGTTCACTTAAGACTTAAAAGGTTTGACACGCGGCACTGGCTCCAGCCACAAGCCTGCCTCAAAGACAGCCGGGTTGGAAAAGCAAATGGGGCAAGTGGGGCAACGCCAATTAGTGGTGGCCGTGGCCGGCAATGTCACAGCAGCTTCTGTCGGTGTTCGTCCAGGGGCCGGACAGGCGTTTGGTTGCTGTGTCCCGCCCAACATCACGCAACCCTCAGGCAAGTCATAGCACACCCTACACGAGAGGTATTGAATCATTGAACGTCTGGTCTAGAAAGCCACCCTGGACGCTTGGCCGCCTCTCCAAGGAAGTCCTCGACATGAGAACCTGAGCGCCGGCCCAAACGGCCCTGACTTCACTGGAGCTCTTCAGAACAAATTCGATGGGGACTCGACAGCTGGTGCATGGATATCCTCCCACTAGATTTCGTGCAGCAGGTCCCAGCAACAGCGTGTGCAGCGATGTATGGCTGAGGTGTTGCGGCAGCACCGCGCAACCGCGCAACCGAGTCCTTCTCCATGGCATCCACTGTCTCCTCAGCGCTGCTGAATGCGCGGCGCATGATTGTGGCGCTCTGCCACCTCCGTAGGCTTCAATGCATCAATGTCAAAGATCTGCTTTTGCACACAAGGAGACACTGGCGAGGGCATCTTTCGCACTCCACTGTCGTTTGTCGCAACGCATCCCATGACAAACAGCCACGTTTCAGAGCATGGCAAGCACTTATGTTGCCCACCCACTATGCTGACTTGGCCACAACAGCAACAGGCCACAATCAGCCCCGCTCATTTGCAACACAATGCTCGCTTGATGGGCTTCAACAAGGTTCATATATGTTCATATGCTTTGAAGCACGCTCGGCTTAAACAAGCGGGGGCAGGCGGCAGCCCCCCCATCTGCAGACACCATGCTTGCAGCATGGGTTTCGAAAAGACAAGCTTGCACTGGCACGGCTTAATCCGCTCCCCTAATTCTGGACCCCGGATCCGGCGGCAGAACGCCCACCCCCCCCCACCCCCACCCCTCCCCGCCGCAGACTTGCAATTCCTTCTGTGCTCCCTCGCACACCACGAAAAAGAAAAGGCCCCCGCAAAAAAGAATGGGGGCAAAAAAAATCCCCAGCCACCATGGAGCCCAGCACCGCCAAGAACAACCAGCACGCAGGGCAGCCCCCCGAGCTGTCAAGCTCCACGTCCCTGAAATGCGCAAACTTTGATGAGACTGGCCTCCGATGAACCTTCGAGCTCTGCGAACTTGGAGAACATCTTGCTCGCATTCACGGCTTTAGAATGAGGGAGTGTCGCTGTGTGCAGGGTTCCGTATTTCCGTTTGTTGCGCCGTTCGTCTCAGAGTTGTTGATTTCTTTTGCTTCCATGGTTGCCTTCTTGCTATTGCAATGGTCCGCTGTGGGCTTGACGAGGCAGCGGTCGCACACCAAAGTGTCTGGTACATCTGTTTCTCTAAACCAGCATTGCTCAAATCACCGAGCTTCAAGATCATGAAGGCTAAGCGAGTGCTGAGGAAAGGGGAAGTCACGGAAAGGCCCAGTCCGAAGATGGGAGGTGCAAGGGTCTCGACAAACTCCTAGGTCTGCTAGGTTGACGACGTGGATTCGTGATGGGCTGTGATGAGTCACAAAGGGCATCACTCCACTCTGCAGGGATGAGGAGGGGTTCTCCTGTTCAATCTTGTTCACTTGGGGGGGCTCCCCAACTCCACTCGAGCCGTTCCGTGAAGGCCTTTGGGGTTAAAGAAGTTGTCACACAACATTGTCAGCTCTAGGATTTTCCAAACGCTTCCCTAGCTAACTCTATCAAGCTGGAACTAACTACGCTAAAAGTGTCTAAAGTAATCTAGGAACTCGAGATGAAGTGCGCGCTACGGGGCTTATGACATGCTGTGGCCTTGGGCATAAGACCGGGCTGGTATCGGTAGAATTGCTTTTCGCTTCCACCTTTTGTTCTCGAGTGCTGCGCGCCAGACTGCGCTGGTCGGCCGCATCAGCCGCCCCCGTCGAAGTTTTGGAGCCCGTCGGCCCCTCGCAGACCCTAGGCATCACTAGAGGCATCATTCAGAGGGACGGTGCGCCTTGCCGTGGGGCAGAGGCAAAGAGATGGCAAAGAGATTCTTCTCAGTTCTTACTTCTTACTCGCTGCCGCACTCCGGCCTTCGCTTGGTGGCCGCGAACTTGTGTGGACACAGGAGCTTGAACGCTGCCGTTGATGCAATTTATGCACCATTGCAGAATTCAGGGTTTGGAGAAGGTGAAGGACTTCGAGCAGGGTTCGGTTGATTCAGGTTCTAGGGCTTGGGGTTTAGGGTTTAGACATGTTTCCCGTCTATGGTAGCAGTCACTCGCAGGGTTATTATCATGTGCGTTAACTGCCACTTCTAAAGCTGATGGCCAGTGGCGTTGCAGTACGTCAGCTGCTGATCAGCCAGAGAGAACGCTTAGGGATCAGGGCTGTGGAGGTTGAGGTTGTCGTTGCGTTCATTCTGGAAGAACCGTAAACGTTGAGCCTCAAACCGTTAACCAGCGTGCTGTTGCTTGCTTTCCCATCTTTCCCTTCTTTGTCCGAGCCCTGAGCACTCGTAAACTCTCTTGTAAAACCCAAAAACCCGAAAGCTCGTAATCCCGCCTCAGGTCGAACCACTAGCCCCCAGCTGAATTGAGAAGCTGCCCCAACCGCTGGCCTGAACACCCCAAACCCGAAGCCTGAGCTTCTCATGTGTGTGGGGGAACGCGACCCCAAAGGGGGCGGGGGTCCGGGTGACCACAAACAGGGCAAAAAAACATGAACAAGCATAGACAACCTGAACGTACAGTTCATTTCGCGCTCGCACAACAACGGGAATCCGAACCGAACGTCAAACCTGCACAAGCACCGAAACGACATGTTCAAGGCTGCATCGGCCCAAGCACAGCCAAGGAAAAAGACACAAAGACGTAGCAGCCTCAGTCGAAATCCATCCCCGAAGGGGTGTGCGCGGCTTAAGCACGCAGGCACACAAGCACGCAACTACGTAAGTATGTATGCGAATTGCAGGTAAGTATGTATGTGGCGTATGTATATGTACGTGTGTGCGGACGCCTGTGTGCCAAGGTTTTTGCGTGTGACTAAGACTGTGAGATTGAGCAAGGCATTGTCCAATCCCTGGAGCATGCATGCTTTCGCTTCGGCTGAGGAGCGTGAACTTTGAATCAGCCGTTTTATGCCTGGTTCCACGTCTTATGCATGCCTAAAGAGTGCCATTTTCTTACCCCAACTTTTCGGGTCTTATTTATGAGCATTGACAAGACCGAAGACCCATTTTGTTACGGACGTCCGGTCTCCGTATGTCTCATGCGATGAGAATGGCACGTTTATATCGATTTTCTAACCAATCAGCAGAGGGAGCCCTAGCACAGGCTCTGCCAACAAAGCTCTGTGCTGGAAGGCCAGGAAATGGGAGCTGATCATTCCAGGGTACCTGCAATCTCACCTTTCGCTTGTCGCGATGTTTCTTCATCTGCAATCGGAAGTATATGGAAGAGAAGACAATCGTGCTACAACTGAACAAAAATGCATAAGCTGCGAATACGAAAGATGCCCCTCACAAACCTCTACAGGTCGATCAGCCGCAGCGGCTTCACCTATCTCTGAGTTGATGAAAGCAGTTGATACTCACGGGAGGTTGCATGAGTGTATACGTGTATGCGTGTATGTACGTGCGTACGGCGCGAAGTTTACATCCCACCATTGTTGCACGATGCAGTATGAGTCTCTGTCCACTCTTCCCACACCTTTCACTCTCCGCGCAGCATCTTGCCAAAAAGCACGAAGCTTGAAACGGCCAAGCGCGAGGTCAGCTTCGGACGGATTGAACAAATGCTCAGTTGGCTAAACAACAATACGTTTTCTTCTGGCTTGAAGGAAATGATGTAAAGTCTGCGGAGGTACAACAGGGTCAACGGCGCATGGCAGGAACGTAGCATGCCTCAGGGTGAAACTCCAACTGTTGTCGGTGGCCACTATATAATCATCACAGCCGTTCAGGTCACGCAGGCAACAGCGATGCTGTCCTAAATGTGCCTTTACTTGCCTGAAATGAATACATCGGCTTGCCACCGATTCCAGGCATTTGCTGCTTGCTCGGCTCCTTGCCGTGAGATAGATTGCAGCCGAAGGCTCGGTTCAGGGCTTCCCAGGTCCTGTGCTTGTCAAGGTGCATGCTGTGGCTGGGCACTTGCAGACATTTGCAGATGTCTTTCAGCCTTTCAGCTCCCAGCAAGCTTACGCAACTTGCCGCTTGCCTTCATGAAGCCAGGATAGGTCCCAAACCGACCTAAGCAATGCGGTCAGAGTGAGAGGTGCCATCGAAGCAAAATGAAGCCCAGGCCTGCTCGGCCCTGCGCGCCACCCCCCGCCCTGCCCGTCCGCCCTGCGCCCTGCGCCCGGCCCAGCCCGTGCCACGGCGGCTGTGAGTTCCGCACGGTCTGGAGTTGCCCCACTTCCGCTCTCCCAACGTCAGCCTGCAGAGCCGGAACTGCAGCCCGTCTTCGCGCTCTTGGGCACTTCTGCTGCGGGAGATGTCACAGAGCCGGGGCCGGCACCGCTCGCTCGGTTCAAACGTCAGCAAGCCTACGCCAGAAAGAAGAGCATAAGGCAGCACACGAGTGATGCACTCTGTATGATACCTAGGCTTAGCACCGTGACGCATCTGTTACACATGATCATGCTCTGACACAGCCTTCAAGCAGGGACACCAGTGGCTCAGACATGAACTCCACAACCTGAAACGAAGGACACTGTCAAGCAAGAGCTTGCAGCTCCCAGAAGAGGCAGGGCCGCTGCTCTCTGTGTGCTGTTCCTGAGCTTGCGCTTCCCCAAATACCTCAGAGTCAGAGAGGCAGTGCAGGCAGTGCCCAGGGAGTCACATGAGTCACCCTAGAGAGTTGAAGAGGCTGATGCGACAGCGTGAACGACCACGCGACAGCTGGAAGTGAACGAGAAAATGCCGCCATCCTTTTTGCCATCGGGGTACCTTGTGCCCGCACGGCACGAAAGCAGACCTTGGGGTTTGAGTTGTTTTGGTATTAGTTCTCACGTTTGGGGTTTAGAGTCTCGGGCTTTCTGGGTCTTTGCCCAATCTAGCCCAATACCCCAACAGACGGCCGCAGACAGTCCCTGCCCTCATTGCCGGCTCCGTGATGGTTTGGTAAGGCCTGCTTTGGCAAATTCAGTTGTTTCGCGGCTGTTTTTGATGCCCCTCGTCATGTGCGCCATCTCGACAGTTCGCCCAAGTGGGACGGCTCCAGAGGGCGGAGCTGGTCGAAGCATGTTTCTGATTCTTACATCTGTGGGGTTTCCGGCCAAGCCCAGAGCCAGGTCGGCGGCCAAATTACATGCATTGAGTGCGTCGCCCTGTCGAGATGGAGACATGTTTGGATTGCTGGCACTTCTGCGCGGACGTTTGACCCGAGTATAGCGACGGCCAGGGTCACCATGCGTAGATGGAAGACGAGGCCACGACAGGTACAAAGACTGAAAGGTCAAAGGGGTGAACAGGCGAACCGCTAAACCCCGAGACGCATATTGCGGCGAGGGCACGCGCGAAAACCATGCTTCTTGACGTACTCGAAGCACTTGCAGCCACCAGGTCGAGTGGACAACCAGGGGTAGTCCTGCGCTTCAACATGCGTAATCAGACATCCTGGTATGTCACAACTTGAGAGCGGCCGTCCTTCAACAGCACAGCATAAAGCGTTACGCCTGGTACACGAAGTGCCAGATGGGCGCCAGCTAAACTTCTCACGAATCTGCAATACAACCTTGCCTACGGAAAAGGCATCAGTGAGGTATGCATCGTACTCCTGGTCCGTGTGAAGCTCCGGCGCCTGTAGCCATGCCCACTCTAGGCGAGTACGTTGAGTACCCCACAATTGATGCTCTGCGGCCTGGTACGATGCCTTCCCTCTTATACAGTTCCTGGCCAGGACAGCGCCGTGAAAGAAGCAAAGGCTCATTCACGTGGTGCTCTTTACTGGTAGCAGTCCTGAAGGACCTCGCTGTGGAGGCCATGCTAAAGTCGATGATCTTTATGATGTGTACATCACCTTAATCCGAGACATCAGGTCTTTATTCCTGTTCTCCAATTCTGACACAATGTCTGAGAAAAAGTTGGGAGCATGGCTATCTGTCTTTGTCATCAGCACATTTTCCAAGGAGAGATCGCGGTGCACCTCATCACAGGCGTGATGCAGAGGCACCTCCATGGCGCTTAGGATCACTGCCCGCTACGTGCCCAAAGGTCCACACGATGCCAAAGTCGTGCAGCTGTTGGATGCCCTCCATCAGCTGGCGAGCGATGGGCTGAACTACCTGTGAAAGGAACCCCCCATGCACCAAAGAGCCGGAGGCACTGTGAAAGTTTCTGAGCCCAGCACTATCTCCCTTTCGTGTCCTGGCGCTACGCCACCCTGTCCGGGGCTCCATGTAGTGGCCATGGCATCTGCTATGTGCATCCCGTGCATGCGCTTGCGCGAGCGCCAGAAGCCTCGCACCAGGAGAACAGGTCCCCTTCTGTCGCAAAGGTTGTTACAACCTGGCTGACGCGAAGCTCTGCAACTACCCACTGATTCACATTGCCATGTTTCTATGAGACATGGCTCGTTTCTCTCTACTGCAGCAGAAGCGGTCACAAGAAGCTTATGTTCCGAAAAGTGCCAATCATCTAACCAATTCTGCCATTTTGCACTTCTCCCTCGCATGCATTCTATGGGATCTGGGATTCTGAGGAAGCGGCATATGTGTGCTCCACGTCCCGGTAGACACCCAGCAATTCGCAGGCGTAAGGGAATCCCACGTCGTTCAAGAATCTTACACATCCAAGGTCCTGGCGCGTGAAGCGATGAGTTTCATGTTGCACTTCAGATCACTCGTAGACGCATTTGACAGGCTTCTGACAGGTTCATCAATTCAACCGAAAAACCCTGAGCAGAGCTTTTTGGTCCTGCCACGGTAGCTCCGTCTCCGATGGGTGGTCGATGACGAAGTTCGTGTGGCTAGTGCCAACCCACCTGTAGACAAGTACGTGTACCATGTCGCTTGCACCGCACTGCTCTCATGGATTCTCCCAGAAATTCTCACATCACTCACTCCGGGGCGGCCCGGAAAAAAACACCCACAGCAAGGCCCTTTTGGATTCTCATGGCATCTGGCTGCTGACTCTCACTCCCACGCTTGTTCAGCAAATCGAGGGCTCCCTCCCTTCTCCCGCTTGCACTTGCCGCGTCAAACCTCCTCCCCGTTTTCGTCAAATACAAAGCAAAACATCAAAGAATCAGGGCCAAAGTCAGAGAAATTGCCTCGATGAGATCTTGGTTTTCACGAGTCCCCATAAGCCTGAGTCGGGGCTTGCGGGTTCTTCGGCCTGACGTTTAGGAGACTGCACAGGGGCACGAGAGAGCGTTCTTACGAAAGCCCCCGAACGAGAGAAAAAAGAAAAAAACACCTAAAAAAAAGTCCCCACTCAGTGCCCCTTGTGTAGCATCCCATTTTCTGGCTCTTCTTCGGCAGGCTTTTTTTCGTCAGCACCCGGAGCCCGGAGAAGTGATGTTTAGAACACGAAGAGCCTTTCTGAGAGGAAGGGTTGCACAATCACGAGGCACAAGCATGAGAAGCATTCACTGCAAAGCAATGGCGCGGTGCCTGTTCGGCATGATTTTCACCTTAGAAAAACACAAGAGACGTCCCGGCAAAACTGTGATGGCTACAAACTAGAGAGCACAGTCCGCTTGTGACTTTTTTGCGCTCTCAGTGGCTGCAACTAACCTGTTGTCATCTTTGTCTTTCATGAGCACGACCTCGCGCACGGACTCTGCAGGCAGATCTCATGATGTCAATAGTCCGACACGCCTGTCCCCGGTTTCGGGTGGCATCCTGCAGCTTTCTAATGACCTCCGTGTGGCTCATGTGGCTGTCAATAGTCACGAAGCAGTCACAACCAAAACCAGGCCTCGAAGCGGCTCGAGGGCCAGTCCCGCACCTGCAACCAGAGCGTGCGAAACAAGGTGTGCAAGGCAAATGCGGCTCATGTGTGAACTTAGCCAATGCGAGAACGAAACCAAAGAACGCATTAAATAGTAATAATGCAAGTGAATACGCGTGATTTTACGATTAGTGCGTGAATGTTAGTGCGTGAATGTATGAGCGAAGTACGAACTGACTTACAAGGAGTGAATACAATGAACGAACGCGTGAAGTAAATTAAAATGTGAACGAAACTAACCAAGATATTACATTATAGCTCATATTACGCGTGCAATAACAATAAAGTAGTGAGCACGCAGATACACGTTCACCAAGCCTTATAAGATATAGACCCTTGGGGGTGATACCAAAAGCCTGTTGAAAGAAGCTAACCTGTCAAGATAATACGGTGAGAGAAGAAAACCATTAACAGGGGCTTATGGTTGACCTTAAAGACCATATAAGTTTACATTATTAAATTGTTAAATTGTAAGGAACGAAGAGACGCACGAGTTATTGCGGCCCTCATAATGTAAAAATAAATTTCTCGGCCGCTATAGTACTATTACAAGAAAGGTAAACGGAACACGGCTCCTCATGCGGCTTATGCAGCCGTCCCGTCTGACATTTCTGACTCTGAAAATCTCATGGGGGGCCTCTTTGGAATCGTAGCCTTGATGAAGCGCTTTCGGGGCTTTGACATGTCCGTCGTCCACGTCATCCTCTCCAAGGTCACAACTTTTGAGTCTGCGACCGAACACGCGCTTGCGAAGCTCTTACTTTCTCTGAGGCCAGCGCGAGGTCGTCGGATTCAGAATCCTCTCGGGAGCACGCAGCGTGTGACAAGGAAACCACCCAGTTGCTGTCAGCCAAGGTGCCGGGTAAGGATTTGTCAGTCGTGACCCATAGGAATAGGAGGATGCCGCACCTGTTCCGAAAAAGCGTTGTGCGGTCAGCGTTTCACTTCTTATGCTTAGCCACCACTGGATTGAGGCGTGCCCTTTGAATACCGCTCCGCGAACGAGCACTAGGTAGCAATTGTCAGCAGCATTACAGTGCCTCAATGTCCGCTTCCGAAGGACGAAGCTGTTAGCAGTTGAGCGAACTAATGCGCGCATGTCTAGTGTTCATGAGGCACCAGTTTCTTGAGGTGTGAAGCTGGGTCATGAGGCACAGAAGGCACAGCAATGCTTGCTGCTGGCATGCAGCTCCCTTCTGGTCCAGCATCAAATCGTGCTGAGTCATTTTCCATTCTGCCTGAATAAGCTGGCATAAGTCACAAGCAGTGGCCGGGCAATCATTTAACGATGCAGCCACGATGAAGGTCCAGGGACGGGGGTGTTTGGATGTACGATGTTTCCGTAGGTCCCGTTTTCATATGCTTCAAGACACGAAAACGAGCCCACACTCTTTGTGGCGTGCTTGCATGCTTTTCGGGTAGGACACGACAGCCATACCAGACAATGCAACGCGACATGTTTCCGACATGTGAAAAGCGTCACGGGCTCGCCAAGTTCCGTTCCAAGGGGGGGGGGGGGGGGTTGTGACCAGTCCGGACGCTTTCAGAATCTAACCCACGAATCGCAACCCAAGCTCCGGCGTTGCGATAGTGCTGTCGCTGCTGCCAATGAAAAAAATGTTCGGGTCATTGTTGGCGCAACAAAATTCGTGCCGTGCACCGCGGTTAAACCACAAAAATGAAAAATATGATAAAGCAAATCGCGGAGGCGACACAAAAACAAACACACCGAGGTGGTCGGCACTCGCGAACACCGTACCACCCCGAAAGATTCCGGGCACCGCAGCGCACCCCAGGCATCAAAATTGAAAGTAGGAACGCCATGGTGCGGAAAACGAAAAGTACGATATCACAGGCACTGGGCCCACGATCTGGGCTTCTCATCAGAGGAAGCGCAGGGTCATCCCCCCTCCCGCTACATTTCGCCCCCCCCCCCCCCTCTGCCTCTACTCTCGTCACTTCTCGTCCTGGGGTTGCTGGGCGTTGAGATACCAGACGTAATGGAAACCCTCTTTCGCTCGCTCCTGGTACCCCCCTTGAAGGGTATTTGCCGAGAACTCATCCCATCGGTGGCCTTTCTTGACGTCCCTCCTCAGAATGCACGCTCTTGTGCGCATGTCCGTTGGGCCGATGGCGGCTTTGCAGGCCACCCCTTCAAGGCACAGATGGCCGTGCTCCGATTGTGTTCGGCCCGAGTGTACTCACCGGATTCTCGGCTCCCGTTTTCCCCAGACTTGATATCTCTCTCTGCTTCTTCTACTCCTTCTTCTTCGCCCGGGCCTTCTGCTCTCTGACTCCTCTTCTTGTGCTGCTTCTTCTGCAGGGCTTGATGCTCGCGCTCTCGCTCCCCGTCTCTCTCTGCGCCATTCTCTCTTTGCAGGGCACTCACCATTCCCTACAGAGCGGCGAGACAAGAAACAAGTATACTGTCGCCAAGATGTGAAGCAGCGCCGAGAGCGAAGTGGGCCTCCCGAGGTCCGATAGCTGGCCGGGTCAGCGGCCATTGCTGCCTGAACCTTTCCGTCCACTCGCTCCACGAAACAACAGCTTTGCTCTCGCGCTCTCCCTCTCTCTCTCTCGCTCTCTCCGTCTCTCTCGCTTGGGCCTCTTGAAACTTGGCATGGGCCTTCTGAAATACCTCGGGTCACAGCAGACGCAGAGACAGAGAGAGACAGAGAGAGACAGAGAGAGACAGAGAGATAGAAGGAGAGAAGGAGAGACAGAGTGAGAGGCGGAGGGAGAAAGGAGAGAGAGGCAGAAACAAAGAGCGGAGCGTCCATGAAATGCACAAGCACGAGCCTGAAGGGCCTGGAGGGCATGGCCATCCACGATTTGGCTCTCCTGGACAGACTCTTGCTGCAAGACAGCGGAGCCAGTCACGAAAAGAAAATCTAAGGGCCTCTGGAATGGGTGGCTCCTGGAAAATGCAAGAACTTCAAAGAAGGAGACATTTTGCAAAGATCATGTCACTACGATGAAAGCAAGCCAAGTCCTGGCCGCTCTGATCCTCGGAATCAGGCGCTTCCATGTCCCTTTGACCCTGTTGGACCCTACTGATCGAATGCAGGCTCCAACCTGTGCGGGATTGTTGAAGATGCCGGGAATATGTGGAGGAAATCTTGACCTCATGCTAAGTCCCCACTCCTTCCAACGACATTAACGTCGAGGTCTTCTAAACTTCTAACTCAGGAGCTGACAAGAAAGGCTTGCCACCGATGGCAAAGTAGTCCATTTCAATCCATGCAGAGGTCAGCCCGAGCCGAAGCTCAACTGTACCCCTACTATTGAGCGATTGCCCTCGTTGAGCCCAAAAGGAAACATTCGCTGTGCCTTTGCGAGAAACAAGGATCAAAGCTGCCATGCCGCTGGAAATCCTCGTAACCGTGAACTAGCGCTTGGAAGCTCACATCGAGAAAACACAAAAAGCCAAAGTGCTTAGAGCACCGCTGTGGCCATTGGGGGAGTGCTGATGCGACCCACATGTGCGGCTGACCAGAAAAAACAGAAAGGAGAACGGGGAGGGGGGGAGGGGGAGCCATCTTCTTACCGCAACCCCCCCTGGGCCATATCACGGACTCGAACCCATACCCTTTTTGCCAAAAGCCCACACACCACCACCGGAAACTCAACCAGACGACCTATTATTTTGGAACAGGCCCCGAACCCATTCCCTTACAGCAAAAAACGCAACAGACCCAGCAGAACGCAACCTAAACTTGAGCGCTGCGATTGAAGCGTCGGAAGCAACAAGGAACGTGATGTGGCACTGCTTCGAGAGAGAGACGAGAGCGACGAGAGAGACAAGAGAGACGAGAGAGACGAGCGAAACGAGAGAGACGAGAGAGACAAGAGAGCGCGAAAGAGACTTGCAATTGTCAACGGGTATCGGGCTCCTTCCTGGCCGCCACCCCCTTGTTCTGTGGGACCCCCCCACCAAAGCCGCTTTGGAGGAGCTGCAAACCGATGCCATGGAGGGTCAGGCCTGTTGGCGGCTCCTAGAAAGGAGCGACTCAAATCAAGGCTCAGGGGGAGGGGTGCAAGGAATAGGGTTGAGGAATTAAGGTTTAGGCCTTAAGCCCTAAAAGCCCTAAAGCCCGAAAAACCCGCTCAACACTGTAAGCCCTTCCGTAGGAAGACCCGAACTTGAGAGACCTCACTGGACTTGGACACCTGGGAGAATCACAAGAAAACAAACCAAAAACTCGTTTTCTTTCAAGCATAGTGAAGCAAACCATATCTGACAAGGCCCAATACAAGCTGAGGGGGTGCATCGCAGTGGGACACGTCTCCTTGGCTCAATTCTCTTGACTCTGAGGCTGTTGTTTTGTTTGAGGGGGCGGGGGTGCAAAGGTGGGGGATACCAACAAACGCAACAACAGCGCCCAAAGAAAAGTCCGACAAGTTCCCGGGCCCGCGTGCCTCCAGAAGATGAAGCGCCTCACTCCTAGAGCCTAAAAAAGCGCACAGCCCTGAATCCTTAAACCCAAATACCCTCAACAAGAAGACGAACCCTCGAGCACCTGCACCCCAAACCCCGAAAAGCTGTCTTTGAGAGGGGTTTGAGGTCTAGGGGTTTCGACGCTCACGCTCCACAACCAGCCGAGCTTTGCCGCATCAGCCACTCCTACGGCACAGGTTGGAGGGACCTGGCAGATAAGCGGACAAGCGATGGCCAACACAAGAGGCGGCTGCTCATGGTTCTAACCCGTTTGTTGGCCTGGAGTCGCCGCGAGTTTGTTTTTACTATGCCTGAGACTGCGACTGATCTCCACAAGATGGTGCAGAAACCCCGGTGGCCCTTCCCTCCGACGTCCTGACGTTCGTGCTTCAGTGAGCTGAGAAGAATGCCCCCTAATCCGCCGACCCTGCTCTTGGGGTCGAGCGCCGGGGAAGCCCTGTGCATGGACCGGATAGTTCTTGCAAAATGGCTTGTTAAACTGAAAAAAGCCTTGCTCCCGCCATCCGTTCATCCTGGCAACTCCCCCCGTTCCCGGACCCCCTCACCTGGAACCACCCCGCCCTCATCTGCGACTCCCCCCCGAAAAAAACGTTTTACCACGACACGAATGGCATGAACGAATGGTTTGAGACCCCCAACAAAAAACCAGATTACCCCGGCCTCCAAGGCCTGGGGCCCCCCCACGAAAAAAAGAAAACACCAAAAAGCTCGTTTGCGCCTCCCCAGGTCACATGGCTTGCCAAGCCACAAAAAAAAGGCTTGGAACCAAAAAGCTCCACGGCCGGTACCCCAGCAGTCAGGGAACTTGCAACTCCACTGTTGTCATTCTCAGTTTGCTGGTTCACGTGGCGTGGGCGGGGTGCCCTGCAATTAGCATGGAAATGACCGTCAAGAGACCGCCTCAGGCTTTTGCTTCTGAGCTTCGGCTTGGAAGACAACTGTCTCGCGTCGGAACAATAACATCGCAAAGCCATCACGTGGCACAAGTTTCAAACCTTTGTCTCAGCTGGCATCACTTCCACTCTCAGACACTGCATTTCGCAGTGCGGCGAATGGCGGCTTTCAAAGGGTTGAAGCCTGGCATGTGGTCAGAGAAGTCAAGGCTGCACACACCGGTGCACATGGGTTCCGGACCAGTGGGCGAAGTCCTGGCAGATCAAAAAGAAGCACAGGTGGAAGCACAACACTAACAGCCGCCTTTCCGAGTCCCCAAAGCTACTCCGAGCCACGTAGACCTCCCAAGCTGGCTTTGGGGTTCATAGCACGTACCTCGTGCAACTCACTAAAGTATGGGCCCTGGCAGTTGTAGAGTACTTTTGGCCGTAGCGGTGCGTAACCGCAACCTTTCGAAGCAATTCCAGTCCGACTTTCGCAGGGCTTTCGACGACTAGCTGGGACGTGAGCCACAAATGGAGCGTCGTCGCCCCGCTCGCGCAGGTAGATGTGGTCACAGAGGCAGTGCGTTGGGATGTTCATCCTGGCAGCGAAACGTACCAAAAATGTGGCAAATTCTGCCAACTTGGGTGAATAGGAAGAAAAGATAAGCAATGGCCAAAGCAAAAGGCAGCGAAAACCCGATAAACGTGGGGGCGCTTACGGGCCCTGGCCAGGTGCAAGCCTGTCCCGCAAAGATTCAGTGCGCTCGGCTTCGCACAGCTCAGCGACAACAAAGGAGGGTGTCGGCTGTTGCACTCGTTTTTGGTCCTTGTGGGAATCGCAGCGTAGGTGCTCTTCCCCAGCACCTAATTACTCCGAGGTATTCGTTGCGATGCCAGCAGCGACAACGCCAGCAGCGACACATCGCAAATCTTCATCGCACTTTGGCTGCGGCCATCGGCACCACGGGTGCATCCAAGGTGTAATCCTGGCAGAGGCGACTCAGAGCTGTTGTGGAAGAGTGAAACAATGCCATGGCCTCGTCTGTTGCAAATTGCAAATTGCTTGAAAGGGTCTTCGGTGCTCTTCCACAACAACGCGCGACAACCGAACTGGGCAGATATGTGGAGTGGCTTGTGGCTGAGGCGTCGCTGAAGCTTCGAAGTGCCCCTCCCACTGGGGGGAAAAGGCCTGAATGCCCAAGGTCCTCTTGACATAAGGGCCGCCAAAACAACCGTGGTACCACGGAATACAGGGGTGTTAAGGAGCCAGGAGTTTCTTCCCATGCAGCAGGGAAGGCGTCGTAACGTGGATCGAATTTTGTCAGTTGTGGCTGGTCCCACATGTGTCTGGTCTGAGAGGAGCCCGGGAGCCCACCCACACACCCACACACCCACAAACCCACAAACCCACCCACACACACACACACACACACACACACACACACACACACACACACACACACACACACACACACACACACACACACACACACACACACCCACCCACACCCACACGCACACGCACACGCACACCCACACCCACACGCACACGCACACGCACACGCACACGCACACGCACAACACCACAAACATGTGATCAATCCTTGTGGCAGACTCTGAATGGCCCACCTGCAGTCGTTTGAAAGCGAACGTATAAGCGGGCCCCAAGCAGCCACAAGCCCATGAGCGCTTCTTTGCAACGGGCACAGAATTAAATAAGGAATATCTCTTTTTCTGGGTTTTTTTTTTGGTTGGGGCTTTTGGCTCAGGCCGCGTGCGCATCCCAATTCCTGAACGACGACCCTCTGGGTGCTTCCGCGCGGCCCTGTCGCTCTCGCCTAGGCGCCGTGCGCATTCCAAATTGTTCTATTCTTTCTTTTTGGCTCGTTTTCTTGCCTTTTCCCAGGAAAAGGCTACATTCCCGCTATATTTCCATAGGATTCAGCACGCCGGAAACAGCTACATTCCATCCATATTTTCATAGGATTCATGATACTTTTCGTAGGATTTCTTCGAATAGTTTTTTGGGTTTGTGTTCTTGGTTTTTCCTAAGAAAAACAGGCCCCCCCCCCCCATTCGCAACACACACTGACACACATACTGACACACTGACACACTGACACACTGACACACTGACACACTGACACACTGACACACTGACACACTGACACACACAGAGGGGGGGAAGGGGGGGGGAGGGGGGGAGGGGTGAAACACTGATGTTACACATCCAGGTGCCTGTCAGTCTCACTTGTCACAATGCATGTTTCCATGTTTGCTGCTCAAGGTTCTAGCAATCTAGCCTAGCAGTCTGACTACAGTTGTGCGCCTGTAGCAAAGAGACTCCTGTGTTGCCTGTAGGCCTGCATGCATTAGGCGAGGGTCTGCACGCACAGGTTATAGCGGAGCTCCCGGGATACCCGGTGTGCTTCACATTTGTGAAGGTAACAGAAGCATCTCCGGCTTACCTCACATTAGTGAAGATAAGCGGAAGAGGAACTTCCGGGGCTCGATCCGATCCAAGGTACAGAGCCATGGCTAGCCACACTGCTGCGCCTTATGAGACAGACCATGGAGATGAGGATGAATACCTCCATGAGAGCTACGCAGTGAACAGAAACAGACACTTAGAAGAGTTGCACCGTCTTTCGTCATTCCAGCAGGTGACCACAAAGGTACCGCCGTCGTGTGATGGGCGAAGTAGTTGGTTTGCCTCTGAAGATGCAATCGATGACTGGCGCGATATCACAGAGCTAGAGGGAGCCAAAGAAGGAC
The DNA here is from genome assembly GCA_905221605.1 of Symbiodinium natans. Lineage (NCBI taxonomy): Eukaryota > Dinophyceae > Suessiales > Symbiodiniaceae > Symbiodinium > Symbiodinium natans. The sequence goes on from CAJNDS010002349.1 coordinate 420,852, forward strand.
CTGCCCTGCGAAACCGTCTAGAAGGTGAAGCAGCAATTCACAAGAGGCTTCTGAGAGGAGCGGCCAATGTTTTCCTGTACCGCTTCCAGCAGTTCATGAACTTGCACCGTGGCAGTGGCGACATGCTTCGTTGGATTACCAGGTTTCAACTCTCTCTGAACAGAATGCAAGAAGCTTGGAACGACACTTACATTCCCATCATGGACGTGAACAACGCAGAGGTCAGGGCCTATGTTATGTCTCTTCCCCAAGAAGAACAACAAACAATCACTCCCGAGGAGGTGAATTTGGTGGCACTTGTTTTTGTGTCCCTTTCGGACCTGACGCAGGATCAGAGACAGGTGTTGACTTCCCTGATGGCCCATCGAAACAGAGTTTTGGCAGATTACGGCCTTGGGGAACTACGTGAAGTTTACCTCGAAATCTTTTGTACCACAAAGACTTCCGTCGACAATCCTCTCCTCGCCCCTTCCGGACATGGTGGCAGAAAAACCTTCTTGGTACTCGACGAGGGCTACCTGGACAATAGCGAAGGATATTGGGTCGAGGACGAGGATGATGGCACTGAAGGTTTCCTCGAAGCAGATGAGGATGCTTTCTGGGTCTACGACGATGCGAGCTATTCGTGGTTCCAGAGACGTTTCCAAGGAAGTCCAAGGAAGACGAATGAAGAGAGGAGCAAAGGGCCGAAGAAAAGGCAAGAGCAAGGCTCTACCGGCCGTCGCTTCTTCAAGAAAAAGAAAGGCCCGGACAAATCTCATTTTGCCGATGATCAATCCCAATCCGATGCTTGGCAGAGTGATTGGCAGTGGCAAGAGGCTTCCTGGGACGAGTATGCCGCGAAGGGCAAAGGCAAGAAAGGGAAGAAGGGCAAATGCAAAGGCAAAGGAGGCAAAGATGGACGTAAGATGATCTCCAATGATGGTACTGCAAACCTTGCCGACGAGCCTGCCCAGAATTCCAGCGCAACGATTGCCCATTCGTTTACGGCATCCTCCGTTGGAGAAGCCTACCTCGCACAGCCTTTGACTCCAGCCTCAATGGCTATGGATCTTGGATGCACGCGTGCGATGGTTTCAAGGGCTTCCGCGCAGAACCTCACTCTGTGACAACAATCCCTACTGTGGCATCTGGTACAAGATCGCTGAGACGACGTCCCAGTTTGCCTTTGCCAATTCTGAATCGACAAAGTGCTCCGAGAAGTTGGTCGTGTTCATGTACGATCGTTCAGTCCACAGAGTTTGACATTGTGGAGCAAGGCACAGTGCCCATACTGATGTCCTTGCCACAGACGCGCAATCGATTCCAGATCAGTCTTTCTCCAGAGCAGGCATGGCTGAGCAGCTCCGTTCTGGGAGTCAAGAATGCGAAGCTACGAGTTGCACCAAGCTCACATCTTGTTCTTGATCTACTTGATCTATGCCGTCTCATGTGGAATGCGCGGTTCGCGCCCAAGGGCAAAGTCAGCTTTCTCACCTGCTTCTCGCACTGCGAGTATGGCTTCCACCAGACAGCAACAGGAGGCTTTTCTTCACTGTGTCTCCAGGAAGCTCTCCTTTAGGTGAGGAACCTAGGGGACACGCGTATGCGATGGATGATGAGTGGGTGACAGACGAGTCAAAGATGGAACTTGCACGAATCCGCAAGAAGATGAGGAAGGAGAAGTACGTTCCGAAGACGAGTACCTCACCCATACCAGGAAGAGTGGAGCCAAGAGCTAAGGGAAGCGGTTCGTCAGAATCGGTACCCAAGGTAGGCTCCCATTCTGCTCCGGCGGATGATCCAGATCTTCAAGATTATGAGCCTTCCGAGCCGGAGGCTCAGAAGAATCTTCCTGAACAGCCAAGAGTTCCGAGGGAATCATCACTAGAACCTAGGAGGGTTTCGCTTCCGTTGCCAGGTCAGGAGGTGTCAAGGGCCTCTCTGCAATACAAGCGAATGTTGGAAAAGTTGAACAACGATGTTGAGTTGTACAAATTGCATGTGAAGCATTACCACATGAGTTCAGCTCAGTTTCGTCGCAGGACCAGCATGCTTGGTTTAGGAGAGATCTACGACAAGTACGACCGCATTGTCAAAGGTTGCCGGATTTGTAACACCTCCGCGCCTACGCCTCCGCGAGCCAGAATCGCAGGGCTTCGAGCTTCATCTTTTGGAGACCTCATTTTTGTTGACCATGAGGAAATCAAATTTGGCAATAGTGCTTATCTTGCCTTGGTCGTTATTGATGGTGCTTCGAATCTTCTGTGGGCTACGGCCTTGAAAAGTTTGGAAGCGACCGAAACCCTAGGAGCTTTTAGGCTTTGGACCGAAGAGAACAACTGCATTCCGAAGGGAATTGTTGGTGATCAAGCCTTCTTTACCGAGCCCTACATGGAATACTACAAGTTTCATGGCATTACTCCTTATCCATGTGGACGTGGCACTCCTTGGCCGCGTGCTGAGACAGCTGTGAGCGCACTTGGTCGATTATGGCTAAGGCTTTGGCAGACGAAGGTTATGCTGAAAAGGTCACTGTTCGTCAAGCAGTCAAGAGGGTGGCTTGGGCAAGAAACTGCCAACTTACTGTCTCAGGCTATTCTCCTTTGGAAATAGCCACTGGTAGACGACCACCTGACTTGTTTGATGTGGAGACGAGTACTCCAGAGCAGTTGACCGCAGAGCCTTCAGAAGAAGATAGGACCACATTGGAGCTTTAAAGGATTGCTATGAGAGCTCATCAAGAAGCTCGCCAATCACTTGATCTCCGCAAGGACCTTGCACGTGATCGAGTCTTTGTCTGGCACAAAGATGAGTCAAGGAAGAAGTCCGAAAGCATTTGGGTCAGAGGAATTGGTTCACAAGTCTGTGCTTCGTGTAAATCAGTCGAAGGTTCGCAGGGATCATGATCCATGGCATGATGTGGCAATTCCTCTGAAGTCTGATGAACCACGAAGCTCCTCATCAGAGGAGGCACGTGAGTCGATACGCTCGTCGTATGACGAGGAAATCGATGGCATTGGTGATCGTCTTTTAGACGAAGCTTCTTCTGGTTTCTGTCTCGAACATGAGATTTGTTACCATACCTTCTCGGCTGGGAAGAGCGATTTCGTTGAGATCACACCTCACCTGACAGGACTCACTGCGTGTGCCAGTCGTGTTGGTTTCGATGTGGGTGAATCTGTGTTGTTTGGTGAATGGTCTGCGAAGAAGATCCAGTCTTCGATCGCAGAGGCATGGAAGGTGATCGAGAACGCTCAGCCAAATCACATTGCGATCCATCCAGTCATTCCCAAAGAGTGGCCACGGAAGGCTACTAAAGCCTTCTGGCATTTTTGCGCCGAAGTTGGTCGTTGGCAGGATGACAGAGAAGGCTGTTTTGTGACATTCATGTATCCGAAGAATGATGGTTTTTGGTCTTCGCAGTGCAGCCGTTCCTTGAAGTGGAGAAACAGCATGGCCTTTGTGACTCTGGGAAGCCAGGGGGAACTTTCGTTGTTGTCGAATCTTCCGGCTGGTTCTTTTGACAGGTTGTGTTCTCAGGTTGAACGCTACAACAGTCAAGGACTCCTTGATCCTAGATTCACAGTGTTGCTGTCGCATTGTTTGACCAACAGCCAATTCTCTGACCAGAGACAAGTTTGTTTGTTTGAGGATATCTTTCAGGACTTCGACGATGGAGCTTTGTGCGCTTTGTGTTCTTCCATCAGAGAATGAGTATTCTTTCCTGAACGAGAACGCTAAAGGAAGACTGCCTCCCTCTCTCCGGTTTGTTGCTCCACAGCGCTTTGTGACATCTTCTTTGGTTCAGACTCTGTCGCACATTGACAATCTGCTTCTGGGTACAGAGCTTGAAATACATACTACTGCTTCGAAGGATGCAGTGATGTTGAAGCCGACGATCAAGGGAGTTCGTGAGCTCACTTTGCCCTATATGAGTTTCGAGTACTGTAATGTTTACAGAGGCACCTATGGCGCGGCTGTCCCGTGGATTCATCGTCACCCGGATGCTGTTGTCATCTTGTGGAACAAGGGAGATTATGATCATGTCTTTTTCGTGACGATGTCGCAGTTGCTCCCTTGTCTCAAGGATATGAAGCCTGACACGTGGTCCATGATAGTGTTTTGGAGTGAAAGTGGCAGGTATGTTCGAAGAACAGGACCGGACGTTGGTCTTGACTTTACGGACCAACCTGTGCCAGCATACGATGAAAACGGTGATGATGGCACCTATCCAGGTTATGATGATCCCGTTACTGATGAGATGCCAGTCGATGATGAGGATATGCCTCCGCCTGTTCCGGTTGGCTCGGATCTTGACAATGCTCCTGTTGAGTTGCAGGTAGGCGGAGGACCGCCGCCACATCCACCTGGAGGCGGCTCGTCAGTGCCGGTACCAGGAGGTGATGCTGCGGATCCAGACTTGGATGATTTTGAGAGTGAAGATCACGGGCCTTCTCCTCCTCCTAGAGGCGGCCCGTCGGGCCAGGACCTGGTTATCATCCTTCGCAGGATGATGAGGACTTACCTCAGTCGACGGAATATCCTGACGAACCACCTCCGCCCGGTAATCCACCGGGAGGTTCTGGAGCAGTTCCTCAGTTTAATAACCCTGATCAGGTTTTGAGTCAGGGGAGCCAAGGACAAGCTACCGAGACGAACGGGCCTCAACAGTACAACGTTGCAACGCCACCTGGTTTGGGACAATCGACCAATGATGGCGATGCTTTCTTGGATGAGCGAGATCGAGAGCTGGTGGCTTTGCGTTTTCAGGTACAACAGTTGCAGATGCAGTTGCAATCAGGTCCTGGCTAAAGAAGCTGCTAGATCGGGCGAAGTCGCTCCTTCCGTTGGGGCGATACCTCCTCCGCCACCTTTGCCCAGTAGCCACCTGGTGGAACACGTGTTCCAATGGGACCACCAGGGCCTTCAGCAAGTACAGCGATGGTTCCTGGAGTGGCAGCTGGTGAGGAGGCATCTTGGCATAACATGGGACCTGCAGTTTGGGAGGTGGTGCCACCGCCTCCACCGTTGCCTCCTGAGATGACGGTGAGGCCACAGACTTCAGCTTCTGCGTCCCACATCGTCTCAGAAGGGTCGGAGGAGACTGCACGAAGCATTCAAGATCTGCCAAAGCTGGACATTTCCAAGGGCAACGCGGAGGATGCTGGAATGATCCTTGGAGATTGGCTTGAAGCCAATGATGGCGGGGATATCGGCCATGGCTTCCGCATGGTGGGAGCAAGTCACTGCTACTGCCCACCACGACTATGAGGAGTGGTTGGCAGCGTCTCCTCTGAAAAGGTTGGAACTTCGGACAAGGTGATGGGGCTGACGGCGTTGTTTGAGCACTCAAAGTGGCCACGAACAGAGCAACGAGGAGCAGTGCTCATGCTGGCGGCCTTACCTGCAGATGTCAAGGAAGAAATGGTAACCATCCGTGCGGCGCAAACCATTCCTATGCTGTTTCGGTTGCTGACAAAGTATCAACCGCGAGGAGCGGGGGAGAAGCAAGCCCTGCTAAAGACGTTAACCACTCCAAGGCCCCGAGTCCAGAGCTCAGGAGTTGAAGCTTGCACTCCCTGACCCAACATTGCTGGTTAAAGCACTGGACCAGATTACAGCTGCAGTGATTGCTGGGCAAAGCTTATTCCGCCTGTCCACCTTTCGATTGGAAAACAAGATCGACTACGCCCCTACGTTGACTTCGGCAAAGTCCTTAGCACAGATGCTCTTGGCAGAACTGGAAATGGTGACCAGCTCCGAGCTTGGAGGCAAGGGAAAGGGCAAGGGCAAGGATTAGGGGCAACGAGAGGTTTCCGCACGACAAGGCCAGGATGGTGGGAAGGTGCTACAACTGTTCTGCAGAGGACCACCAAAAGGCGCCGCCGCCAAGAAAAACAGTGACAAAGCCACAGAAGCTAAGGGCAGGGGAAAGACGAAGGCAAAGCCCAAGCCTCGTGAGCAGGATGACCCAGCGTCTTCCACGACTTCCGCTTCGTCCTCGACGGCACAGGCAACCTTTCAGGAGGCATCCGAACTCATCAAGACGATGAGACTGCCAGCATTGCGGGGCGAAACCGACGGCTGGGGACTACTGGATGGAGGAGCTACAGCTTGCCTGAGGAAGGCAAATCCAATCGGGAATTTCAACGAGCTACTCCTAACGGTGGCCCTAGCTACAGGCTCTGTACAACTTCGGGTTAACGACGCTGGCACACTGCTGTCAAATGACCCCTCCACGAGTCCCATTGTTGCCATGCGTGAGCTAATCCAGCTGGGAATAGGGGTGACCTGGGATCAAGGTGGTATCTGCGCCAAAGTTCCGAAGTTTGGCCAGCTTCCAGTACGATCGGTGACAGGATGTCCGGAAGTTCCAGAAGCTTTGGCATTGCAACTCATCGATGACATTGAGCAAAAGAAGCGAGAAAAGTTGGCCTTCGTGAGGGCGCTGCGAACCAATCATAGCGACAGAGCTGGCCTGGAGCAAGAAGGGGTGATGATGTTCGAAGATCCAGTGGTCATGAAACGTTGGTTGCAAGACCAGTTTTCGCAGCTGCCGGAGGAGGTCATTGCCAAAACCCGGGGCTTCTTTCAGCAGTATCTGGATGGCAAGGGCATGGATGGATGCTATGTTATCGATGTGGACCTGCCGGAAAACCTACTGCGCGACCAAATGTATGCTTTTCTTTTGGATAAGGTATCCAAGCAATGGGGAATGATCCTCAAGACCAACTTGGCAAGTCTGAGCTCGGTCCTCGCGACCTGCGAGCTGTGGAGAAGGAGAATGTCCTGGTCTTGAGGCAGCTAGTGCTGTACATGATCGCAGAAGAAGCAAGGAGGCTTCATGACAACAGCCAGGCAGGGGGCTTGGTGTCGGAACACAAGGCGCCAAACAATGAGGAGAACAACGAAGCTTCGAGACCGGAAATCTGGAATTGGCCAGAAGTGCGACACGTCAAACAAAATACAACTTGGAAAAAATTGGAAGTCGACTTTGGCGATTTGGGTCACCGGACCTTGAAACGGCAAGGACTGCTGGTGTCGCAGAAGTTGCACTTCGATGAGATTTCAATGGTGAACTGCAAAGAATGTGGTTCGTTGGAGGAAGGAATGGATCCTCAAGAAATGACCAAAGGGCATGAGTGGCCTGATGGTTTGAAGTGGGCAGTCCTACAATTGCTGCTGCGCTTAGTCCCGGGGGGGCTGTCAATCCATCGTCTGGATACCAAGTTCCGACAACATGTTGCCCAGGGCCATATTCCTTTTCGTCGCGATTGCCTACATTGTCTAGCAGGTGGAGCCAAGGACGGCCAGCGTCGGAGACTGCCTATCAGCGAAGCCTACACGATCATGTGTGGTCCCTACATGTGCACGATGGTTTACAAGATTCCGGTCTTTGCAAATCTGGAGCCGGAACCAACCGTTGAAGTTCCTGAAGGAGGTGAACAAGCTGAAAAGCCCAGCTCTTCAGAGGCGGCCAACGACCCAGGATCTTTGCTGGACGAAGAAGGTTTGGTGGGAGTGGACACCCAGTTGCTGTTGGACGAAGGGACGCCGGATTACGAACCGGACCTGGATGATGAGCGGTGTTCCCAATTGGATGAGCCACTGCAACCTCAGGCAAAAGATGAAGAGGCCGTCGTCCCAAAGAACTATGGGCTGGACTGCGACGAGGACTGGAATGATGAGGCTCCGGTGAGTGGTGGGAACACAATGAAGAAACGCCTCATTCCGGGACAAGCTGAAGCCTGGAAGCAATATCTGGTCAAGGCTCGAGAACAAGCAGACGCAGTGGCTCCTCAAGACCTGAAGTTGGACAAGCTGCAGATGGTGGAGCTAACCTTCGCTGAGCCTGCGAGACAAAACCCCAGCATCTGTGGTTGGAGCCATAGGTCGCGTTTACAGCAAGCTGAAAATGCGGGGAATGCATGTGGCCAGGTTCCATACAGACAAAGGAGGAGAATTTCTCAATGCCCCCGTCTGACGTTGGCTTCAGGATAGAGGAATCTTTCAAACCTGTGGACAAGGTGGTGCCTACAAGCAAATGGCAGGGCAGAAGCTGCGGTCGGTATATGCAAAATGGGCCACAAGGACATTGCTGCATGGAGAAACTTCGGCCAAGCGACTATGGCCGGGCGCATGGCGATGGGTGGCTGAGCGACGCCAGGGCCAAGGGCACGACTGGGTATGCCGCTAGTTCCGTTTGGCGCAGTGGTGTGGATCCGAAAAAGGCACTGGCATAAAGCGGAGCAACGGGATGATCGAGTCCACAAAGGAGTGGTGATTGCCCCGGCACAACATGTTTCCAGAGGCTATGTGAGGTGGGAAATGACTTCTTCACGACTACTACGCTGTTTCAGAATGTGCAAATGGCAGGCACTGGTGCAATCTCGGCCTTAGATGAGGTGGGAGTGGATGCAGTGCCACCACGACAGCGAGCCCGCGGCAAGCAGGGTCTGGCCTCGTTGTCTGGCCTCGTTGTCGGTAGCACCGGCGGTCTTGACCTGTCCGGAACATGACAAGGAGCAATCAGGGCACAACCTGGTACAAGCCTGGAAAAAGGCAGACTCCTGGATCACTGGACCGTTGCAAGAGACAATCGAATGGTTGCAGGACTCGCTAAGTCTCTAAGTGGGACGAAGTTAAGGAGTGATTAGTATTACCAATACCACTACCCAACAGCCCGATCGACTACGAACTCAGGTCTTGAATGCCCTCCTTACAACTGCTTTCCCAGAGCCTGGACTTCGTCTACCCTTTCGGTGAACATTTGGCTAGGGCCGCGTCGCGATATCTTCAATCAACGAGGAACGAGCAATCTGCTAGTGTGCCTCTCAGCATCAACCTCTATCTGGACAGAAGTGGAGATGCCAACAAATGGCCCCACCATGGCGGAGGTGGTACGGAAAGAGGTCCGTCCAGGCCTTTACAGGTTCATCGACTTCCTTCCGGAGCTTCTATGAGGTTGGATCCACGCAAATGGCATGCTTCAGAAGATGATGAGAGATGGGCCCGCGTGCTGGCTGTGGCGTTTACTCTGGCAGTGCATGGCAGGTTGGACTCCAGCAGGCGAGCCAGCTTATACTCAGCAGGTTTCCCACTGCCTGCTGTCGCACGTACTGGGGGGGGGTAAGCTGGATTTGAGTCCTCTAACACAAGCGCTACGACTGAATCTCTGCCACGAGTCGCCAGGCTTCGTCTGCGACAGCGAGAGGAAGGAGAAGCAAACGGGCCAGAAAGACAGACTGGGAGGGAGACTGGCTTCCGGTGCTTCCGCCGGATGGTCTTCTACCTACCACTGAAACTGTCAACCAAGCTGCCTCAGCTGCCTATGACTCTCGTTTCAGGCGGGCCGATTTCTTGCCAGATCCGGAAATTGACCCCAATCAAGTCCTGAGAGATCCGAATATTCAATTGGACCGAGTCAATCCACCAGAGGCCGGAACGCAGATCGATCCAGTAATTCAGAGACATGTGGTGGATGAGAATGACCCGGAATCCAGGAGACGAGCTCTGACGGACGATCGGCCAGACCTCACCTTGGCAGCAATTACAAACTACCGCTACATGTACGATGATGAAAATCAGCTGGAAAAATCAGCTGGAAATTACCAGTTTGCTACGATGGTGAACCACACGGTGCGGTGGGCTATGATGAAGCGCCTCACTGGCAGTGCCTTGACATTGTCATTCGGTCAGAGGTCCTTTACGAGCTTCAAGCTCCTCCACACGCAGAAGAAAATGAAGAGGAGCCTCAAAAAGATGACGATGATGTGGACCAGGGGGACGACGAGGAGGATGATCCACCAGGAGATGGCCCAGATGGGCCCGACGGAGGTGGACGAGGCCGATCTAGAACACTATAGAAACGTTTGTCCTCGGTATCAGCCCGGCTCGACCACAGTGATGCCCTGAAAATGCTGGATACCGCTGAGAGTTTCTTGGTTCCTGAGGAGGGGAGCAAGCGGCTGGCGTGGTGGGGCATATCGTGGCCTCCGAGATACCCATTGGGTTTGAAGCTGACGCGCAGAGCGACATACTGGATGGCATGCGTTCACAAGAAAGGTTAGTCAGTGGACAACGTAAAGCGAGGGCATGCGCTTGCGGGAACTTTCTCCAGGCCGAAGAGAGCAGCAAAACAAGGCAGGAGCTCCGGGAGGAAGTGTACGCTGCGTGTTGCATGCTACGCTTGCTGTTGGTGCCCGTCGTGGTTGGAAAGCAGGGACTACGGATATCAAGGGAGCCTTCCTGAATGCCCCACTCCTTCAACGGACCAAGCACAAAACGGAACGCATCATATTGGACCCGCCGAAAATCCTATCCCGAGCAGGAATTATTCCACCGCATGAAAAATGGCTGGTGACCCGTGCTTTATACGGATTGGACATCTCGCCTAAGAGCTGGGCGGTGTTTAGAAATCAACAACTAAATGGTCGACGATTTCTGAGTGGCGGAGCGGAACTCGATCGGAAGCGACAAAGTGTCATTGACGCCGCACAGAGGAGGAAAGACAGGCAGAAGGAGAACAAGCGCATGGGACGAGCTTCCCAGGCAAGTGGTTCTCGGCGTCCTGCTGAACCTGACGTGCCTCCATCGGGGCGTGGTTCTACAAGACCGACTGAGCCTGATCATCCTCCTCCTCGAAAAGGCAAGGACAAGGGATCTCAGAAAGGTCACTACACGGGCTACGACAAGGGCAAGACCAAGGGCAAAGGAAAGAAGTGAGTGGCAGTGTCACCACACAGGAAGGCTTCACTTTTGAGAAGGTATCCTCAAGGAACATACATTTATGTTTGTGCTTTTCCTTTGAAGAGACTCTTCTTTAGAAGAGATACTTCTAATGCCTTATGTGCCTGAAGTAACAAGGAGTGTTTCTCTTTCCGAGCAAATACCAATCGACAGGAACCAAGCAACCAAGGTTCTCTGATCGAGCAGATGTCATGCTAGAGACATCACAGGTGGAGTGAAACTTCACCAAACAGATTTCACAGTAAGCTTTCCTTCTGGAGAGGTAACTGGATCTGATGTAGTGGGCAAAAGCTTTTTCATTTCGATTTCTGAACCTGAGCTGAAGATCTGGTAGTTTCTGTTGCGTGTGACGTTTCTGCTTTCAATATACTGTCTCGGCAGAAGTACTGTACAGCTTGTTTTTCACCAAGCCGCAGTGTAGCTCATATGACTCCGCAGTTCTAATTCTCTTGAGCATAAGGCAAGCTGAAAGCCGATACCACGGCCATGCAGTTTCAAGTGTTTCAAATTTGTGCCTGGTTGAAACACTGATGCATGTTTCCATGCTTGCTGCTCAAGGTTCTAGCAATCTAGCCTAGCAGTCTGACTACAGCTGTGCGCCTGTAGCAAAGAGGCTCCTGTGTTGCGTGCCAGGGAAGGGGGGGGGGGAGGGGGGGGAGGGGGGGGAGGGCTTCGAAACGCGGATGCACAAGCTTTTCAAATCTGTCAGCGGAGCATTGGGGTCTGGGATCATCTGTCCAAACTTCATCGGCGCTTCCTTTTCCTCCAGCGACACCTGCAAACTGCTCCAAACTGTTCCAAACTGCTGCAAAAGCCTCGGTGCTTACGACTGTTTCTGACAGCGATAAGCATCAAAGCTGTGCCTGGAACCGCTGATACGCTGAGATGTCGAGCACGTTGTTCATATTCCCCTGACCTTTGTCAGAAGGGCGCGGGAAGGGAAATGACGGTGAGCACAGAAACACCCTAAACTTGCCAGGCCCACTATCCTGCATTCCTTGGGTCGTGCGAAAAGAAATGACAGGAATGACAACGTGATGTGTGACCAGCGCTGCAGCTGCTGCAACGCTTATCCCCAACTCTTAGGCGAAGGTCTGGGTTGATCCGGTGCAAAACGCCACTGATCATCCACGATGAACTTGTACTGGTGCACACCTGCATGTCTTGGCAGGCACGTGAATGCACTTCGTAAACTCGCTTATTCACTTCACGCTCACTACGCTCACTCACTAAAGCCCCATTAAAAGTGCAAAAAGTAAGTTAACGCACGTTTTTGCGCTTATAATTTGGGCTTTTGTTCATTCACCCGGGCTAACATTACGCACGCGTGCATGAATTTACCGTGCGAATAAAGGCCCGGGATACATTATAAAGAGTGTGAAAAGAGCACATAATTCGTCTTTGTTCATGGTGCTCTTTTCCCCCCATAATAATAGTACTAAAGGGGGTAAAGAATGCACGCCCCTTTAGTAATATTATTATAGGGGCATAAAGGACGTACATTATAAGCCCCAATATAATAATATGGGCCTTACGTTCACTTCATGCATTCTTTATAAGTGAACTGGCCCGTAGTATTATAATTGTAGGGGCTTTTAATGAGTCCTTTAATGCGGTAACTTGTCAATGGTGGTTTTACTGCGTTCATTCGTGCCCCGAATCGCATGTGGACACAGTGTCCGAAGCAAGGAGCCTCGAGGAAGCTCTTGTACCACAGAGAACTCCTGCCTGCCACAAGTTGCCACAGGTGCCAAGGCAGCAAGGTAAAGGGCAAGACAATGAAAGGCACGTGGCGCACCCAGAGCGGACCATGGGGATCTGGTCTCGCCAGCCATTGAACGAGGCAGCAAGGAACACATTCTGGCCTAGGCCGCATGCATCTCGAGCTTGCGAATCGCCGAATCTACCTAGGAGTCGCACCGCCATGTGTCCAAGTGAAGACCACAGGAATGCCTTGGAGAGTCACGGCAATGTCACGGCATGTTACGGCTTCCCCCCTGTGTTGTCTGCGCTTCTGTTTTTCGACAAAGGGAAAGCTCTGAGACGCTTTCGCTGGCAATTTGAGGATTTCTAAAGGTGAAAGGCAGAGTGAGGCCAAACCAGAGTTGCCAAGCAGCGATCGTCCTGCACGGAGTCAACGTCAACAGTGCTCGTCATCTCCTTTGCTAAGGCTGCACGCAAGAGGCAAGGCACGCAACATGCCACGTTCCACGTTCAACGTTTCCTAACGTCGCAATGCGAGTGTGGGCCCGACTGGAGAGGGGCCGCCCTGTGGCACGAAGGCGGTGCCGCTGGGCAAGGCCACGCCTCTTTGAAACTATCCGAAACCAGAAAAAGTCTAAAATATAAAAGCAAAACCAACAGGTCGTCACAGCCTTCCAAGAGGCATCTAAGCAGACTAGCATCTGGCAGGCGGAAAACGTGAGGCATAAAGGCTCGGCAAACCTATTCGCAGTTACACTGTTCGCTTCTTGGGAACGGTGCGCGTTTGGGGCTTCAAACCCGAAAGGACTTCTGTGTCGATGTCTCTCTCCAGCTGGTTCTCCTTGCCATTTTTGCAGGGGGCTTCTGCTGGATCTTGCTGTTGCGTGCGGGCATTTTCTGAGCAGCGCCTTGGAAGCACCCAGATGGCTACAAGGACCCCCGGAAACCCTCCAAGGGACCCCTCGTTCTCTCCATCGCTCGTCTTCTCACGAACACGTCCAACACACCTGCACCGTAGGCGTGGTCACAACTGTAACACGCCTGATGGCCCCCGGCTGGCCAAGGTCCGCCTGCCACAATTGCCACCAATATCCACCAATTGGCACAAACACATCTTTCACATCTTGCACACCGTGCAAACCGTATCACTGCCATCAACTAATGTGCAGAACAAGCCACTGCCTCCCTTGCTGGTTGCCCATTTTGCGATTGGAGCCTACCTCAGCACGACGGGTAGAACTTAGCAAGGGGCGCAACTGGTATCTCAAGCCTAGCTGATCTTGAGGATCCTTCTGGTTCACAGAAACGGGGAAAACCATCAGGGCGCCGACTGACTTGCAAACACGCCCATTGCCCCCTGGAGACTCATCGAAAGGATCTCCGGACTCTTTCTTGTGTCAGAGTGCTGGCAATGGGTTCTAGCAGCATTCCAGCATGCGTGTACTGCTTCTTGCTGGTGTGCTTCTAGGCCCTAGGCTGAACCTGCACGGCCACTGGCAAAGACCGGCCAAATGGCAAGATTGTGAAATTACAAAAAGTGAGCATGCATGGGCAACGAAAACCAAGGCTCATCAATCTCCACGAAGCTGTTTTCGACTGTGCAACGCCAAAACTCGTGTCACCACCAGTCAGGTCGAAACAGCAGCCAGCAGGTTCAACGCAGGCTTGCCTTAGGCCCAAAAGGCTCCACGACTGGGCACAGCAAAAGGCAATGCGAGATCCGTGCCATGTGCACCGGAGCCACCAAGGTCCTTGTACCTCCGAAGCGCTTCACTACAGCCCCCAAGTATGAAGGCAGACAACCAAAAAAGAACTAAATGCTTGTCATTGTGTTGTTGCTGTTGCCTCATTGAAGCATAGGATTTGGGCTTCACAGGCTCTCGCAGCTTTGGGCACGCGGTTCGAAGCCTTTGCACCGTGAACTTCTGCAGCTCCTGAAGCTGCTTTGACCTCAGAATAAACAAAAAAGAGCTCCTTTCTCTGCTCTTCTTGACCCGATATTTCCATTTTTTTTGCGTGCTTTTGGAGGTGTTTTTTGCACTCTCAGTGTTTTCCGTGATCATTTCTGAAGGAACAGGCGGACCGTATGCTGGAGACCCCTAATAAAACAGGACTGTTGCGCATTCATGCTCCTTCTGCCAAGCTACTTCTCTCGAGTCTTGTCCTTCTCCATCAAAGCCTCAGAGCAGACCCGAGACAACTCGAATCCGACAAGATTCAAAAACAAGTGCAAGTGGAGTGCAGGACCAAAGGTCCGGCGCTTTAGCACCAGGCCATGTTGCAAGCCACCAGCCCCCAAAGCGCACGAAGATTTGCACCGTCAAGATAGGCTGCTAGGCTGAAGTACCTCCAGCCACCGGCACTCTGCACGACTTTGAGAGTTGGAGCGAATTGCAGGGAGTTGGAGGCCCGGACTTTCTGCTTGTCTCTAGGTCCCCCGTAGAGTACAGGAGCTCTGCATACGTGAGAATGTTGTACCTGAGACAAAGCTCCTGGGACCTGTTCTCCTCTCCCACACCTTTTCAAGGCTCACTCTGAGACCCAGGCATAGAACGGGGATTGTGGACAATGAGCTCTTCAAAGCAGAACACTGCCCGCTGCAGCATCCCGCACTGGCGGACAAGACTTCAACAAATAGCCGGCTGACATGGCATCCGCTTCATAGTTGCTGTATGCCTCAAGATACAGCTCCCCAAGCTCATGCCAGACCTGCACGCAGCTGACACTTTCCGGACCAAAACTCCTGCAAAATATCTCTCATGTTTTTTTCTTGTCAGGTCGATCTCCTCCGAGTCGGTGCTGAAGGTCTCGAGGTAGGTGTTGATGGACTCGATGGCCTTTAGAGTTTAGAGATGTAGATGCGACCGTGATACCCTGAATGAATGCTTAAGTTATGCCTCAGGAACTTTGCCGCTCTGCTTGTACCTTCGGAATGCAGCGCAGTGCAGCGCAACTGATAGCCGTGGGCTATGGCTTTGGCAGCTCAAGCTCTCTGGGGCGACGACATAGCGATGAGGCGCTTGTGAGTCACAGTATCCTGGCTATGACACGCACTCACGCGCACGCGCGCACATGCATGCGTAATCATGCGTACATGCAACACGACGCAGAAATGTCCCGTTCGCTTGCACGCAACTTGGGAGGCCTCAGGCTTGCCTGCCAAAATCTTCTGGTAGATCTTCTCAGCCTACAAAAACGGACATAAACGGACGCCACAAGGGCCAAGGTCATGCGGCCATCTTTTGCGGCTCTGTCCCGACTCGCACAAAAGGAATGTGCATGTCTAGATCTTTGCCGACATTTGCGCGTACGAAGATCACTGGATCAGCTTTCTGCGCACAAATACCATGAAATTTGCATAAAGCTTGAAAAGTTTGAAGTCCCTCCTTGGAAACTGGTGTTCGCAGAACGGGCTCGTGGCGAGATGGCCCGTCCTACGGGCCTGTCACATGCCCAAGGGCCTCAGGGCCTCTTCCGTGGCTCTCCTCGGCACTCCTCGGCACTCCTCGGCACTCCTCGGCACTCCTCGACACTCCTCAGCACTCCTCACTACGCAGGCACAGGTGGATTTCACAATTTTCCATGTCCACCCGTGCTGCATCGTGGTATGTCCCTGAGCGTCGGCAACATCCTTCGCAGGGGCTCTCTCGCTCGTTTTGGAGGTGTTTGCATGTGAACAACCGAAAAATCTCACGTGGCCTGACCTGCGGGGGCAGCGCAAAACTCGTGATTTTGGGCCCCGTGGTATCGGTACGTCTTTGGCCTGACACCATGAACCGTTAAACTCTCGACTCCCCGGCCACCTGCACTTCTACGTTGGGCGCTCAGAGGGCACCAGGTGCCTCAAATACCCGCATGCGTGCATTTACAAGATGCCAAGTTTTGAGAATTGCACTCTGTAATTTCCTCAGCGCTTCAAGAAACTCAAAGTTTGCTCCCCCAGCTTCCTTTGCTCTTGCCGCAGAGAGAGAGAGAGAGAGAGAGAGAGAGAGAGAGAGAGCGAGAGAGACAGAGCTACAGCACACAATTGTCGGCCTCCTTCCAGTCTGCCAAGCTTTCCTTCTCAATGCCTGTGAAGCGCTTCAACCGTTCCAGCAAAAGGGCTTCGCAGCGACCTGGCCTTTCAATCGCTCTACTCGCAGGGATGAGGGAAACTTCTTGGTCAGCTCTTTGAGGCAGTAGTCCTGCCAAGCACAGCAGCACATCGGAAAGTCTGAAGTCTAAAGTCAGCTAACCACACAATTTGTTCCACAAACAGCTTCTCAGCGCATCGATGTCCCGCCATTGGTCGCAACCGAGCTCGGCGGCTGCAAGGAAAACCTGCTCCATGACCTGAGGCTCTTTTCGAGCTCCTGCTAGTGTTTTGAGCTCTTTGACAAAGCCTCTTGGAATACTCGCTTGTTTTGAACCCCTCGCTCCCTCTCTCGCTGTCTCTCTCTCTCTCTCTCTCTCTCTGTCTCCTTCTCTCTTTCTTTCTTTCGTTCTTTCTTTCTGTCTTTCTTTCTGGGGGCGTGGGGGCAAAACCCCCGGGCGACCGCACCAACCCCTCTCTCTCTCTCTCTCTCTCTCTCTCGCCTTGGATGCTTTGGGTGGGTTTTTGAGTTTTTTCAACTTTTCGAACTTTCTAGAACATTTGAAACTTGTAGAACTTTCCGGACCGTTTAGAAAATGTTAAGCTGTCACAACTTTTTGAACTTCTGGAACTTCTAGAAATATTAAAGCTTCTAGACTTGTTAATCTTTTGAACTGTTGGATTGTTGATAACGCCCAGAGCTTGTCGAACTTTAGAGCTGCTTAACCTTGCATTTTCTCTTTCAAGAGCTGTAGAACGCGTGTGTGTAGGTACGCGCGGGCTATATCTTCCTGGGCCTTTCTTCCTCTGCTGCTGCTACTTCAAGCGGATGGGAATTGGAGGGGTGGGTGGCACACCCCTGCATGGACAAACTTGTCCATACGGACCTGGAAACTGTACAATTTTCAAGACAACAGGACGACAGGTGGGCTACTGACTGGAATGCTGCCTTCAGAAGCAGGCCAGGGAAGCTCACACTCTCAATTGCAGCGGAATGTTGCTTTTAAAAAGCAAGTCAGAGAGGGCCAACTGCGCCAGAAAGAAGCCGGCCCGGAGGACTTTTTGAACTTTTGGAACGCTTGGAACGCTTGGAACGCTTGGAACTGTTAGAACTTGTTTAGACTCCTAGAACTTGCCAAAGTGGTAACATCAGGTGACATAAGAACCAAGTTGTCCCAAGACCCCGTGGACCCAAGCTGGAGTACAAGGCCGAGCCAAAAAATCAAAAGGAGCTGTTCACAGGCAACGGCCGGGTGCATGGAGGAAGCCGAGCCGAAGGGGGGACACTGAGAGGAGAGAAAATGGGAGGTTGTGCTGGCATGTGGTATGCGATCAGGTTGGGACTGCTTCGAAAAATTAGGAGGGGTTGGCCCCGCCTTCCCAGTACTATGCGAGCGCGGTTTCTTGTGGTTTGTGCTGTTTCGCCGAAAGGTATTCAGTATGCATACTAGGACTAAGCACGCCTTAACGCTCCCTCAACTAGGATAGAGAGCGGATCAAAGTGCTGCAGGCTTCAGGAACTTTTTGAACTTTTTGAACTTCTAGAACTGTCTGAACTCATAACTTCTTGAACGTTTGGAACTGCGTCCGCTTTTGGATCTTTGCGAATGTTAAGAACCACCTAGAGATATATCAACTCTGCAACTGCAAAGAATCAGTGATTTGTTCGAACCCCTCAATTCTTGAAAGCTTTTAGAACTGTTCGACAACTCTTTAAGGCTTTGGAGCCCGTAGCTTTCAGAGATTTAAGAACTTTAGAGTTTATAGAACCTGTCGAGCTCTTGGAACTTTTTCTAACACCTTTACAACAAGTGAAGCTGTTGGAACTGTTGGAACTCTAAAGCTTTCAGAACTATTCGAACTTGTAGAACAGAACTTCTAGACGTTTAGAACAAAAAGGAACTTTTCCAACCGTTAGAACTTTGAGAGCTGTTAGAACTTTGAGAAGTTTTTGAACTTGTAGAACTTCTGAATCTTCTGGAACTTTGAGAATTTGTTGGCTCTTTGGGGCGCTTTTCAGCCCCTGTAGAACTTCTTGGGACGCTTAGAACCTGTTAGAACCTGCGTTGTCTGCAACGCTCTTCTCCAAAAGTGAGCCGAGGCGGCGGTCCAGACCTCGTTCCCCAGCGCCCGCGCGCCGCCCTTGAGCAGCCGGGCGCCTCAGAGGCGCAGAGCTGAGCAGAGCCCCCGCGCTGCCCGCGCTCGCGAATGCTCTCCCTTCTCTGGCTCTCCGAGTTTCCTCTCTGAGAAGAGGGGTCCCGCGCCGTGGAGCAGGACGAGCTCGGGCTGGTGGATCTTGTGCGTTCTGGCGAGCACTATGTGAGCCGAACTGTCTATGCTTGGTTTGTGTGCTTTGTTCGTGAGGCCTCATGAATTGGAGCAGCTCCGTCGCCTGGCAGGAGCCACAAAAATAGACCTGCTTGCAAGGCTCCAAAGAAGGTGTTTTGCTGAGCGGCAGAGGTTGCGGACCTGAGAATCGCTGGACTCCAAGACTCTGTTAACACCAATTCACGAACGCCACGAGACGCGGAGATTCAGCTGCGCACCCGCTCTGTGCTTTGGCGATCATGGCCTCGTACCTAGAAGAGAGCAGGAGAAAGAGCCTGAAGGAACAGAAGGAACGGAAAAAGAAGTGAAGCAAAAGGAAAAGCAAGCTCAAAGCTTTCCACCCCAAAACAACAGATGAGCGGGGCCCCGACTGCCTGGGCTCCATGGCGTGGCCCATGTGGGCGAGCGGCTTTGGGGGCTCCCCCCGCTTCACTGGGCTCTCCCACTGTGCTAAGAGCTGTAACCGAGATCTGCGTCAAGAGACCCTGACAAAGGCAGCTTCAAGAGACCCTGACAAAGGCAGCTGAAAGGTACAACTGAAAGGTCCTTACATGGCAGACATGGAGGACACTTTTCTACATCCTCGGACCATATGTTCTGTGAGATACGTTCATCCCCAGACGACATACTCCGAGAATTACGTGCAATGTACACTACTTGGCATTCACTGGGATCCAACACTGCAGCCCCTTTGAGGCCAGCATTTCCGTTCGCCATCTCACTTCTGCAGCTTCGGCCGCATGTTCTCATGCCCAGCGCAGGCCGATGTACTTGGATGCAGGCAAAGAGAAGGGAAGCAAAGCACCAAATTTGACTGACATCGGCTTTCATGCATCAAGAAGCATGTTCGGGTCCGCAATGGGCTGGGCGGCTCCGCGCATGACTTACTCCACTTCCGACGTCAATTGGCCGCGTTTGTACTGGCTCCTGCAAACTTGTTAGGCCGAAGGGCCGACTTGAGAGGTCTGGACGGAAAAGACTGAGTGGACAAGCGTTTGCAGAGTGCACTGCCTCCTCTGGGAGCAGGCCTGCATTTTGGCAGACCGTGCCCGTGTGTGGGATGTCCTTCTTCGGTCCTGGACAAGCCCCTCTCTACAAACAACAGCTGCTCTGGTGAAAGTTCTGCCCGCCCCGTCACCTGGGAGGACTTTGCTGGAAGAAGGCTTTTGCCTTGCCCAACAGGTGGCAAGTGGCGAACAAGCAGGAACACAACAAAGAACAAGAACACCACAAGTTGAGCTCCAAGCAGGGAATGCTCTTTGAACAATCTAAGGAGCTTGAATACATGTACGTGTATATATCTATATTGATATATGTATATATATATATATACATATATATATATATACAAATTACACCTACACATACATGTTATGTATATGCTACCCAAGCGGACATCCACCTCACAGACCGATAAGAAAGGATGTGACGTATCTATAGGTCGGTCTTCCCAAGCGATATGAAAAGAACAACTTTTGCTATTTGGAATTATTGTGTTCTCTGGGCCAGAAAGGCTTGTTCTAGGCAAATCGTGTCTCCCCTTTCAAATTACATACGAGTACACACAGATCACATATGCATTCCTTAAGCAGTGTGCCAACACTAAGGGTTCTTACGTTCAGTGTCATGAAAAGAATAAGATTGAGTTGCACACGAGACGCCCACGATACGAGGACGCTGTTCCTCGAGCGGTGGTCGCAATTTGGACATATTTTTTCCACGGCGCGGGTGCCTGCGCTCACCAGTCAGCGCAATCGGCGTAAGATAGCTCAGCCCGTACTTCGGCCACGCGGCCACGCCTTCCGCCTTCCGCCCACACCCTGCTTTTGGCTTCGTGCATAGTGTCGCATCGCGCTCTCGCCTAGGCCCCGTACGCGGACGGAAAGCGTGTTCTCAGCCTGGGTTCCGTGCACTTTTTGAGGCTTGCATCGCTGAGTGTCCTGAAAACGCGACAGGCGCGTGGATTCCTCGTTGTTGGCCGTTGGATGGGTTCGCTGCGTGTGGCCAGACAAAGGGGATTTGCAATTCGCGATGTTGGAGATAGCGCGGTGCTCCCGCCTGGGCGCCGCGCGCATCGATGTTGTCATCCTCGTAACTGTCGTCGCTTCCGGGTTCGCGAAATGCGAAACTGTTGCGCTGCGCGTTTGAACGAAGGTCTGGGTTCGAAAAATGTGAAATGTCGTCCTTCTTGGACCTCTGCGATCGCCAAATGCGAAGCTGTCGTTGCTTTTGGGCATCTTTGCATTTCGGCCCACCTAGGCACAGGTGCATCGACGCAGCTAACTGCCGCTTTCAGAAATCCGGGTTCCTGAACGAAACCGCCGCTTTTGGACATCGGGGTTCCCGACATGCGAAGCTGTCGTCACTTTTGGTGTTCTTGGAGGACATCCGAAGCTCTCGAAGGGACAAACGTAGAGTACAAAAGAAGTACGCGGAGAACGGAGCTCTGCACCCAAGCCGATCTTTGAGCCCATGAAGTCATGAAGCCTGCTCCCAGTTGCGCGCTTCTGCGCATAGACTCGGAGCAGAGACTCGCAAGTTGAGAGTCGAGAGCAGAGCCTCAGTGTTGAGCTCGACATGATGCCCGGATCTCTCCTCTCGAAAGATCTAGGAGCGGCCCTGAGGGCTCTCAAGATCTTTCGGAAGCCATGAGCATCTTGGAAAACATTAAGTTAACCAATGTTTTCCGTTATTACTGGAGGCAGAATCATGGAAAACATTGGGTTTACCACCAATGCTTTCCGAAAGCTCCGCGTCTTTTGGAACTATGGGCCTGAGCCCCGGAGTTCGGAAACCATGGAAACTTCTGGAGGCAGAATCACGGAAAACATTGGGGTTTACCAATGTTTTCGATGTTCTCCATGCTTTCTCAGAGATCTCAGGGCCTCAGGCTCATAGCTACTCATAGTTCCAGAAAATCTAGAATTGTTGGAAAACATTGGTCTTACAAGTGTTTCCATGTTGTTAGGTGGGAATCATGGAAAACATTGGGTTTGCCAATGTTTTCCAAACTTCCCCCCGACACAACCTGAAACGTACTATGTGTCACAATCATGCCCTTCATTTTTTTTGGAATCTCTAGGGGGGTCATTCGATGTAAGAACCACCAATTTTCAGGACTCTTCATTCGTTTATTGTTGACTCCACAGGGGTTTCGTTAAGTAGACGTGGAGAGGTCGTAGGAAGTCCGGGGAATCATTGACAATATTTCTGCTCACAGTTTTCTCGTTTGCCTGGACTTCCATGCCCACCACGAGCTTTGCTGTTCTACTTCTTTTGATACTCATTGCCGTGATCGCAAGTGCTTCTCTGCCTTTCCACCATACTGTAGACTCATCAGCTTGCACACATAAGTCATTAGCCAAAACTTCCGACACGAAAATGCATTGACAAGCACATGGAAGCACATTTCATTCGAGAAAAGACGAGAGGAGTTTGATGTGTGCATGTACTGCACTCATAACGGCTTGGATTTTCGCTTCCAGGATGGGAAGAAGAACCCTTGCTGGATTGACTTTGCTGTACCGGTGTGTGATTTTCTTGATTTCGCTCGCTTGAAAGGAGGTAACGTTTAGACTTTGTTCTGTACCGCGAACTAGTACTATGCACTCCAACAAGCGAAACAACAGGCAAGGAGTAGGGATTCATCTTCCCAATCCTCGAGAAGTCAACCAAACTTTAAGCAAAGAGCAAAGCTTCATCTTCCTAACCCTCTAGGCGGCGAAACCCCAAGCGAAGAGCCAGGATTGAGTCAGGAATGTTCTTCTCAACCTTCTAAACACATTCTGGTTTTGCTTGACAAAATATTGAAGAAGGTAGGTTCTGGAGGCTGGGGTATATGGGTGCACCCTGGCGCGGAATCTTCTCACACAAACCATTTTCTGAAACACAAGGCAGGCCGGCAAAACCATCTTCTCAAGCACAACGAAGGGCTCTGACACGGAACACAGGGCAGCCGGCTAGGTCAAAGGGGGGGGAGCGGGGGGCTAGCACAAATACATATGTATATGTATATATATATATATGCCATATACATATATATGTATACATATACATATACATATACATGTACATATACATATACATGTGCATATATACATATATAGATATATGTATACATATGTATGTATGTATGTATACAAATGTGTGTATTCAAACAAACAGCATAAAAAGCCTTTCCTGAAAAGCACGGCACAGACTTGTCGCTCTCTCCCTCCATGTGTTTCCCTGGTCTCCCGCTTCGAGAGTGACAGGGACACCGAGGAGATCGTCTTCACCGAGAAGATCCGCTTAGACCTCCCCAACAGCAGATCAGAGCTCTCTGAGCAAGTGAAGAGCTCCGTGAAGTTAGAGAGAAGGAAACAGTGTGAGAAAAAAGAAAAACAGCAAACATTTCGGGGACGCCAAGGGGCAGGGCAAGGGGCGGGGCAAGGGGCGGAGCAAGGGGCGGGGCAAGGGGCGGGGCAGGGGGGGGGTGGGGAGGTTCGCATCCTCTTTACACATGCACAGATACGCCACTTCCTTCCGACAAGTTGGGCACCTGCCTGTCCTCGTCCGTTCTCCGTGGCGATTTGCGAAGTGTGGAGTTGAGCGGATTGGGCAGATGCAACGTCACACGGTGCGTCAAAACGAGTCTTCATTGTGTCTTCGTGGAGACATGACTTGACAAGCCACGTCCGCTCCACAGACGTTTGCTGTCGCTGTCTGTTGATGATCTTTTGAGATACCTTGAGATGCATTTTGTGTGTGCGGAGGGGGGGGGGGGCTTGGAGCAAGACACTCCCCCAGGACCCAGGGCCAATCAGAGAATCAGAACCAATCAGAACACCACACCCACCCATATACACACACAGACACACGGCCAAGGAGCCACCCCAAAACCTCTACAAAGGTATGAGTCGGAAATAAAGTTGAGTTGCAGGTCTGTGGAAAGCGTACAGGTCTTCCACAGCTGTCCAATTCCCGTATGATACTGCAAGACTCAGTGGCAGCGCGTGTTCCAAACAACTCCAAACTGCCCATCAAGCTCTGACACGTGGTTGATTCATGGTTGGGTTACTTCTGCTATCTTCTGCTGTCGCTTCGGTTGAAGGGTCTTGTCACAGACCAGGCAACCTCCCCGTCATGCGACTTCCTATCAAGTCTCCGTGCTCGAACTCTCGGTCCTGAGCCAGCGACACCGACCATGTACACAGGCTGTAATCACTGTAGTCGAACTCTGCGGTGCCCAGTAGGCTGAGAAACGAACAGCATACTCCTGGCCATGCTCATCTACGAAGGTGCCAGCACCGTGCGGCTGATCCTCCCGAATGCAAAGCCAGAGCCCTGGCTCAACCATGATACTACCATGTTCCTGTAAGAAGTTGAAGCCCCGCCTCTTCCCACTCTCCTTCATAGTAGCTAAGCGTCTCCTCAGATCTGTCTCAATTGGTAAATGACAGAACGACAGAACACAGTAAGGAGTCAAGGATAGTCAAGGTACGGTGCTCTTCGCGTACTCGAACCTGCCCTTGCCCTCCCGAAGGCCGTGCCTGGTGAGAAGAGAAGGAGCGCCACTAATGGCAAACATTTCTTCTTACTCACTCTCCCCCCCACGCCTTGCTCCCTCTTGCTCCCTCCCTCACTTCCTTCCGTCCTGCCTCTTCTACACGGCGCAAAAACACCCTGTCTCTCTTTCGCTCTGGCTCTGAAAAAAACAAAACACGCTTTCTGAGGTCGCTGCACAAACTGGCCGCGGTAGACGCCGTCGCTGCAATGCAGCTCTCCCTCGCCGTGCATCTCGTCAGCCTCTTCAAGGCGAAACCACACAAATGAATTCAAATGAAGAAAGACGAGAAACGGGCAAGCCACGGGCAAGCCACGCCTCCCACTGGCCCCGGTACAGAAACGTCGAATCACCATCCGGGTCTCAAAAAAAGGAAAAAAAGGAGAGAGCCCCAAAAAACTGCAAGGCCATGGACTGCTGCCACAACGGGCGACTTGAGATCCCGGGCCCTGATGCCACAAAGAGCCCCGGCCATCTCGGCAGCCATCGCACACGTTGCCTTTGTAGCGGTGACCTGGCATATGCTGCATATGCTTGTGGCGCTGTGACGCCGCAGACTCGGGCCGAAATGCCCTTATTGCATTTCTAAACTGCACTGCTGCTGATTCCCGACAGGCTCTGGGGCACTCATGATAGAACAAAAATAGCTTCAATTCTACTGCATCATCCCGAGCTGTTTCGGTTCCCTCGTTAAACTGAAGGCACTTGCACAGACGACTCGTGCAGACAGCACTTGCAGGGACCGCGCTTAGAATGGAGGATGGGGGCATGAAGGAATGAAGGAGGGAGGGGAAGGGTGGGGCACCTGAAGGGTAGAGGATGTCCGCATAGCCAGTCCCCGGCTCGTCATTCTTCCACGGGCCCGTGTAGATGGGAGCTGAGCCAAGGGTCAAGGCTTGGCCAATGCTCTCGAAAACAAACCCACCAAAAAAAGGTCGCCAAAAAAAAAAGGGGACTCACTGAGGCTCCAGCTGCCGTTTTCCGTCCTTTCGAGGTATTTCAGGGGAGCTTTGCGACTTTGCAGTCTCGACCCCTCCGAGTGCTCTCTCCTGTAATGTCCGTGTCCATGGCGGCGGTTGTTCAGGAACTTGCCCCTGAAACATCTCTACAACATTGCAATGCAACGACGGCCGCCAAGAGCATGCGCAGAAAACACAAGGTCAACCGATTGCGCCTGTAGACGGTCCCATCGGTGAAAACCATCTGCCAATTTCACACGACAACATCGACTACAATAAGCTAACAATCGTCAGGAGCCCTTCTTTTCTGCAACTGCCAGGCACGGTCAGACAGTCAGTGCACTCTGGCTAGAGCGTGTCATGTCGATGACGAGCTTGCCACGGACATGGTGGGTTGCCTCGGCGCGTGTGAAAGAGAGCCCCTCATGACACTCATGCGCCCTGCATGTGAGTTGCTGGCAAGGGGCCGAGGCGTTGAAGGCCTCGAGGATATCTGCGAGCTCGTATCTCCGCATTTCGGGCATGCGTAAAAGGCCGCGGTCCACCAAATCCCGTAGCTCTTCGAGCAATCTTAGTTCAATGAGCCAACAAATGGGGTGGCGTTTCTGCCAACCTTGTCAGACCTTTTGCCAAACCAAGGAGCTGCAGGTTATCAAGATTGGTCGCAGAGTTGATGAACATGCTGGCCTGGTGGCTGTTCTCACATCATGACATCATGGGGATGCGATTCATGTAGTCGTCATAGGCCAGGGGCAGCATTTGAATTGAGGAATATGAGAGCCTTCACATTTGGTCTCGGCTGCTGCGGCAAAGCTCCCGTGATGGTGACATAGTAGCCGCCTGAGGTCAAGTGCAACGTTGGTATAGCTTTTCAAACGCGCCAGGGGGATGTTCGCGTGCGCCCAAACAGTACAGAGCGCTGAAACCTCTGTCCCTGCCGAGCAAGTCACACTGTAGGCTACACACCAATGTTGCTCGAAAGCTGCTTGTTTTTTCTGGATTCGCCCTTCCACGCGGAATGGCGTTAAAAACATCCCGCTTGCATCATGCTTGACATCGCAATAGTGCGAAAGATCGCGTCCTACACGTCCGGCTCGAAAGATGCAGAGCTTCAAGGATGGTTTGCAATCTAGGCTTCCGCAAAAGGCGACGAGCAGAAAGCAGGGCATTGCGCGGCGCCATTCTGCCTAAGGCATTCAGCCGACGTGGTTGGTTTTTCCAGCAGCAATTTGACTCTCACACTGGTTGTCTCCGCCAACCACACGAACATTTCTTTCCTTAGGAGCCTTAGGAGAGAAACACGCAGCTGGCTTCTTTGCCACGGCAAGCCTTCTTCACGACGCGCACCTGTTTAGGCTGGAAAGAAGACATATCAGCGCGATGCTCTGGCCGTTCGCACGCACTGGCCACACGGACGTTGTCATCGTGCGGACATGGATGCTCTGTGGCCACTCGCACACACTGGTCACACGGACCATCATCGTGCGGACATGGATGCTGTGGCCACTCGCACGGACTGGTCACACGGCGCAAGCATCGTGCGGACATGGATGCTCTGGCCACTCGCACGCACACACTGGTCACACAGACGTCACCATCGTGCGATCCTCTAACCACTCGCACTGGCCACACAAACGTTCGTGCGGACATGGATGGTCTGGCCAGTGTCTGGCCACTCGCACGCACTGGTCACACAGACGATATCATCGTGCGGACATGGATTCTCTGGCCATTCGCACGCATTGGTCACACGGACGCTATCATCGTGCGGACATGAGTTCTCTGGCCATTCGCACGCGCTTGTCACACGGACGTCATCATCGCGCAGACATGGATGCTCTGGTCACTCGCGCGCACTGGTCACGCGGACGTTATCATCGCGCGGACATGGATGCTGTGGCCACTCGCACGCACTGGTCACCCGGACGATATCATCGTGCGGACATGGATGCTCTGGCCACTCGCAAGCACTGGTCACCCGGACGATATCATCGTGCGGACATGGATGCTCTGGCCACTCGCATGCACTGGTCACACGGACGTTATCATTCGCACGCACGGGCAACACGTGCTAAACACGACATCTAGCCGTTTTTTGCATGAATTAATCCAGACCAAACACCTCCTGCCGCGCCGACACACTGCATTTTTGAGGTGTTTGTGGCATGCGACCCACACGAAACACTGTAAATACCGATGCAAAACCACGCAAGAAGCGTCTGCAAAAAGGACGTCCGAAAACTGCGCCCCCCGGATTTTTCGGCACGCGACACACACGAAACATTGCACATACCGATGTAAACGACAGGCGCGGGTTGCGCGCGATCATCCGACTGGAGGGTTCAAGTTCAACAGCGAAGCAGGGATATTGCACATGCGTAATTAGCAGAAGTGAAAGGCACATGAAGCTTTCGGTGTACTTTGTGCATCTCTTCTGGGTAAGAGTTACCTGCAGCAGCGGAAAGGGGGCACCTTCGCGCAGCAGGGCCACAGCCCTGTCTCCGGTTCCAGCTTCGCCCACCGTGTCATAAATAACATCCACGGCTCCCTTTGGCAAGACCTCTGTTGACACAAGCAGTCGAGCATAGTCTAGCCGTCTAGCCTTGAATGCTGTCTTGAGAACGGCTTTCAGAACTTTGTGCACCTCAAGGCTACATTCAAGCCAACCAAATTCTGCTGCCTAGGCACCTCCCACCAGTTCTGCGATCTGTAATCAAGAACGCGGTCGGCTCCGAGCCCTCGCACGTACAACTCATTCTCTGCCGATGTCGTGGCGATCAGCGTCCCAGCGCCCCACGCCTCTGCACTTCGACAACTTGGACACTTCTCACACTAAACATGCAGAGACCGGCTTGCAGCGAGGACCTTGCATGTTTCCCCAGGGTCAACTCCTCAGGAAAAAAAAAAAGTGTCACGCTAGATTGGTGTCACGCGGTTGGGTGGAGTAAGCTCGGTCCTCAAAAAGCAGGATGCTCGTTGAACACGCTCGGTCCCCTTCAAAACTTGGGTGCTGTTTGAGTACGCTTGTTCCCCAAAAAGCGGGTTGCTAGTTAAACACGCTCGGTCCCCAAAACTTGGGTGCCATTTAAGTCCCCAAAAAGCAGGATGCTAGTTGAACACGTTCAGCCTGTTCGCACACACAAGGACCAACCAAGACGTCAAAGTAACTCTAAACCTCGCACGCTGGGCCCTTCAAGCACGTTCTAGTTTTAAGTTTTAGGGTTTTCAGACCTAACCTCTAGGTGCCCTCACCCTACGAGCACGAAGGGAGGGGACATGCGACAAACTTCTAGAGCCCTCTGTGACAAACTTTTAAGGGATACAGTCTTACTTCTACAGTGTTCTGAAAGTGAAAACGTTAGGAACACTATAGAACCTTTTCGCAGAGCAAGCAGGGTTTGTACCCAACTCTTCTTGCTCTGCCAAATCATTTCACAGCCCCTAAATAAAGGTTGGTCGAAATAAACAGAGATGCTTATCCCTTGTGTGCTGGCAGTGGCCTTATAGGGTGTACAAGCGCATAAACATCCTATGTTCTCCTAACGTTTGCACCTTCAGTCAGAACACTGAAGAAGCAAAAACACATCCCTTAGAGGTTTGTCGTATGTCCCCTCCCTTCGTGCTGGGGTTTGGTGAAGGCCCTAAGGTAGAAGTTTGTCGCCTGTCCCTTCGTTCTCGTAGGGTGTGGGGCCTAGAGGTTATATAGCCGTTTCAAAGTGCAGGCGGGCTATGGGGCCACGATTACGTTACCAGCACAGGCAGTTGGAACCGCTTTAAACGGACGAGGAGTTTTTTAACCCTTGTGTTCTTTTGAGTTTTAACCCTTGGTTCCCTATTACAATGGGGGGGGGGGGGGTAATGGAGGGTTTCCTTCTTGAAATGTAGAGGAAATAGAAGTTTTCCTATGAAGATCCAAAAAGAAAGAGGTCGTCGTATAACAAGTGAAAAGGAAATCAACGTTCTCCTATTTGAATACCAAGGATATATAGAGTTTGTCCAAATAAATACAAAGGAAACAAGTAGGCTTACACGGCTTTGAAAGCGGGGGGCGGGGGGTGCGCAGCCACTCCCATTTGCAAACACGATTCCCGCATGATGGGTTTCCAAAAATGTATGCATATGCTTTGAAGCAAGCTTGCACGGCTTAAAAAAGAAGCGCCGAGGTTAGCAGTTCCGTTATTTGCAAAAGGATTATTGCATGATGGGTTTCCAAAAACGATTGCGCGCACGCCTTCAAGCAAGCTGCGCGGCTTACAAAAAGCGGGGGTTGGGCTGGCGCAGCCCCCCCCTCCCAATTTGCAAACACAATGTTCGCATGACGGGCTTCAAATTCAGGGTTTCGGGTTTAGGGCTAAGGCAAGGGAGATTCATGAAGCCAGCTTGCACGGCTGAAAAACGCGGAATCCTTTGCAAGCAACAGTTGCCTGCCATCTTTTTTCTTTCGTTCTTTCTTTCTTTCTATCTTTCTTTCTTTCTTCCTGCCTTTCTTCCTGTCTTCCTTGCTTCCTTCCTCCCGTGGCGCCTAGGTTTCCCTTGTGGCTTACCAGTATCAAGGGAGTGCAAAGCGAGGTTCGGGGCCTATACAGCGAAAGGGGAAAAACGGTCTTGTCTACTCGGACGCTCAAAAGAGCTCTCTTGAGCAAGTAAGCACTGCGGTTGCTGCGCGGCTCAAGCATTCAACTTTATAGGCAAACTGTACATGACCTGACATGTTGACGGTAATGCCCTTGCAACACGGATATCATCGGACGTCCTCTTGTCATCGGTATCATAGCTCCACGTCCTTGTCGTTGCGATATAACCTTCTCATCTCGTCCATGTCGATGACGTGGCCATATCATACCGTATCATGTTCCCTGTCAAGTCCTATTAAACATTGGGCAAAACCTGAAATGCTTTCCAGTCAGATCCGTGGCGGAAGGGTTGTTTTTTTGCAAAGGTGTGGCTCGGCCATGTTTCCTTGCAAAGGTGTGGCTCGGCCTTGGTTCTTGGTTCGGGGCTGCGAAAACTGTAAATTGCAGCATTTCTGCGTTTGCAGAGGCTGCAAATACTGTAAATAACAGCATTTGCGCGTTGCGAGAGCCTGCAAATACTGTAAATAGCGACATTTCTGCGTTGTCAGAGGCTGTAGTGTAAATAGCAGCACTTGTGCGTGTTCAGAGGTCGCAAGTACTGTAACTAGCAGCATTTCCGAGCTTCTTGCAGAGAAACGCGACGCTCGCACGATGGGTTTTCTTTCAAAGCTTTGGGCGTCTAAAAAAAGGGGGTTGGGGGGCGCAGCCCCCCCCCCCATTTGCAAACAAAAATGCTCGATCATGTGTTTGAAAGAGAGTGTATGGCTTAAAATAGGTTTTGCAAACACTGTACTCGCATCATGTGCTTAAAAAAAGACTGTACGGCTTAAAATGGGTGGCAGCCTTAAACCAAGCGGGGGGGTTGGGGGGGGCGCAGCCCCCCCCATTTGCAAACACATAATGCTCGCATGATGGGTTCGTACGACTTAAAACCCCCCTCCCCCATTTGCAAACACGATGCTCGCGTGATGGGTTTCAGACAACATGTTCTTTCGAAGCTTTGTGCCGTGTAAAAAGAGCGGGGGGGTTGGGGGGGGGGGGGGGGGGGGGGGGGGGGGGGGCGCACCCCCCCCCATTTGCAAACACAACGATCGCATCATACGTTTGAAAAAGACTGTACGGCTTAAAATGGGTGGCAGCCTTAAACAAGCGGGGGGGGTTGGGGGGGCCGCACCCCCCCCATTTGCAAACACAATGCTCGCATGATGGGCTCGTACGACTTAAAACCCCCCGCCCCCGTTTGCAAACACGATGCTCGCATGATGGGTTTCAGACAACATGTCCTTTCGAAGCTTTGTGCCGTGTAAAAAGAGCGGGTGGGTTGGCGGGGGCGCAGCCCCCCCATTTGCATCCACAATGCTCGCATCATGCGTTTGAAAAAAGACCGTACGGCTGAAAATGGGTGGCAGCCGCCGGGGGGGGGGGGGGGGGGGGGGGCGCAGCCCCCTCCACTTGCAAACACAATGCTCGCATGATGGCTTCGTACGACTTAAAACCCCCTCCCCCGTTTGCAAACACGATGCTCGGACGATGAGTCTCAGACAACATGTTCTTTCGAAGATTTGCGCGTGTAAAAAGCGCCGGGGGGTTGGGGGGGGCGCAGCCCCCCCATTTGCAAACACAATGCTCGCATCAAGCGTTTGAAAAAAGACCGTACGGCTGAAAATGGGTGGCAGCCTTCAAAACAGCCGGGGGGCGGGGGGGTTGGGCGGGGCGCAGCCCCCTCCACTTGCAAACACAATGCTCGCATGATGGGTTCGTACCACTTAAACCCGCCTCCCCCTTTTGCAAACACGATAAGAGTTAAACCCCCTCATTTGCAAACACGATGCTCGCATGATGGTTTTCCGAAAACATATTTTTCTGAAAGCTTCGCACATCAAAAAACCGGGGTTCAACACGGCGCAAAAAAACATGAAGTAGGGTTTATATTTCTTGTACCCCAAAAAGGACACCCGATGTACACACTCACCAATATTACAAAGGAACCTTATATACACTCACCAAAAACAGAAATATAAACCCTGCTTCAATATGTTCTTTGAAGAAAGCTTCGCACGAAAGAGCGCGGTTCAACACGGAGCAAAGTCGAGCCAAGCCAATCCGAGGCGAGCCAAGCAGGCCAAGGCCGTGCCAAGCAAACCAACTTCAGCCGAGCGAGGCAAGCCGAGGCGAGCCAAGCCAAGCGGAGCCAAGCCGAACCGAGAAAAGCCAAGCCGAGCCAAGCCGAGCCGAAGACGAGCCAGGCCAGGCCAGGCCGAGCCAAGCCAGGCCAGGCCAAGCAGAGCCAAGCAAAGCCAAGCCACGCCTTTGCAAGGGGACAAGCCAAGCCAAGCCAAGCCACACCTTTGCAAGGGGACAGGCCCGAGCCACACCTTTGCAAAAAAAACCCTGGGCCCCAGATCCGTTATACCGCTATACAACATAATTTACTTATACATGATGCGCCAAACAACGTACGTCCCCTCCCTAGAGCTTGGTGAGGGCTAGAAGTTTGTCGCATGTCCCTTCGCGCCCGTCGGGCGAGGGCCCTAGAAGGCAGGCGGGTTATGAGGCCACTAGAAGGCCACAACGACGCTATCAGCACAGGCTTGTGGGCGCAGAACACTAAACCTGAAAACGTGTTTCAGCATGCAAAACACCATAAATGTTCCCCTGCGACCAAATACTGCCCAGCTTTCTGAATCCCAAGGCTTGGGTGCTCTTTGAGTACGCTCGCCCCCCCCCAAAACAAAGGATGCTAGTTGAATTCGCTCGGTCCCCAAAATTTGTGTGCTATTTGAATGCGCTCGGTCCCCAAAAAGCAGGATGCTAGCTGAACACGCTCGATCCCCAAAGCTTGGGCGCTATCTGAGTACGCACGGTCCCCAAGAAGCAGGATGCTAGTTGAACGCGCTCAGTCTTTTCGCGCCCACAAGGACCAACCAAGACGCCTCTCTGAAACCTTTAAACCACGCACGCTGGGCCCTTCAAGCAGGTTATGGTTCTGGGCTTTAACCTCTATAGGGGCCTTACCCTACGTTACGAGCACGAAGGGAGGGGACATGCGAAAAAATGTCTAGGGACCTCACCAAGCCGGGTTTGTACCCCTAAGAAACAGCGGTTTAAGTAAATAGAGACGTTTACCCCTTGTGTGCTGGCAGCGTATTCGTGTCTCGTCAGGGTGTGCTTCCTATGGTTTTCCGGACGTTGCACTTTCAGAACACTGAAGAAGTAAAAACATATCCCTCAAAGGTTTGTCGTATGTCCCCTCCCTGGGGCTTGGCGAGGGCCCTACAAGTTTGTCGCACGTCCCTTCGCGCTCGTCCGGCGAGGGCGCTAGAAGGCAGGCGGGTTATGGGGCCACGATGACGTTACCAGCGCATTTTTTGGAACCGTCTAAATACGCAGGCGGGCATGCTATTAAGGGTTAACGTCCACTACCTCTACCTGAGGAGATGGAGAGAGAATGAGCGCAAGCACTGCAGCATCTCTTTTCCTTGAAAGTGGGGTGGTCCTGGGCATCATGCCCTGCATGTCAAACTGCGAAGCTATGCCACAGGCGGTGTCTCGAGCTGCGCAGCCCAGCCGCCTAATCTCGCCTGGCGTTAAATCAGACTGAAGTCACCGGGCCACTGCGGCGCCCTTCATCACCCCCACAAAAACTAAGGCGCACTGTAGGCCCACTGTCCGTCTAGAATGCCTTCGGCAACCGACAGGCACGTAAGGCACGCCTTGTGGACCTTTGGACGATATGTGCACAATTCCACTGTTTATATTTGTCAAACTGGAAGACTCTGCCACTAAAGCTAAGACATGGCTTAAGCCATGTAGCAACTGCTCAGCTTGGTCTGATGACGAGTCAAACTGAGTTTCAAGAGCTTCGCTGCTGGACTCACTGCTTTCACTGATTTCTTTTTGAGCGGATTGCTCCTGCAAACTAGCCGAAACTCTTGTCGACTCTCCACCTGAAAGTCACCGTCCTGACCTTGTCTGATCCGGGCTGAACTTGCCATCCCTGATGTTGCTGAGGACAGTGTACAGGCTGCGGAGCGGCGGAGCCAAGGTCTGCAACCATCTGAGTTGATCTGTTGTCCGGGGCGGAGCTTGCTTGGGCGGGTTCTGTCGTCTCATGCACTGGTGGGCTAAGCCTTGGACTCTCTGGCTGGCCAAGACTGAGACTGCGCCACTGCCAAGCCTATCGTTAGATAGGAATACCAGAGCTTTAGAGAGCACATCGCGCGGGAAGCTTTTGATAAGCCACCCCACAAAGCGCCCAAGACTGCTGACGCGGCTCAGCAGCGTGTTGGCGCTCTTTTTGGCAAACAAAGGTCTAAGTTCCCCAAGCTCGACCTTGTTTATCTCGCGCAGGATTTGGCTGACGCTCTCCTGTTGAAATATCTGCGGAGCTATCCTGATGAGTTGACTCCATTTTGAGAGCGCGGCCTACCTTTCAGCCTGAGTATCCTGTGGCTTGAACTGGCAAAGCTTTTGAGTCAAGGCTGGGGTGGTTTGCTGGCCATTGTATTGACTTGGTTGGCGCTGAGGCTGTAAAACATGTTGCTCGCAACCTGGGCTTAACGGTCCACTAACTCTACTTGAGGAGATGGAGAGAGAATGAGCGCAAGCACTGCAGCATCTCTTTTCCTTGAAAGTGGGGTGGTCCTGGGCATCATGCCCTGCGTGTCAAAACTGCGAAGCTGTGCCACAGGCGGTGTCTGGAGCCAGCCGCCTAATCTCGCCTTTAAGTCAGACTGAAGTGACCGGGCCACTGCGGCGCCCTTCATCACCCCATTTTCTTCACTGGGCGCCCTGACGGCACTGCCCCTCTGACGACGAGGCACCTCAACCACCCCGCTCTTATTTCGTCCTCGTGGGCTTCACTCAGAAAGGCCGGCCGCTGACCCCTGCTGGGGGCGTCAGTTGGGTTGCTGTGAGTCTGGCCACCCACCATGTCATGCAGGAGTTCCTGATCCTGCGACCCCACAGCGCAGCTGAGAATGCCACTCCACTTCCACTGCTTGGCTATGTCGGGCACCACTGCCTGTAAAGAACCTTGCTGGCTTGCCTAGATCGCTGTAAAGCACTCCTCCTATCCTCCCAACCGATCTCGAGTCTCATCTTTGCACGCCATGACTCCACTCGCTCCGCAGCTACCCGCTGCAAGGCTGTCTCAGCATGCCATGCCCGGCTCGGGTCTTCCATGGCTTGAGCTGCATAGATTCCTTGTCCTGACATGGCTTGTACCGTATAAAGGCCGAGCAGCACTTGGGTGTACAAACGCATCAAGAGCCAAACGTGTGAAGGAGGCCACAACCTTGAAGCTAACACCCCTGCATGACACGCAGCGGCACAACTTAGCTGCAACGCCCATCGCCACGACAAGGCGACATGCCGGGAGGCACCTTCCCAATATCGACGGCAAAGGGGGAGGTCCCGCGGAGGAGGATGCCGGATGGACCTCGGAGGCAGGCGAGCAAGACTCCAGAGCCCTTAAGTGTACTTCGGTGTCCCCCGAATTCACTCCGCATCGCTGCGGGAGCGGGACTGCAATCACTGACAGACCCGTTCCTGGAAGCAGTCCCTGCACATGCGGTCACTGGTGGGCCCATGCACCAACATCGCCTTGCCCGCAGCAGTAAGCCAACGCCCCCGTGGTACCTTGTTGGGCCCAGCGAATCCAGGTGCACGGGCGGCCTCGTCCTCTCTGCCGGCCTGTCGCTGGGGCTCAGGTTCGGCCAAGGGATCACGCCATCGACGACTCCCCTGCTGCCATGCCCTCCAGACATAGAAGACGGTGTTAATGCTCGGGGCAGTGGGGGACATAAAGTCGCCACAGGCATCATAAGCTGCCCAAGCGGCTGCTGGCCCTTGCTCAGGCGAGTGGACAACAATGGCCCTCTTAGACCATGGCCCCAGAATGCAGCGCGCACAGGTCGCGTCCACGCAAACCACGCGCCGGATCGGCAAGAGGCGCCCCCGGAGTACCACCGTTGATATCGATGGCTCGGGCGCGGGCACGTGCGCCACTTCGGCCACTCGCTGCCACTCATGGTCCCGACCCAACTGCTCCGTGTAGCGCTGGAAGGCCAGAAAGTTGGCTGTAGTCAGGGTCGGATGGCCCGTGAAGACAATCTGGCCTGCATGAGCATCCTCATCCATATCAAGGGAAGTGCCTCTTCCCTGACCGACGGGTCACTCCCGTCAAGAACACAGTCAAATTGAAGCAGGGTTCCTCCCTGCGACAAAATTTCGAGCGGCCAGTTTGGATCAAGCCACTTGAGCCAAAAGGCCCACATATGTGAAATGCACAAGTAATGACACATGTGCACCCTGAGCCTGCCAAACTCGACACACGCATAAACTTCTTCAGTGTTCTGACTGAAAACGTCACGTAGGATGTTTCTGCGCTTGCTCCTTGTTTCGGGCCAAGAAATGCATGAATCATGTCTATGCCTTTGGGTTCTGACTCCCCATTAAGGGGCCGGCACTGGTGTTTAGGATAACCTTAACCGCCTGTCGCAGTGTTGTTTCACGCGTTTTCCCTTTCTCTACAATCTTACTGTTTGGGGTCTTCGCTGGCATCATTGCATCCAATGCTGGATTTGTACATTTTCCCCAACAGCCACAAGCAGGCGCATGAAAAGAAGCGCCGTGCAGAGCTGATGGGAGCTCTGTCCCTCCGCTGAAACCGATGAAACCCTGGATTCAACTGCCACACGCTCCCCACCTTGCCTTGGCAAGCTGTATCCCTGTGCTGCCGCAGCCACCGCTGCCACCAAGCACTAAGACTGTCATGTTCGGCGCGTATGGAGCACCACCGTACCATTTCAACGCCTTGTACGAAGTCAGTGACACCTCAGTCGGATGCAACAGCTGCGAGTTCTTCCACTACGGATTTACGGAATGACGCCGTCCCGCCTTGGGCAGCGCCGCCGCTTCCCAAACCTGGCGAGCTGCAAGAAAGCCCACAGAAAGCCTACAGAACAACACGCGAAAAGCCCATGTGAGCGCAAAGTGACGATTCACAAGACGCCAGCTTCGAAGCGAATCCTGCCTTTCCCCACCAATCAGGGGGACACAAGGCACACAGACTCGCTGACTCACTCCGGTTCTGTTCCTCTTACCTTCCCTTCCCTCCCCTTCCCTTTCCTTCAATTGCATTCGCTTTCCTTGACTTTCCTTCCCTCGCTTTTTTCCCGAAAGCATCGCGAAGGGTTCTTCCGGAGCCCTCTGACCCAGCAACATAGATTGAAGTGCATAGAGTCAACAACATAGAGTGAAGTGCATAGAGTCAAGCGCATAGAGTTACATGCATAGAGTGAAGAGCTCTGACCCAACAACATTGAGTGAAGTGCATAGAGTGGAGCGCGTAGAGTTAAGTACACAAAGTGAAGTGCATAGAGTGAAGCGCATAGGGTCTAGTGCAAGTGTGAAGTGCACGGAGTAGAATTCACGAGACTTTAGTACAGTAGAGTAGAATTTACGAGATTTTAGTAGAGTTTTGTACAATTTCATGGAATTCATGAGATTTTAATAGAATTTAATAGACCTTCGTAGTTAAATTTACTCTTTTTCAGGCGGCTTTCAGGCGGCGGGCAGGGTTGACGTCGTCAATCGGGATTGCAACCCTCTGTGGGCTTCGGCATGGTCGCGGTGCGTTTCGGCGTGGTCGTAACCCCTCTGCGGGTTTCGGCGTGATCGTGGTGCCAAAACCGTCGTGCTTTTGCGTTTTTTGACACACAAACGCGACCCCTCTGCGGGTTTCCGCGTGGTAGAGGTGCTAAAACCCTCGTGTTTTTGCCCTTTTTTTGTGACCTAAAACGTCCTTTGTAGTACAAAAGTAGTACTGTACAGGGCCGGTGCGCTCTTTTGGGCTTTAACAATCCTCCTCTGTAGTACTTTGTACAGGGCCGGTGCCCTTTTTTGGGCTTCAACAATCCTGCTCTGTAGTACTAAAAGTAGAACTGAATAGGGCCGGCGCGGGCTTTTGGGAGAGCCCCCCTCTCCAAATCCATCTCTTAGTACAAAAGTAGTATACTGAATGGGCCGGCGCGCGCTTCTAGGACAGCCGCGAAAACCTCGCAAATATCGTGGGACCCGCAAATATCGTGGGACTCGAATTCCGGGGCCTCGAAAACCTCGCAAACATCGTGGGACTCGAATTCCTCGAAAACCTCGCAAATATCGTGGGATTCGAATTCCGGGGCCTCGAAAACCTCGCAAATATCGTGGGACTCCAATTCCGGTGTCTCGAAAATCTGCACATATCATGGGACTCGAATTCCGGGATGTCCACCGAACCTCGCAAATATCGTGGGACTCGAATTCCGGGATGTCCGAAACCGAAACCTGGGGTGTCGAAACCCTCGCAATTTCGTTGTACTCGAATTCCGGAACGTCGACAACCTCGCAAATCGTGGGATTCGAATGTGAATGCCATGCAGTTGAAGTGCAGAGAAGTGCAGTGCACAGAGTATGCAACCATAGAAGTGCATACAGTTCTTCAAGTGCATACAGTTCGAGTGCATAGAGTGAAGTGCATAGAGTCAACGCACGGCAAACCGATGCTTTCGGGCCAATCGTCTTCTAGTGTTCCTGTTCCTTCCTCTTCCTTCCTGTTCGCGTAGCCCTCGAGAGGCCTGCCCAGATGGGGGCGACTAGCCGGGTCTCTGAGTGAACCTCGCTGGGCCTCTCTCTCTCTCTCTCTCTGCACGCTTGGCCCCCTCTCGAATGAGAAGGCCGCCCCCAGGGGCGCGCGAAGTCCACGGTCCGTTGGTGCGACGGACTCTCTCTCTCTCTCTCGCGCTCTCGCGCTCTCGCGCTCTCGCGCTCTGTTGGGTGTGGGTCTGTCAAGCGCATCTCCCCCACCGACACGTTCGGCATCGGGCCGAGCTGAGACTCCAAAGCCACGGCCTCGGTGCACGAAAAGGCACAAGGAACATGACAGGGCCAAAAGAAACCCACAAAAAAAAAAACTACGTGGACCACCTTCGAGTTGCTAGGAAGTCTTGCCATGTGTTGCTTCTGCATAAGCCCGCTGCGAAAGGAGCATAGGCGCCGTTCCTCTAGAAAGAGCACAGCATGGCACTTCGCCCCCTACAGTGCCCAACACGGCTCGTGCCAGGCTCTTGAGATATGGGCGCATGTAAGGGGGGGGGGGGGGGGGCATTCGCCATTCCCAGTCCAAGGGTCTCTTTGCCTTTTCCACCTGGCGTTTGAACCACTGCTCCGATGTCGGCCCAGACCAGGTCCTTTTTGGTGTGAAAGGGGGGCTCTTGAGTGGTGACTTGTCTGGAGTAGAAGCGATGGAATATTTGAGGGCAAGGATTTTGGCCGAGGCGCTCCGACCTGCAAGCGTGTACAATTTGGTTGCACCGCCTCCACAACTGCCGCGATGTCCGAGCCCATTACCTGTACGACCGAGAGAATGTCTGCGTGTGTGTGTGTGACCAAGCCCACTCGTCAATGCAAAATCGCGAAACTCTCGTGAAACTCGGTTGCGAGATGTTGCAAAGAAGAATATTGTGAATGCTCAGTGAATACTCAGTACCTGGCCTGTGGGAAAGGACCAGGTGTCTCCCGGTCGGCTGGGTTCACGCTGCTGGCCTTCACCCGCAGGAGGACCTCGCAGCCTCACAAAACGCACCAACAGCGCTTTTCGGCAAAGCAAGAAGCGCAAAGCAAAGCCAGAAGCAAAGTGCGAAACAAGCTGGCAAAGACAATCCAGAGTGGAGCCCTCAATTTCGGAAAGCAAAAGAACATGTTCTCTATTCTGTCTCCACGTCTTGCGATGTCGAAGGCTGAAAAAGCTGCTGAGAATGTTTCCAAGCGCAACTTCTGGGGATTGAACTCTGAATGGAATTCTGGGCCCCGTACTGTCAGGGAGGCCGCGGAACTTCTCGTGCAGCATGCCTAGCTCGGGCACGGCCGCCTCTGCAAGGCCTCGCTGCGCCGGGCCCGTCGCCTTGAAGCAAGGAAATCAACCCCGCCCCCCCCCTCAAACCTTCCTGTTGTCAGCTTCCTGCCCATAAGCGTATTTTGTGCCTCCCCCAACCCTTCCCACGGGAACGCCCCCGGGCACAGACTGCATGCTCTGAGCCGGCGCGGCTGCCGAGGCGGCGCGCGCAAGCGTTTACAATTACACGGAAACTCCTCGGAATAGTTAATATAGCTAATGCTAATGAGTCTGGGGAGAGACAAGGGGAACAAAAATCGAATCCGGCGAACCTCCAAACGCTCCAATGGGCAAAAAAAATCAGGAAACGAAAAGCGCAGAATATGAACGAGTCGATTCGGGCATGCTTGGCTGAAAGGCAATCATTGGAGCCCGTTTCCGCTTTCGGGTTTCGGTTAGATTCGAACAAAGGATTGTTGTGGTCCGCACACCAGGCTAACATCGGTCCAGCGGCCAGCAGCGCGGGCATCCTGCCACACAATCCGCGTTCTGAGAACTCCTCGTGCTTTCTCTTCTGCTTTTCTTGCTTTTCTTGCTTTTCTTGCTTTGGATCCCTTCGCTGGCCTTGAGGGTGACTCTGCCCCATGGCTGAGCGGCAACAGCAGCAGCAAAAGCAGCTGTCGCGACTGCAGCAGCGCCATGGCGCTTGCACGAGCTGGGAAAGGATGACCAGCCCTGGGCGTTGCCCTTTCGGATTTTTGGGGTGGTACATGGTGGTACAAGAATCGAGCCAGGGCCAGGACTTCAAGAAGTTAGGGTTTCTGCGTCTTGAAGTGCGCCTGCTTCAGAACAGGAATGAGAGCTGCGCTGCAAGACAACTACACGCGGACAAGCCCTCACAAGCTCGTCAATCACTTTGGTGCTGAAGGGTCTAT
This sequence comes from Symbiodinium natans, assembly GCA_905221605.1. Classification (NCBI taxonomy): domain Eukaryota; class Dinophyceae; order Suessiales; family Symbiodiniaceae; genus Symbiodinium; species Symbiodinium natans. Next base: position 461,577 of record CAJNDS010002349.1, read on the forward strand.
GCTGACACCGATGAGAAGCCAGCATCAACTCTGCGGAACTCTGGGATATTCTGGGATACTTTGTGCGCCTCGCCTCACCCTGGCCGTGCCGCAGCCCCTCACGGTACTCACCCACATAGACGCTGAAGCCTCAGAGACTCTGTGATTCTGTGATTGTTTTTTCGGTCCTCAAAAACTTGAGGCGACTTGTGCCCCGTGCCGAGGCGGCGCTGCAAGACTTCGGGGATCCACGTCGTGCCCGTGCCGTGCCGCCTATGGAAACACACAAGGCAACAACAAACACAACAAACAAGTTGCAATATTTGCAATATTTGCAACTTCTTTTCGCTTCTTTTTTGGTGGGGCGGAGAGCAAAACCGGCGCAGAGGACAAGCACGCCGCCCGCAGCTGAATGGGCTCCGGTCCGTTCAACCACTCAGCACCTGCGGGCTTGGCACTAGAAAAGCCTCTGAACCTCTCGGTCTCTGGCTCGAGACGCACTTTGGCCATGCAATTAAAGCCAGATGGCGAGCCAGTGCAAGTCGATGGGGGCTGAGAACAGCCGAAAAGAGCCCTAAGCAAACATTGCTTACAGATTCTGCCCGGCGATACCTTGCCTGAAGACTTTCATGTCCCACTGTCAACCCGTGCATGCAATTCGCGTGGAGGCCCCAAGTGCTAGTACAAGTGAAAACATATGTTGAGCCACTGTGCTAACACAGTTGGTAGCAGTCAGAGGTACGCGGCTCTTCAAACCAATGTGCTTTGCCTGGTCTCAGAGCGCCGCTCAGAGTTACTTTTGAACTCTGCAAACTTCATAGATCGCAACTCATCAACAGCTCATCACAACTCTACATCTGCTTGGCTAGCAGTTGCTTTGTGAGCTCGTAGGTCCTTAGCGGGCGTGCATGTGGCAAAGCAAGGCAGGGCTGGCTAACACGTTTGTAGCTGAGGCCGCATCCCCAGCATGATGCTACCTCGGAGAGAAGGGGGGCGAGAGAGTCAGACTGATTGTCTGAGAGGCGTGGGATCTGAGTAGGGAGGGAGGGAGGGAGAGAGAGAGAGAGAGAGAGAGAGAGAGAGAGAGAGCGAGGGAGAGAGAGAGAGAGGCAGGCAGGCAGGCAGACAGCCTCCAAGTAGACGCGTCCCTTCCCGCCCCTTTCCCTGAGGGTCTTGCAGGCGGGCGCTACCCGCACCACACGAGGAGTGCTTCCAACGAAGAGTGCTGAGGCCCCTGGCACGAGCTGTGAACGTGTCTACGAAGTCTACGATAAGCTTCTCGTTTACGATCTCGGCTACTTCTCTTCAACGCCACACTTCATGAAGACCATGCCTCCAGACTCTGGATACGAACCGTGATCTACGAGGATCTGCTCTCTCTTCCCACAAAGGAATCTCCAAGCGCTCCCCCCCCGCGCCTTCCCTTTGGGTAAGGGACACCAGGTCACGCCAGAGGCCCATTTGCCGGATTCCCGCATGGGCCTCGAAGGCGCTGCAAGACTCACACGATCTCACACGATCTCACACGTCGTACGAGCAGCATCGCCGACAGACCCGACTTCGCGACTCCGCGCTCCGAGCAACTCCAAGATCAGATTGGCAAGCAGTCTCTTTACGAACCATACTCAGAAAAAATTGTAAGCACGTTCTCGGACGGCTCCAAGAGAAGTGTTGTTCTCTCATTTTAGCTCTCCTCTCCTGTACTCTCCTTCTCGCTGCCTGGACCTGGCGCCGGGTCTTCACGACATCAAAGGGCGTGGTCACCCAAGCCGCAGCCGCACCCGCCGTGGAGCTGGCGACCAGGGCCACCAAGGTATTCCGATAGCTCGAGTCCCGCCAGGCGCCTCGGAGTCTCTCTCTCTCTCTCTCTCTCTCTCTCTCGCTCTAAAGCGTCGAAGGCACCCCAGTCCCCTTTGAGGACAACGTCTCTCAATCGGCTCTGAAAAAACTCGGAGGTGTTCGGGGCGTTTTGAACTCGAGAATACACGGACACGGCATTCTTGAATCGCCCTGTTGATGCGAGGGTGTACTACGCTGACCCAGCCACGTGCTCACACCCGTGTAGCCAACACCACGGCTCGACAGCACATTGTGTTTGTTGACCTGAGCTGGCTGCTTTCGTGGCAGCTCAACAGTTTTGGGGTTGGATTCTCACAGCGTTTTGATGCGCATCAGCCGAACAGGCATCAATTGCTACGCTTTGCTTCCGGCTGTATGTGGGGACCGCAGATGTGTCTGCTGCTATTGGTTTCACCGCGTATCCTTGTGCCCGTTGCGTGCATTCTGCGCTTGCTGGTGGGCACAAGGGTCCCAACAGGGGGGGCCCCCTCTTTTCTGTTGACAAAACACCTTTACTGTTCTTTCGGGCTTCAGTCCAAGCAATGGTTGCATCTGACCCGGATTCTTGTCCTTGAAATCGCAAAGCACACGAGCAAAAAGGCAAGGTACCCGGACCTTCTCAGTTGAACCCTGCTCGAGACGTCACCAACGGCGAATAAACGGCTCAGGCGTTAAACGGACGCTTGTGCGGACACTGAGGCGTCAAGTCAGCACCACTGCGGCATTCGCAATAGCTTAGAGCTCAATACTTGCTATTTCTTGTTACTCCTACCGCTGCGCCCTCACATAAGGCCTGGACCCCTTCTCAGCAGCGAGTCGCGAACAGCCTCGACCCCGAGCCAGTAGAAGGCACTGAAGGGCACATCCCGCCAGAGGGTGCTTTCCAGTCCACGGAACAAGGCTCGCGGGCCCTCATTTCTCAGGATGTCCTGTGCCACAGTTGTGCCACCACTTCGCAGATGATTTTCTTGCGGTAACAGCTGGTCCTTGAGGGCTGCTCCAATGCTGGGTCGGGCCGTCATGTTGCCAGCCTGGCGAGCGTCACCGTTCCCCTCTTTTTCCCTCGGCGCGTGCAGGGTTTGGGCAGTAGAGCAGCAGACAACGGTCCTGCATGCGGGTTCTGACCACCTCCAGGGGAGCACATGCACTGACGGCTACGGCACGACCAAATCCGCCGGCGATCAGAGGAGCCACAATTCCTGGAAATGATGCTTTGAGAACATGCCGAACAAAGAGCAAAGAATAGAGGAGTCCTGGACCGCATGCGCCGGCAACACCACAACCACCAGGGTGGTGCAGAAGGAGCCAGTCCCGCATGGCCTCGTAAGTGGCAAAATACAGGACGTTCGCGGGGACCGCGATGACCATCGTGACGGGAAGCCCAGCGTAGAGCCCTTTCATCCCCGTCTCCCTGTAGATACTTCGCAGTGTTCTCAGCATACCGGGGCCACCACGGCCACCTCCTTTCTTAAAGACGTGCTGCCACATCTCACACTGCTTGTCAAAGGTGTGGTCTGTAATGCCATTCCCACAGACGAAGAAGCGGCACGAGGCATGCGAAGCATGCGAAGCATTCGAAGCCTGGGCCTGCATCCGCACCTGGGAAGAGGACAGAAGAGTATCAGAAGAGTCCCGGAGTCCCCCTACATGAGCTGCTCTCCTACAAAAACACCGCCCCGGATTCGTCGAACAAATCTCTCATGGTTTCTCCATCTCTGCCTTGGCCACGTCCAGGGGAGTGACGATCAGCCCGACGGCCTTAATCGGAGGTGCGACAAAGCCCTTCCCCACATGGCCCTGCCCCTCTGAACTCGTTGAACTCTCTGAGGGATGGACCACAGAGCCTGATGCTGTTGCGACTTGTGCAAGACATGAGTGAGACACAAGCAAAAGACTCGGCCTGCACAAGCGGAAAGCAGCCGGCCAGCAGCACCAACACCCACACCCTGCACTTCAAGGTGGTTCTTCATCGAGCCCAGGGACCTGACACGTTCTTCACGTTCTTCGGTCATGGTCGTGCTGTCCATCTCAATCCGTCGCCTCTCGACCCGTGCCTCCACGCCCTGAACTCGAAGATCTCGGGTAAGAAGAACTGTTGGGGCGGCAGGCACGACATGAGCTGTGGAACTGCCCGTCGGCTCTCTTCCCTACACAGAGCAAATAAAGAAAGATGACTCAAATAATCAAATAACTCGCGTGCTTTCGGAAGGGCACAATGGGTACTACAGAGTGCTCCTTCTCGAGAGTGCCAAAGAAGCTTGAATTGCTTGGAGAACCAAATTCACAGCTGCTGTGCAGAGCTCGCACCACAGAAGCCATCAACTCCAAGGTGAAAAGGCAGAAGTCGATGCGACCCAGTCTGGGGCCACGGCCGCCCTCCTGGCTGGGAGAACTCCCCCTCATAGACCACCCCTTTGTCAAACAAAACTGAACATCAAAGTGTGTATGCTCTGCTTCTATCTAGTCCAACTTCTCTCCCTTCTGGGTTCTCTCACAGCCTTCTTTTGAACCTCTTTCTCTTCCGAGCGGCCGTTCGGCAGCGAGGCCCGGCCGTTTGGCGCGCGGAGGCCATGGTGGAAGCGGCCCTCGAAGCAGAGCCCCGCCTCGAAAGACATTGCACGAAGTGAACGCAGAGCGCTCTCAGCTCTCTCTCTCAGCTCTCTCTCTCTCTCTCAGCTCTCTCTCTCTCTCTCTCTCTCTCCTGCACGCATGGCCCCCCCCGAAGGAGAGGCCGCCCCTAGGGGCGCGCGATGTCCAAGGTCTCAGCTCTCTCTCTCTCTCTCTCTCTCTTCTGCTTCTTCTACGGGGCTTGAGGAGCCCAGGGGGCCCCCCCCCGCGCGCTGGGCGCGCCTAGATCAAGTCCAGTCTCAGTGAGACCTCACGGCATAAGCCTACGACCAGACTGGAATTCCCCCACGAAAGGCCCCCTAAGCCCACCCGTTCATCATATCCAGGAGGAATTCACTCGTCTCGGTCACTTGCTTCCCCTGCCGGTGAGACGACCAGGCGCCTGTTCCCCTACACCACAAAAGCCCCTCAGTAAAGGCTACTCTTTCTCTCTCTCTCTCTCTCTCTCTCTCTATCTCTTTCTCTCTTTCTCTCTCTCTCTCTCTCTCTCTCTCTCTCCATATTTCCGCCTCCTCCCAGAGCGTTCCGCCATCGCCGTGCGGCACGGCCTCGAAGAATCTCAAAGAGCAACGAAAAATCAGGAGAAAAGGGGAAAGGGCGGAAACAAAGGGGAAAATCTGTACGGCCAGGAAGGGACGAAGTGACGGATGACGATCCGACAGCCAAAGTGTCAAAGTTGTCATGCGGCTTAGTCATTCTTTCAATGTTTTCTCATTTCATTTCTCAGAGAGCACCCTTCCCAGCTCCTCCCTCATCAGCGCCCGGCACCCGCCAGGCAGGGCCCGTGGTAGCGCGTGCCGTCAGCATACCAAACCTGGCATCTGCTTTGCTTCCAGTGACTTCAGTGCTGGTGTACGGCGGTCACCAGTCCCACCACGACCTCAGAGTCCTGGTCAGGCCCACAATGTTGGAGGTCCGCCGCATCCTCCCAAACATTCCCATTCCCAAACCATCGCGAGCCATGGCAAGCTCCATCTCAAAGCAAAGCACCAAAGTGCAAAAAGCACCCGGCCAGACCGTACATCTCGGCCTCAAGGTCGGCAGGTCATGCGGGCTTTCTCCCTTGAAGATTGAATCAACTCAGGTCCAAACTGCCAAGTCTTTGGGAGCTTTTCCAGGTCCTTGATGAGGCCTGAAACACCAAGTGCTTGGAATTGTCTCCGTGCAGATCGCAGCAACTCTCAGCCATCGACCCCACGCCGGATTCATTCGGAAGCCTTCAGCTGCGTAATATGCTGCAGTGCCCAACAGCTGTTCCAGCTGAGTCTCTGGCAGTGGGAAATGCTCTTGCAGTGCCACGCGGTCCCTTTCGTCCACCAATATCAAGCTCCGAGGTTCACGAACATCGCCTTTCAGCGCCATCTGGAGTCGTGTCATGGAGATGTTACTCCGATACTCACAAACTCTGCACCCTTGACTTGGTTGGATTCAATTCTCCCATCTCAGGAGGTAGCTGGACCCACCGGAGAACTGGCCTTCATAGCGAGTAATTGCCTGCGAGGAAGGATACCAGAACTACCAGATCTACTCACTGGGCACCAATCAACTGAGGACTTCGCCCAAGGTCGGTGCTTCTTGACCCATTCCAGGCTACCGTCCTGACTTGCCGGCAAGCCTGCTGCCTATGGGTGCAAGTGAGCTGTCCGGCCTCTTCCACAACCCAAAGAATTCCGTGACCAGAAAACTCCTTTGAGCTCTGGCACGCAGCGTTGCACACACACTGACACACACACACACACACACACACACACACACACACACACACACACACACACACACACACACACACACACACACACACACACACACACACACACCACACACACACACATATGCACATGCGAACCACATGCGAGGCCGATGTCACAGGGCAACGAACGCTCTCGGTCCCTGCACCAGTACTTTCATCTGTATGCAGAAAGCAAGCAAGTGCTGTCCTCACGGTGGAAGCGGCCGCTGTAGGCCAAAGAGATCATCTCAGTGTGTGCAGGACCTTCCGCAAACCACTTCGTGCTCTGAATAGGCTGTCGGAGGTTAGGGCCTTCGTTCGCTGATGGGACGGAATGCTCCTGGAGAAAGTGGTAGAAGCCTTCGCCTCTGCGGCAGGCTAAATTTACTAAATGCAAGTTTTGCCGAATGCCAGAACTGAGCACTGAGGCCCTGGGCCGTGCTTCATGCCTTGGACCCACTGGCCCTTGTAGATAACCTGCCTGACAGGACGCAAGATGACGCAAGATGACGCAAGAAGCAAGAGCAGTGGTACCCAAGTCCACACTCGGCGACACCTTCTGAATCCTCGGCCCTTCTGAACACTCCAAGGATGCTCGGCGGGGCTCTCTGCGGTTCGACTCTCTGCTTCCTATTTAACAAAGAGAGAACTCAATTTTACAGAGACTGCTTCTCGCGGGTTTCCATGGCTACTGCCGATCTACAAAAATCCAAGGGACTCTCTCAGCTTCTCTGGTGGGCATTCCAGGCATTCCAGGGCCAGGCCAGGCAGGAGACTTCAAGAGGATGGGAAAACACACAAGCCGCGCCGAGCTACGGGGCCCGCCACAAACAATGGCCACTGCTTCCCTGCAGCAGCCGGAAGCCCCGAGAAGAGGCCAGAGTTTCCCGCTTGCAAGGACCACCTGCCGGAAGCAAACACGAGCCACACCACTTCCCAGCTGCGGGGCACGCCGAAAGACACCAAATAGAAGCAAGAGCCACGCCGGCAGAGTTTCTTGGCTGCGAGGCCCGCCCTCCGGAAGGCACAAAAAAGCGCCAGAGTTTCCCCCTTCCCAGGACGGGAGAAAAACAAGAGCCAAACCGGCAGGCCCCGCCCGCCGAAAACAGCAAAAAGGCCCTCTTCCCGCCCGACTACCTGCAGACACAAAAGAAACAAAAGGAGCCACATAGGTAGCTTCCCGGGTGAGGGAACCGTCTGCCGAAGACTTGACAATCGGGCCGGATAGGATGCTCCCCCCGACCCAAGTACCTAGCACCCGAAGGGGCACCCCAAGCCTAAGACCCCTTTTCAAGTCCTCGCTTGCAAGCACGGAGTAGTGATAACTGAGATAACTGTCCGAGACTGAGGCTGGGACTGCTCGGGGTCCAGCAGCTGGCCTTGGCCATGGTAGGTGTGGTTTTGCCACTGGCCCAGGTATCGCGTCCCATCGGGCCAGAGCTGGTCCCCTTCACCGTGGCGGTAGACAACCGTTGGCAGCCGTGGGTGATCTGCAACATCTCCGATGTAGTGGAGGATGTGAAGTGGAGGTGTGAACATCCCGTACTCCTCAATCACCTGCGCCCAAACCTCTCCATCGCTCTTGCTGACCCGGAAGACCAGCGGCAGCTGCACCGGAGGCTGAGGATGCGCTCGAGGGCTCATTCTCCGAGGGCTCGTTCGAGGGCTCGTTCGAGGGCTTGCGTGAGGGCTCGTTTGAGGCTCTGGCGTCAGGGTCAAGGGGTTTTGCACGCTTGGCACGCTTGTGGGCACGCCAGACTCTGGCGCGCTTGGTACAGCCTGCGGGTCCGAAAGGCCCTCCGAAGCGCCCTCCGGGTGCTCTGGGTTTTCCATCCGGGGAGACGGCGTGGCATTGCTTGAGGTTGGCGTACTCGACAGGCCATGAAGGGTCAGCAAACATTCGTCATCTTCGCGCCCACGTAGCCCACGGGAGACCTCAATACGATCAAGGAACACAAACGGAATACGGTACTCGAAGGCATCGCCATGATCTCGTGACACTGGCTCAGACCAGGCAAGGGATCCTTCATCGGCCTTTCGCAGGACATAGGTTATCTGCCGCGAGTTCAGCCGAAGCAAGCAAGGCCTCCAGAAGTTTTTCTCTTCCTCGTCGCCCGAAGGGCTGGAGACGCTGGAATAGCTGGAGGAATTCGATGAAAGGAAAAGGCTGGCGGCGTGAGCTCCAAGAGGATCCGGGCGCCAGGCACGGCGCCCAGGCTTCAAGTCAGAAGATGCGATGATATAGTGCAACACCCGGCCTTCTCTGAAGCATCGCGAGTCACAAAAGCGCTTGGTCCCCAAGCAATCATCGGAGAAGATGCCAGGCACCAGAAGCTTATCTACCTCTTCTTTGAAGGCCCCACGATCTGGATTGCGGGCAAAAAACAGAAGGTCCAGAATCCCGTGCCCCACGAGGCTTCCAGCTGCAAGCTCTTGGTCCAACCAGGAAAGAACTTGGGATTGCCAGGTGCCCACCAGCTTCGTGCTTTCAAGCGTTTCATTCCTCCAGTACTTCCACTGACGAGGTTCAGCCTTGCGAGCATCCACAACATTCGGCGGTGAGGGTTGACTTGTGGCCGCGGGCTTACGAGAGTCCAAGCCCCATGGCAGGAAAAGAGAGAAGAAGGAATCATGCTGAGAGCAAGACCAGGGTCGGCCAAGGTGGTTGACCACCTGGAGTGTAGCAACCAGCTGGGGAAGTTCCTCTGCACCGACGAGCTGTGCCCGGGTAATGGCCACAGGAATGACATCCCGCATGCTGTCCTTGCTGCTCTTGTACCTCTCAGACAGGCGGACCTTTGGCTGCGCCTCTTCGTTGGGCCGCACATCGGTGAGCCCGGGCGGGCACGGCTCAAAGAGTACCAGGAGCTTTCGCAGCCCAGCCACGCGTCGCTGGTTTGTGTTGGGGCCTTCTTGGCTGCCGTTGCCACCACCACCGACTTCCGGGCTTTGCAGGGCGGATAATTGCAAGCCCAGCAGCCGGACGACCAGCAACAAGGGCGGTGCTTCGTGTCTGTCGAGGGCTCTGTCAACTGCCTGGACAATCCCAAAATCAGGATAAGGATAATCTTGAAAGGTGTTTGGTGTCCCCAGGACGATGAGGCTTGGCTGTTGCTGCCACTCGCGGCGGAGATAAAGCCCCAACCACCCACGACTCAGTGACCTCCTGGAAGAAATGTGCCAGAAAAGTAACCGTAAGGCCGCCAAACATCTGAGGAGGCCACGCCAAAGAACAAATAGACTACAGAAGACGTCCATCACTGAAGCAAAGGAAGCAAAGCTGTGAAGGCGTCTTGTCTCTGTCTCGCAGCGTAGGAAGAGGCCCAAACCCAAGACCAGCTGAAGCCAAGGCATCGTGTAATTCGTGTAATCGCCCCAGGGAAGGGCAGGAAGAACATGTGGCTCTCGTCGGCCGCCCGTGACTTCCTGGGCAAAGGACGCTGGAAAGAAAACTGCGCTTCCAGAACTTCCGCTTGCACATCGAAGGCGAAGGAGCACGGAGACCAGCGGCCAGAGCAGCAGAGCCAAGGCACCCAAAGCACCGGAAGCACCGGAAGCACCGGAAGCACCGGAAGCACCGGCTGGGTGCAACAACGCCACGGCCAGCACGCCAAGAAGCCGGTCCACCGAGTCCAGCTGCAAGGCCCAGGCAGGCATCTCTGGCACGTTGGACGTGCTCTGCGCAGCCGGGCAGCCGCGGCACTTGGCGCAGCTACCAAAGCTCGGGAACAAGGGCAGCCAGCGTTCCGCCACGGGCAGTGCCACGTTCTCAGCCTGAACTGCGAAGCCAAAAGGGGGCAGCCAGCGCGCCATCATCTCCAGGTGTTTCAACGGCAGGTAAACTGTCACTAGGCTCTCCCGAACCTCACGAGATCTCACGAGAACAAAACAACTCTTGGACGTGACAAGGTCTTGACTCCTGGCATGAGGTCAGCACCTGAAGGCGCCGCACACTGTGCTGAACTCGCAGTGGAGGAGGACGGCGAGGTGACTGGCGATGCATTTTGAATCTCCTTTCCCTCGCTTGCTCCCTTCTCCCTGTCTTCCTTTGGGCCCGGGCCAGGCCCTCGCTGACACGGATTGGGGGCCGACGTGGGATCTCTGGCGGCCTCAGAGGTGCAGACGGTGCAGCACAGCACCGCCGAGCGGGTGTCCTCTCCAGAGAAACGAGAAGACTTGATTCGCATTGTAAATGCTGACTATTGTGCTCCTTCTTGATCATTACTTCCATTCCAGAACTTTTTTTCTCTGCTCTTCTCGCAATGCCTGGACCCTCCGAGGATGTTGGGGGGAAGCCCCCAGCAGGGGCTCGAGCTTAAAATACCTCCGGGTGATTCTTGCTCTGCTGTCACCTGTCACCCAGTACAGAGTGAAAGAGTGAAAGAGAGACTCCGGCGGTACTACGAAAGGCTCCCCTGTCTCGTCGTGGTTCCGCCTCATCGCCTCTTTGCCCCAGTTGTTGTGAAGGGTTTTCCGCTCACTGTGCGCGTGTCTTCGGCAAGCACGTGCAGAGATGCTGTTAGCAACTCCTGGCATCTGCTAGCGGGGTCGGTCTGACTGTCAGATGTTCTGAGCTGCTGACGCTCCTGGGTTGGGGTTCTCCCCAGGGCCACGTACCTGAGGCGCAGGACAGCGATAGGACTCCGAGTGACGGCTTGCTCAGTCTAGTGTTCTAGAGATGTGAGATGTCTGAGTCTGGGTTGCTCACATGAAAGCGGATGACTCCAAAGGCTGCATCCAGGAAGTCAGGCACCAATTCCTGCACTCTGCACTCTGCACACTCTGCACACTCTGCACACTCTGCACACTCTGCACACTCTGACTCCATTGCGTTTGCCACTGCTGGTGCCTCATCATAAAAGGGCATGTCGTCGGAGTCCAGGAGGTCCTCGTGCAGGAACCTCGGCTGAACTCCCAATGAACTCCCAACTCTTGTGGTTCCAGCTGCCCCATCTCCACACGAGAAACGCGAGAATCTCGTGCGAGCCAAGTCCATCAACCTGACAGGACAGCAAACATCTCACGCAGGGCTTCCTGCGATGTTGCGCACATGACAACGACAGAAGAAAAGAGGCCACCAAGAGAGAGAGAGAGAGCAGTCAGAGAGAGCAGTCAGAGAGAGCAGTCTGAATGAGCTCCCATTCAGCCTGCTGCTGCCAGGGCCGCTCCGCCAACTCCTCGAGGCGCTGCTCGCCCCTCCTAGCCGTGAAGGAATGCAGAAGAAAAACCTTGGAGAGAGGAGAAAGAATGTCTGTGTGTGAGAGAGAAAAAAAAACATGAGCAGGAGACAAAGAGAGAAAGAGAGGGCGAGAGAGAGCGAGAGAGAGCGAAAGAGAGCGAGAGAGAGAGAGAGAGGGGGAGGGAGCGAAGGAGCGAGAGGGGGAGAGAGAGGGAGAGAGAGAGAGAGAGAGGCCGAGAGAGAGAGAGAGAGAGCGCCAGAGAAGATGAGACCCGGACAAGCGAGTTCCTGAGGGGTCGGCTTGGCTTCCCGGGGTGTCCCTGACGGCGCCTGGAAGCTGCGTCGCTCCAGAACCTCCCCGCGATTTTTTTGACGCGCTCCTTTTTCTCTCCTTTCTCTTTGCTTTTCTTCTCTTCTCTCTCTCTTCTCCCTCTCTTCTCTCTCTCTTCTCTCTCTCTTCTCTCTCTCTTCTCTCTCTCTTCTCTCTCTCTTCTCTCTCTCTTCTCTCTCTCTTCTCTCTCTCCTCTCCCTTGTCTCCTCTCTCTCTCTCCTCTCTCTCCTCTCTCTCTTCTCTCTCTTTTCTCTCTTCTCTCTCTTCTCTCTCTTCTCTCTCTTCTCTCTCTTCTCTCTCTCTCTATCTCTCTGATCTGATTTGGGCAGGTTTTGGGGGAGCGCTTCGTTGAGGCCCCGGGCTGCCAGGGCCATCTCCCGCAGGACCGCGTGCTGCAGCTCCTGTCGTTGGAGAGAGCGCTTGTCAAAGGGCGCTCCAAAGGTTCGCCTCCGCTTTTCGGCCACATCATTCCTCTTGGACACGCCGGTCCTGCGCATACCACCTCAGCTGCCGCAGTTCCTGCCGACACATATCCAGGTTCCAACGGCCACCACGAACACTTTGCATGCACTTTTTTGAGCTTGCGAGCACTAGCACCGGGCCCACCTCCCGCGCTGCCGATGCCGCCTGGCCGTGTGCAACAGTGACCACAGTGTCACAGGGCCCGATTGCCATGCCGACGCAGCCTCCGACTCCACCAGCCATTCCGACAACCAGTCATTGATCTGCTGCCGCTCCAACTCTTGAATACCTAGCAGGACATGCAAGAGCAAAAAACATCAAGCCAAAACGTGGAGGAAGACTTCAAGACTCTTGCCTCTCTTTCGCTCGCTCTCACTCTCTCTCTCTCTCTCTCTTCATCTCTCGCTCGCTTTGAGAACAGGTCCTGTTGGAGAGGGTACCCACGGAGCCAGGACCTTCGTGGATTTTGGAGGTGTGGCAGTCTACTCGCTCCACTTTCTATCCAAGGGCCGTGCCCCCGTGGCCTTGCGGTAGGGTTCCCGCGTGCCTGAAATAGCAAAAAGGTGGGGAATCATCAGCAGCCCCGTGTACCTTTTGCGGGCCCAGCCGGTGAGGCTGCATCCGGGGAAACGGCCTTCCTCGGTCAAACAAACTTGTCTCCTCTCCAATGTCCAACGGGCGGACTGAGGGAAGGTCAGGAGTGCGTAGCCAAGGTCGCCAGGGAAATTGGTAGACACAGTACCTCAGCATGCCAAAACACTGAGGGGAAGCTGCGGCAGCATTCGGTGGGTCACTGGTAGAGATCCCGCAATGGGTGGCCTGTAAAACAAGCACACGCACACGCACACGCACACGCACACGCACACGCACACGCACAAGCACACGCACATGCACACCCACACCCATACACACACACACACACACACACGCACACACGCACACGCACACA